>JAYESA010000007.1:152747161-153252161 GCA_036927795.1 Iris macrosiphon
TTGGTTTATGACTGGTTCTGGATTTGTGTTATCCTGTAGAGATATTGTTCCAGGAGTAGGCTGTGCAGGTATGAATGAAGCCACATGGACAAGTATTGGTATATTAGAATATTGAGTTGTCATTATTTTATGTATATTTTGTATCATAGTGTGCATGTCTCTGAGAGAGGCCTCTAATGAGTTGAGGTATTATTTGATAGCTTCTGATGAAAAAGTGTATTTTTTATTACTGACGACGTAAATATTAACATCCCTGTGTACAACAAAGGGATTGGTAGAAAGAGCCATGTAGTTAGAGTCTACACTGTCAGTTTTAGAATCGAGGGGATTGCTATCCCTAGCCACGAATTCTGAGGAATAGGGATTCCCGTGAAGACCGAGCTCACATCTTCTAGAATGAGTATTTTGGTATACTCCTTCAAAGGAGTCGATGAGTTGGTCAAATATCCTCTGGCTAGGTGTTCTTGAAGAACTTAGTCTTGATTGTCTCCTGCCACAGAGAATATGCAAAGTCATGTATGCTGAAGCAAGATGTGGTAGGTCATCATACTCCTGGTTGTCAACTTGTTTTGTATGTAGAGGTTTAGAAGACATAGTGCAGGTCGATCGGTCAAACACAGACCATTTTGCTGATGCACAGCAATATTCAATCATAACTTTGTGATAATTGCAACGATGTTCATTAGTAAACATTGTTGCAAGGTTTGAGGGATCTCTCTCCTTACACTTTTATACAATGTGTTCGCTTAATTCATAGAGGGGAAGAGAAAAGGATGAGGAGGGCAGACTGCCTCTTTATATGAGATACATTAGACCTCCTATGCACTTTTTTAGTTCCCTGTGTGTAAAGGAAAGTGCTTACTTGATTGGCGTACGATCCGTAGTTTCTCGCACCTTTATTCTTAACATAGGAGGAAATTTTTTTTGAATGTTCTTTACATGTTCACGCGCATAAATAGTATGTGGTGAGTATGTTGGTACTGTTTGGCGCATATTTTGTGGCATAGAAAGAGTTGGTACAATTTTCCTATGTGTATTTATTTTTATACGTAGGTCTTGGCCTGGCGCACCAATAACAGGTTCATAATGAATAACTTTTCTCTAATTGAATGCATAATCATGATGTTAGGGCGATGATTTTTTTTACTAACTTTTTATTAGCGCCTGTACAGAGATTAGTTTGGACAATAATGTCCATGACTTGTTTGCCCCGCATATGACCCCCAATATGTGTAGGCTCAGAAGCTTGGGTGTGGATCACCTTTTGCTTGACATTGCGTGAGTTGTTTGATTTGTGAACCTTGTTTAATGCAATGGATTCAGAAGCTTGGGTGTGGATCATCCTTTGCTTGAAATTGTGTGAGTTGTGCAAGTTGTGTGCCTTGTTTAATGCAAGAGAATTTTCTACCAAGTCATTGATATGAACAGAATTGACAAGAAAACTCTCGTTAATCAGAATGCCCTTTCCCTTGTTGGCAGCAACTTCGAGATATGCATGATGAGGCTTGGGCACCCATACTTTGCAAGTTTTCTTCGACTTGAGTGTGGATGAGGGGCGAGCACTAACCCAGATTAGAGCATTTCTACGTATGCTTGTTGGTCGAACTTCACGACCAAGGTATTTTGTATCGAGCCGACCGACGCAGCGTCGGGTTGAGCTATCACCATTTCGTCAGAGGAGAAAGTAGTCCCCAGCAGAGTCGCCATCTTGTTTGCGAATAAATTTTTATACAAAACTTTTATATTACAAACTATTGAAAAGAAAGAAAAGTACAAAAAGAGTTTATAAAAAGGAATCTAAGTACAGTTGATTCTGGGAAGTATAGTTATGGAGATTTGATCTGCAGACGATCACTTTACTCCTTGGACCACAATAAAAAAATGTACACGACAACAAAGAAATATAGGGAATATTGTGAACGACTTGGAGAGTTGAACAATAAGAAAGCTCTGGCAACAATGGCACGAGAAGATTCTATTTCTCTACTTTTGTTTTGACTTTCAAAGATTTAAGAATTCTAGCCCCGTTCCCTTTCTGTGTGTCCTCCTTTCAAATGGATGTACCGATCATGTACTTATAGAGTTTAGGAGCGGTTATAAGAGTGTCTGCGCACTTTGGATAGTCTGTATAGTTTTACCATTGTGTGCATACTTTGGTGGACTAACACCCCACGTTCTTAATGAGTGGATGCACAATTTACCGCCTGTTTGACACGTAGGTTCCTATACGAGGAAAGCATAGGTCATAGAGACAGTTATTTGTACACTTTTTATGAGAAGCATGGCATGTAAGACATTAATTCATAACTTCTCACTGTCAGTAAAGATAATAGACACACTTTAGAAGTATTCTGGTGACTGGCGCACTTTTGGAAAGATTGGCACTGTGACACATTTTTGAAGAAATTGACACAATGATGCACTTTTGAAGAAGTTGGCACAAAGGCACACATTTGAAAAAATTGGCACAGCGGTGCACTTTTAATAGAATTGGCTCAACAGCCACTTCTGAAAAAATTGGCACAATGGCACACTTATGAAGAAATTGGCACAACGTGCACTTATTAAGAAATTGGCACAATAACACACTTTTGAAGGCATTGGCACAACAACGCACTACTGAAGGAATTGGCACTACGATGCACTTTTAAAGAAATTGGCACAATGGCACATTTCTGAAGACCTTGGCACGCTGACTGGGTCGCTAAAAGACAACCTGGTTCTGCATGCCGCAACACAGCTTAAATGGTGACTTCTGACTCTTCGAATTCTGCAGCTGTCAGCTATCAGTATGTTACATTAAATGTCGAGAGATAGTGCATGTCTTTGTGAGTTTGTGCGCTAACTTTCGTAAGATTAAGATAGTGCACCACAATAAGAAAGTGCACCAACTTCTGAAGTTTCAAGAAAGTGCGTCAAAGTAAGAAAGTATGCATCTTCCTTCTGAAACAAGTAGAGAGTGTGCAATCCTCTAAATAGATAGAAAGTGCGCCACTCTTACTATGTTGGGCTTATTTGTATAAATTTGCACCATCTCTTTGAGGTGCACTTTTTATGCTTCTACACTATTTTTTTTAAAAGTGCGCCATCATGGCTACTTCTTCAAAAATGCGCCACCACGGCAATCCAGACCACTTTTAAAGTGTGCCTACAATCCTACATGACAGTGAGTTATTATGATTACGTGTCTTTCATGCCAAAATTCTCGTAAAATATGTATAAAGAACTATCCCATAACCTACGCTTTCTCGTATAGTAAGCCATGTGTCCAACAGACAGCAAGTTGTGCACCTACTCACTAGATCATGGGATATCATCCTATCAAAAGTGTGTGCACAGTACGGATTGTCCAAAGTGCATGCAAACTGTCATAATTGCTGTAAAATCATATAAATATAGGATCATGGTGTACGTTATAGAGGCTAAAAATTTTAAGTCTTTGAGAATTTTTCAAGTCTTTGGAAGGTTTTTCAAGTTTTTGAAATTCAAGAATAGAAGGAGAGAAATAGAAGCTTACCATGCCGTTGTTGCCAAAGCTTTCTTATTACCCAACTCTTTATTTTTTTACAGCATCCCTACATTTTTTTTCTTGTCATGTGTTACAAGGAGTAAAGTGATCACCCGCAGATAAGATCTCTAAAGCTATATTTCTCCAGAATCAATTATACTTATATTCCTGTTTAGGATATCTTGTACTCTTCTTCTTAATTTAATAGTTTGTGAAACAAAGTTTTGTACAAACCTTGTTCATTGTAAACACGGACGTCCTAGTAGGACATTGTAGGACACATCTACATCGATGACGTAGCAAGTCATCTCAGTTCCGAGATCTCCAATTTGATATTCCAGACAAATCTTGCCTAGCAGGAAGCTTCTGTCGGCGTTAAAGCCGTAGATAGTGGTGTTAATGGCTGCCAGCCGATGCATTGGAATCCCCAAGGTCGATATCAGACTTTGTGGGATAATGCTGAGAAATAATTTGGGTTCGATATGCATCTAGTCCACCTTAATGGCTCCGATGTACCCTGTGTAATATAAGGGGTGATCATGCCTATTATTCTTTAAAGTATGTCCGGTTGAGAGAATGTGATATTTGGAGTCGCTTCTTGTAGAAGCATAAAAAATACGCCGGATAGCTCTACGCGGCATGGTGATGCGGGGCAGCGTAAAAGATGACCTCTGAGCCATCAAACATGCAACAGAGCCTTTTTCCGCTAAGAACAGCGTGAGATATAAGCGCAAGGACCGTCCGCGTAAATGTAGTATGTCCAGGCTGCTTCAGCGTAGACAGGGTGCTTCAGCGCCTCTATGGCGTAAAACTCATCCGCTTTCAATGCAGCATTTAAGCGTACGAGGAACGCTTCGTATTCCCCGAAATGAATCTGTCAAATCATGCAGTGAACCTGACGTCTAACTTCTGACAAAGAGTATTACACGACTACCCAAACGATGGCTGGAATAATGGCAGACCACTCGGGATGCGCCCCTACATTTAATGCACAGGATGATGGCGGATCTCTGTATTTAATGCAGGGTATTTGATTAATATCACCGAACCGTCGTTTACTGACGTCTCCTCGGCGTAAACTACTTTTACGCGTACAAGGGGATACGCTGCCTTGTTTTATACAGGCAGATGTGAGCTTCTCACGCTCCGCAGAAGACAAACAGACTGCCACATCAAAAAGCTACTCTTCATACAGGGCTCGAGGCACGTCTTTGCACTTAATGCTCAGAATGATGACAGACCTTCAGAACACGCCTCTGCAATTAATGCGCGGGATGATGGCGGATCTCTGCATTTAATGCAGGAGATTTGATTATATCCCTAAGAACCGTAATTCCGGCTAAAGGATCGCTCAGGCTTCTACGCCTCCTCGGCTTATGTGCCCTCGGCTTCTATGCCTACTTGGCTTCTACGCCATGGTGACAGACATTGGCTTCTACGCCAACCTTTTCTACACAAGGGATACCTACCTACGTGGCTTCTACGCCATGATCTTCGCAACAGTTATACGCATTTGTCCCTTAGTTGGACATGCGTCACATGCTCATACAAAAGATCATCTATACGCGGGCAGTGGTTATTTTAACCATCGTGTAAAAAGGTGCTGTACTTTCCACTACTCGGTTTTTATACCGACTGAGTGGTCACTGTCACCAAAACTCTATAAATAGAGACCTCTATTGACAGAGGTCCAAGGTCAAAAAACTCAAACAAGGTCGGACTTCAGAAAAGATTGAACCAAAAGTCAGGAAAAATAGGTCAAAAGATCTAGGAGAGAAGTCGAAGAGTCAACGAGAGAGAAGAATCCGGAGCTCAGGCAAAGAGGAGTGATCGACGACTTTGGCATTGTGCATCCGCCCTCTTTTGCAACCTTCGAAGCTGCTTCCCGTCTTCTATGGCACTTCTTCACCATCGTGTAGTCAAAGGGCTAAAGTGATCGACTGCAGATCAGACACCTATAGCAATATTTATCCAGATTTAAAAATTGTACTCAACGTCCTCGTATAGGACTAATTATACAAGCTTGTTTGTAAACCAAAAAAACGGATTTCGTATAAACCTTGTCTTATATACATTCTTCTTTCGTTTATCACCGTAAACAAGATGGCGACTCTTCTGGGGACATCCTTCTCCTCTGACGAGAAGGCAATTGCTCAACACGATACGGTATCCGTGGGATCCGTAAAGGAGACACTGGTCGTCCAGTTCGACCAGTCTGCCTACGAAGACATGCTTCGGATAGGGGGTAGCTCTCACTCTCTCTCTGTACAAGACAACAGAAAGCTACGCAAGGTCTGGATGCCCAAGACATCTACTACCATTCTTGTCGACTCTCCGATCTCTTCGACCAATGAGGTTATAGCATTGCTCCCTCCATGCCCTGCGCGTAAAATTTAGTCTCCCGTCTCTGGCGGAATAGACAAAACTTCTGGCAAGGCCTTAGTGCCAACCCAGAAGTATCACCCATGCCCTACGCATAAAATCAGTCTCCCGTCTCTGGCAGAATAGACAAAACTTCTGGCAAGGCCTTAGTGCCAACCCAGAAGTATCACCCGTGCCCTGCGCATAAAATTCAGTCTCCCGTCTCTGGCGGAATAGATAAAACTTCTGACAATGCCTTAGCGCCAAATCAGAAGATCCAAACACGCTCCGCGTATAAAAATGCATCTGCCCTCCGCGGAGAAGCAGATGATCCCTACAATCCACGCAAAAGAAAGCAAGCGACGGACTGCTCAAATTCTCGGCCTTTACGCCCGTAAGGGAACAATCTGTCCGCCCTCCGGATTACACGAGGTGCTGATGGCCGACTGAGAACCTCCTCAGTTTTATGCCAGCCAGAATTACGTCGAAAGAACTCCTCCAGCGTAAAGCAGACTCGGTTTGCGGAAGAACAAGCTCCTCGGGGATTATCCGCTAACCAGATGGCCAACCTGTTGTACACAGGTGGCACAGGGAAAATTATGGTTCCCAACCTTTGTACGCCCACTGATGTAAACAGAAGGGACAAGCCATCTTCTTCCTCTGTAAATGCTCCCGACCTGCATAAATATCTGATCCAGAAACGCAAGGATAGGGGATCTTCCAGCATGTCTATTACGCCTCCAAGCGGGCACTATTGTAATAGTCAAAGGATTGTCATTGATTATTGCTGTTCTAAAGTAAAATGGTCGGTTTTCGATCGGTTGAGGTACTCTCCATCTTTCAAGGAAGAAGAGCCCACACACGCATCAGTGAACATGGCTTCACATATACCTGGAGGACGATCGAGCTCAAGGCGTCATCCCTCTAGAACTCCGAGCCGAAGGGGATTAAACCAGCTCCTCAGGAACACTGAAGCTGGGGTATTCCGAAACACCCGTTCGATGTCACGATAACTGACTTCGTGCTCTTCTGATTCCGATGCTGGGGGTCGCCAGTCCCCCGAATCAGATGTTGAGAGTATAGAGTCTACTTCTATAGAGACCTATACTAATCCTTCAATGACACCCAGGGAGATGGAAGTTTATGCCATTGGAGATGAACGCGAGAAAGCTTCTCCATCAGGAAGCGCTGAGCAACGCATTACTATACTAGAGACATCCCTGAAGGAGATGCAATCCATGATAGAGAACATGCACTAGATGATGCTGACTCAACATACAGCTGCCATGGCTCAAGCATCGGTCCCTCCAACTCAGATACGTGTGGGGGTGGACTTACCACCATCCAACCCAATCCAAGAGCCTGCTCTGGACCAAGAGTCAGCAGTTCCTCTACTTTCTCACCCGAAGAATGTATTACCTCCTGTTGGAGTCGCGACGCAACCGATTCCCCACCACTTCGTGGTCCCGCTATGGGCTAAAAATCTGATGCAGGCAGTACGAGAGTTGAAAGCCCAATTTGATGCCTTGAAGCACAAAGATTAGCTCAAGAAATTGGGAATCAACCAGCCTTACCCGGCTTTCTGGGAAGAAGTCCCTTTTCCTCCGAGATAAAAACCACAGACCATGGCCTTGTTCGAAGGAAAAATGTCACCAAGTCAGTACATGAACTACTTCAGTATGATGACGGTGCTATTACAAGAGAATGACGTCCTCCTCACCCGGGTGTTCAAGGGCTATCTCTCGGGAGTAGCTTATCAGTGGTACCGTAGCCTGGCGGACAACTGTATCTCGTCCTTCGAAGACTTCAAGGCTTTATTCTTCACACGATTCTACGAGGGAGGGATGGACATGTCTATGTCCTCTCTCATCGAAGTAAAGCAGAAATAAAAAGAGGATGTTCGCACTTTCGTCGAACGTTTTCACCAAGTCACTTTATAAATGCTTCCCGGAGTTCCAGACTCGGCGTTGGTAGACATTTGCAGAAAGAACCTTATTCCCGTAATCTCGGTATTTACAGGACCATATCAGTTCCATGATTGGCCCTCATTTATCATTTTAGCAGTAGCCGCCGAAGATAACAGTCAAAAGGCGCATGACAATGGCATCATGATATCTGCCTCCGACAGAGGCAAGAGGTCATCTCCTAACAACGACCATCCTCGTGGTTCCAAAGGGAAGTTAGCCCTGACAATCAACACGTCCAGGCAAAAGACTACGGCTACCACGCAGTCGAGACCTGGGACTTCCAGGCCCATTGAAGTCTACTCTTTCGACGACGACGATATTCCGAGCATATTCGAATGTCTCGTCAAGAGCGACAAGATTACCCTTCCCGAGGAGAAGCGGCCCGGTGAAGTCGGCAGTATTAACAACCCTAAGTACTGTATCTTCCACAAATATGTACACCACCCTACAAAGGCGTATTATATACTGAAGAGGAAGATCCAGGAGTTGATCGATGCTAAGGCCATCACTCTGTGCAACAGCGAGAAGACGGTCACGGCCAACATGATCTTCCTGTAATTTGGCAATCTGCCTCCCCAAGAAGTCCCGGACGGTGTGGCACCTATTTCCCGGACAACGATGAACATCATCAATCTCCCTCCAGCTAGGGGTCAAAATCATGACCTGGTGCCCTTAACCACCCGGCGAGGCAAGATTATGTGGGTTCATCCAGATTTGGTGTCGGAGCTCGAGGAAGAGACTAATGCTACAAAGGCTAAGTCTAGGAAGAACTCCAAGTGCAAACCATGCCATATGGTTGCCACTTCTTCGACATCAGACGAAGATGAGGTATTGGCTGCAACCCGTTCAGGGAAAGCTTACCTCAAGGACTACGGAACGAGTCAGAAAGATGCACCGACAGACGCTGCAGCTGCCAAGCCTTCAGAACCGGAGCCCGCCAGACCAGAAGCCGGTCTTCCAAGACCAACTTCGGCGGATAAGGGGAAGCAAAAAGAAGTGCGCTTCGATAAACCTGTGAAAGACATTCAAAACAAAGGTTTAGAGAAGCCCTACAACTTCGACATCCTGGCCCAACTAGCCAATACACCAGCCAGGTTGTCCATCTTCGAGCTACTCAGGCTCTCTCAAGACACTCGTCAAGCCCTGAGTGAAGCATTGATACAGGCGGATGCATACTTGACCCAGCTCAAGTCCCCTGACAAAGAACCTGTGGCAAGTCCTCAATGCCACAGTGTGATGGAGGTGGTCCCGAATATCACTTTTACTCAAGATGACATGCTGTTAAAATATAACAGGCATGACAGACCCCTCTATTACACCGGATACGTTGGTTCCATGGAAGTCGACCGGATTCACATAGATCCGAGATCATCAATCAGCATCATTCCTCATAGTCTGCTCAGACCATTGAGGATCCCTACCAGCGAATTGGCTTACACCACCACTACAATCGTGGGTTTCAACGCAAGAAGAAGCAAGCCATTGGGGAAGATTCGGCTGAAGATCCAGATCGGTAACCTCAGATCGGTAGCTACATGCTATATCATCGATTCAGAGGTATCCTACAATATCCTGCTGGGAAGACCATGGATCCACGACCACAAAATCATTCCTTCGACCCTACATCAATACTTCAAATATGTAGATACTCAAGGAACAGTACAAACGGAGGTTGCTGACCTGAACTCGTTTAAAGGAGTAGAATTCTACTACTCTGACGCCGTGTTGTACTCCCAAGACTACATGAAAGAGGCGTCAGGCAAAGCAGAGAAAGGATCCCACCCGGGGCCTGAAGAACCCTCTGTCGAACAACCAATGTCAATCAGAATGAAAGGACGAACTACTCGTCCGACAACCACGCAGCCTATGGCTATCCACCTTAACAAAACCAGGTTAAGAAGAAGAGGTCGTCCTCTGGTGATCACTTTGAACCAGAAGCCTCCACCCTTGGTCATCAATCTTCGGCGTGACAGGCAGCCGACTGATGTAAATAGAGCCAGGAGTGTGGTTTCCGATGATAATAAAGGACCTCTTTTCCAGTATATCGACGCTCAAATTCCAAATCAGGAATTCTCTCCCCATGACGATATAGAGCCTATAGCACAGAAATTCTTGGCAGCTATAGATTCCTATCATCCCTACATATGGAAAGTAGCATCAGCATCCAATGTCACCATGACTTATGGACCGTATGAGGACTCCATCTTCATTGTTCCGCCTACTCGCAGCAGTCAGCATTCAATAGTCTTCGGCCGCAGGCGCGATGGACCGACTATACAAGAAGATTCCTTCAACGATGATGCTGGTGAAATGCAAGTTCACAGGTACAGCCCACAAGCTTTAAAGATCATACAAAGTATGGGTTACGACTTGAAACTGGAACTAGGTCTCAACTACGGGAAAGGCAGACGGATACCGCTGCTCGGCAATCCCCACTATCAACAAACTCATTTTGGGTTAGGGTATGCCGCCTCCCTTGCAACTTCCGAGTCGAACGAGGATGTCTTTTCCTCTCTTCAAGATGGCTCATCACCATTCGACTCATCTGAGGCTCTCGAACAAACATTATCAGTGAATATGGTAGTGGCAGATTCCTTCAAAACAGACGAACAAGAATCTGAGCCGTTTGAGAATGACTCTTGGGCTCAACAAATGGATACACAATGGGAATTCTGGTTCGAGCAGAGAAAACCTCCCACTGAAGACGAAGTTATCCAGATCAATGTTAGGGATAAACTTTCGCCAAAGCCGATATTTATCAGAAACAATCTTTCCCCAGCTGAAAGGGAAGACGTTATTCAACTGATAAAAGAATACATCGACGTATTTGCGTGGAATTATGAGGATATGCCAGGACTTGATCCAAAGGTGGCTACCCATAAACTTAATATACTGCCCGATTCGAAGCCTGTGAAGCAGCACCAGCGCCGGTTCCGCCCAGATATAATGGATACCATTGAAGCTGAAATCAAGAAGTTGATAGACTGCGATTTCATCCGGGAGGAACAACATCCCGACTGGGTTGCCAATGTTGTCCCGGTCATGAAGAAAAATGGGAAAGTATGCGTCTGCATCAATTACCGAGATCTGAACACAGCATGCCCCAAGGATGAGTTCTCCCTTCCCATTACGGACATCATGGTCGACAACACATGCGGTTTTAAGCAGATGTCCTTCATGGACGGATTTTTAGGATACAATCAAATCAAGATACATTCTGAAGATGAGAAGCATACTGCCTTCCGGACACCATTGGGGGTATATTGCTACACGGTCATGCCCTTCGGATTGAAGAATGCCGGGGCTAGTACCAACGGGCTATGAGTAACATATTCTGCTAGCATTTACGCAAGACAGTGGAGTGTTACGTGGACGACATAGCTGTCAAAAGCTGCCTCAAGGATAATCACATCCAAGACTTGAAGATAGTATTTGAGCTGATGCGCCAACATCAACTCAAAATAAATCCCATAAAGTCCTTTCTGGGTGTATCTAGTGGCAAATTCTTAGGATTTGTCATTACCGCCAAAGACATTCAAGTGGACCCTGATAAAGTCAAGGCCATCTTAGAAATGCGACCATCCCGTAATCTAAGGGAACTCAGGGGATTTCAAGGTCGTCTGGCTTATATCCAGAGATTCATATCCAACCTCTCCGGGAAATGCCAGCCCTTTTCTTGTCTCATGAAGAAAGGTGTATCCTTCATATGGGACAAAACCTGCCAACAAGCGTTTAACGATATCAAGCGCTACCTCACTCATCCGCCCATTCTGGTGCCTCCCGTCATAGGGAGACCATTCTTGCTGTATGTTCGAGCGATAGATCACTCTCTGGGAGCTCTTCTCGCACAGGAGAATGATACAGGACATGAACAGGCTATCTACTACCTCAGCAGGATGATGGTCAGAGCCGAACACTGGTACAACCCGGTAGAGAAAGAATGCTTGGCCCTGATGTTCGCTATTCAGAAAATGCGACACTATGTCAAAGGTCAGACGATTCACATTATCTCCAGGATCAATCCTCTTCGGGTACTGATGAACAAGCCAGATATTCTTAACTCCTGACTCGCGACCTGGGCGATGTTATTAACACCGTATGACATGGAGTACGTCCCTCAGAAGTCCATCAAAGGCCAAGCATTGGCTGGCTTCCTAGCTGCTCATCCGATCCCGGAGGCCTCCAAATTATACGAGGACATTTCTGACGAAGTTGCAGAATGTAATTCCGAAATGGAAAGCGACGCAGGGCAAATATTCTTCGATGGCGCCTCAAGGACTGGTCCCAGGGGAAAAGTAGTTTCAGGAGTAGGAATTGTCCTGGTTACTCCTGACAAACTCGTCATCTACCGAGCATACTCTCTTAGCGAGCCCTACTCCAATAATGTCGCGGAGTATAACGCTCTACTAATTGGGCTCCAAGTCGCTAAAGAGTTGGGGGTCGAATCTCTGGAAGCTTTCGGTGATTCCCTGCTGATCGTCAATCAAGTCAGAGGAATATATGAAGTCCGGAATCCAGACCTCATCCCCTATCACCGAGCAATGGTCGAGATAGCCATGACATTCAAAGGGTTCTTCTTAGAGCATGTACCTCGATCTCAGAATCTGGAAGCTGACGCCCTAGCCAGTCTAGCTGCAGATTTAGCTACTCCTATAAGAAGGCAGAATTCGGTGATCCTCCTCAACAGGGATTTATTCTGTGTGAAAAATAACTTTCATATAGAACGCGTCTACGCTGTGAACACCGATCCTCCCATAAGAGACTGGAGAAGTTCCTTTATAGATTTTGTGGCATACAAAATCTTACCGGAGAACCCCAAAGAAGCAGTATCCGTCAAAAGATGATCCTTACGCTTCTACTTTGATGCATCCTCACGGTGTCTATATCGTCGGACCTACAATGGACTGCTACTGAGATGCCTCACTGACAGTGAAGCACAGCAGATTATCCGTGAAGCTTACGATGGCGTATGCGGAGCACATCAACCCGGTCCTAAGCTACATGATCGTATCAAGAGAATGGGCTATTACTGGCCCACTATGATCGCAGACGCAATCAAGTATGCCAGACAATGCAGAGCCTGTCAGGTTCACGCAGACTTCATACATCAACCGTCTGAACATCTACATCCTACGGTTGCATCTTGGCCTTTCGAAGCATGGGGTATGGATATCATTGGTCCTATTCACCCGTCTTCTTCCAGAGGTCACCGGTTCATACTGGCCATCACGGATTACTTCTCCAAATGGGCAGAGGCGATCCCTCTTGCTGAGGTAAAGACATCTAATGTGATCAACTTCATCAAACACCACGTCATTTATCGCTTCGGGATCCCCCGAAGGATAATTCATGACAATGGGCCTCAGTTTATCAGCCATGCGTTTCACCGATTTTGCGATAAGAATCGGATACAAAATATGGCCTCTACGGCTTATTATCCAGCTGCTAATGGTTTGGCGGAAGACTTCAATAAAACCATTATCAAGCTCTTGAAGAAGTTTATCTCCTCAAACAAGAGAGATTGGAACGAGAAGCTAGGAGAATGTCTCTGGGTATACCGCACAACTGTACGAACACCGACAGGTTGTACCCCATTCTCGTTGGTCTATGGGAGTGAGGCAGTTCTTCCCATCGTAATTCAAATCCCGTCACTCAGGATAGTCGTGGCTAATGAGTTGACTCAAGAAAAGAACGACCTACTAAGGCTTCAAGAGCTAGAGGGATTAGACGAGAAACGCCTTCAAGCTCAGCAGCGCATCGCGTTCTACCAGGCACGCATTTCTAGAGGTTTTAATCATAAAGTGAAGAAAAGGGTGTTCAAAGTTGGCGAGCTAGTTTTAGCTGTGAGAAGGCCAATGATCATTACTCACAAGAGTAAGGGCAAATTCCAGCCCAAATGGGAAGGCCCTTATGTGATCGAGACGACGTTCTCAAACGGCGCTTACAGGTTAGCCCAGCCCAATGGAGACCTGCTAATGGCTCCTATCAATGGCAAATTCCTGAAAAGGTACTATGCGTAATCTTCTCTGCTCAAGTGGAATATGGCGAAGACCTCATTCTGACAAAACTACTTCCAAAACAAAACTAGTTGGGTCATATTCTATCATGTCCATATAACCTCTGAATAGATGTGTTCGACTAATTTGGAACTACAAGACCTATCACGTCTATATTACCTCTGATAGTATTTTGTGTACAAAACTTTAGTCAAAGCATATTCTATCATGCCCATATAACCTCTGAATAGATATGTCCTACTAAAGCATATTCTATCATGTCCGTATGACCTCTGAATAGATATGCCCTTCTAAAGTTTACCGAGAGTATATCACGTCCATATTACCTCTGATATCACTTTTGCCCAAACCTGTCATTTATATTCCAAAATGATGGGTCCACAAAGTCAGAAAAGAGTCTCTTTATTTATTCCCAGAAAGGAGCAAAAGTACATTGAAAAGTGTTCTGGGTTTTATCCCAAGCAAAAAGAAAGAAAGAGGGAGGTACATTATTTAGGGGAACGGTCAGGTCACGAATCTGCTGCGCCAATACGGCTCTCCTCTCAGTCCTGGAACCCAAGACATCAGTGCGGGCCCGCTCCAGCCGTGCCTCGTTGTCGCTCAGGAGGGACAGTTCGGCTCTAGCACGAAGAAAACTAGCACGCGTAGCCTCTGCGTGCGCCAAATTCTGTCGAGCTATACTCAGTCGACCATTCACCACATCTAGAGCTTCAGACGACTGAGAAGCCCACTCCTTGGCCTTAGCAAGTTTTGTCTCCAGGATACGGACCCTCGCTATATTCCCTTCATGCTCGGCCTGGCACTTCATTTGAAGAGAGACGGTCTCCTCCAAAACAACTTTTCCCTCATCCATTTCCTGCTGATGTATCTGGATGGACTTATTTAGGCCCTCCATCTTTTCAGCAAGCTGCGCAGTCAAGGAGTCATATTTAGCCTGGACCAGTTCTTCAACGTTGTCTTGAGACAGCCGCAGATACTCGTTAATAGGCTGCTCCAAACCCTTGACTATCTCCTCCAGGGTATCAGCTACCCCAGTGTCGTCAAATTCCCTGACCGGCACTATCACAGCCTGAGAGGACCTCTTTAGAGGCTCGAAGCTCAGATTCTTCTCCAACACCATTGATATTAGCATTTTCAAGGTGGTATAGAAGATACTGGTATACTGCTCAGTCAGCTGGGCTAGGTCCGAATGGACGCTGGGAGTGGCTGTGATATTGGCGAACCTACCTCCAGGAATGACCAGTCATTGTCTCAGCAGGTGGCACGACAAAAGAAGATACGCCAACAACAGTCGAAGTCATCGGCATACTCGAAGGAGGCGATGTCGCATTGACAGGTTCATCCTCCTCTCGAGGTATCGAAATCTCGTCGGCAGGCGAGCCGGCACCCGAAGATGCTTCCTCTTCAAAGCCAGGCATCCCCATGTCATCACCAGGACCTAACACAGAGCCAAAGTGCACATATACATTGCCCTCCCCGAAGAGGTCTTCCCCTGAAAAGAAGACAAAAGGAAGTTAATATCAACATAAATGTTAAATTTCCTGAAGAAGAGGCATAAAGACGACCTTTACCCATGGCCGACGGCATGTATGTCGCATCTGCAGCCAGTACAGCTAAATTATTTCTTAGTGATGCTAAGCAAAGTGTTATACCTGGAGAAGGGGGCCTGCTGACTGACGCTGGCAAATAGTCTTCCAAGTCCTCGTCAAATTCCAACCGAGGCTTATCGACTGGATTCTCGCTAGAGGCGCTGACAGGCACGACATGGGTCTCTCCCGATGCTGATCCGGATAAAGGTATACGGAATCTTACTATACTCAGCCCCGGAGGCAACTTCGTTCCACTACCTGAAGCAGTAGCAGCGACAACAGTCTCCAGCTGAGATTCTCCGGCACCGCCGGCCGAGACTGTAGAAGGCCCCTCTCTATATGGTGAGGAACCTCCAATCAAAGAATCATCCCCAACATGGGGAGAAGCAGGCTCACTTCCAGGAGCCTCAATACCAGGGATCCGGAGAGGACGAGTAACCGTCTTCTTCTTCCTCTTATGGGGGGAATCTCCTTCGGAGCAGGAGCCCTTCGCTTCCCAGAGATTACCAAAGCCCCTGCAGGTGGAGGTACTTCACCCCTAGGTACCAATACAAGAGGCTCATCCGTAGTAACGGACCCTTCATCCTCGTCAGAAGAAACCGAGGGGACTTCGACTCTTCCCCCAGGCTTGGAAGAGGGCACCCAAAAACTTCCATGCATATCAAAGTCGCGATGGAAGGTGTTGATGGGCACATAGAACTGGGCATACGTGTGTAGGATGCGCAGCTCCGTGGAGAGTATGATGACGGGCACAATAAAACTTGCCCCAGTGCAGCCCATGATAAAATATCGTCATCCCCTCGCTCCGTCAATGAGTCCACCTCTGGACCTGAAGCTGGTCACGGTGTTGCCCACGTATAACTGATCATACCCAAACTGTCTGGCAAACCGACTAGGCAGGTAGGGTTCAAAGAGGCACTGATCCTCACTTCTGTACAGCAAGTGGGAAGGTCTAATGCAGACCAACCAATTAAATGCCTTAGGAGAAAGAAGGGTCTTCTCTCTATCTGAGCCTCAAGCCTAATCGCCGATTGATTGCGATGTACAGAGGGGACAGTACAGAAGAGCTTCCAGCTATGGCCGCAATTCAGCACCCGCCGACAGTCTAAGACTGTGAGCAGGTTCCAGGAGGATTTCTTGTAATTCAGCAAAAACTATCCCCCAAGCTACTGCCGAAACCTGGAGACATCATCCGGGGGTTATGGAGAATTAACCATCCTATCAAATACAGGTATGGCAATTCCACCGGGGAAAGCTTTTACGCCGAGCTTCATCGACGAGCAGCGCCTCAGTCATCGCCCTCAGGCCAGCTTGCACGCGGCACACCATGGCAGGGAGCAAGCCCAGTCTCGCCCCGAACACCAGACACACTGCAGGCCACAAGGTGTTACAGTGAATATGATCCGCAGATACGATGCCGGGTACCACCAGTCGGCGCAGCCATATAGAGAGAAAGCCAGCCAGTTGAGCTTCCTTGGACAGAGGCCTGCGACAATGTCTCAGATAACTGTAGGCCTTAGTACCTGCAGGATATCTTCCAATCCCTTCGTCGAGGATCTGATCTGGAGCCCCAGCATCCTCCATAAGATCATCGACTACCTGAGCAGTAAGCACGCTCAGAGGATTCAAAGGATGATCCTTGCCTTCCAATACCTTCTCCGGCTGAGCAGTCCTGGCCCGATGAAAGAAGAGGTAGGACGTCCATCTGTTGGTATGAGCCAAATTCGAAGGCTCACCATAAAAAGTGGTGCAAGCAAGGTAGTGGCACATCAGCTCCTGGTACACTTCCACTACCCGAGGGTCTGAATCCCCCAGCTCCTGGTTCGTGGGAACATACTCTTCATATGGAGTATCTCCCATCGACAGTCTCGAGATCTCTGCCATCTCATGGAGGACCAATCCCAACTCCCCCAGCAGAGTGGCAAAAGTTCCGGTGAGCGAAATATATCGCTCCATCAGTGCCAAAAATAGGTTGGGGTTAGGAGGTAACCCAACACTGGTGGCACTCACAGTGCAAACTGACCGATGCTTTCCAACTCGGTCTGAAAATGCTTCAGGGCCCAATCAACTAAGCGAACCCATCAAAGATTCATTGGGGTCATCCAACCATTGCACCAAGGATTCACCTTGGGGTATACTCCTCCGTGACCCATGAAATCATTGCAGAAGGTCGGCAATTGCACCGGCTGAAGCACTAAGCTGTCTTCACTCAGGACACTGCCCGGGTATAATCCCCTGAACGGCGTTACAGGGCCGTAAGGGCGGCTGACAAATAGACCAGATCCTTTCTGGTAGAAGATCTTCCCCGGCCTGCCGTGAAGATCGGGAGTCAGCGTCCACGATATCTTCCTGGGATGTGTAGCATGGAAGAAGGCCGAGATGGGATAATCCCTCGACATCTTGGGCAGATGCAAGACCAACCTCCCGGCAGGAAAAACCCAGAGCTCTTTCTTGGGCTTCGTCTGGGACTGCTTATCAATCATGTCCCCGAAGAGAAATGCTGGCTTTATATACTAGTCTCCGTCTACGTACGTCAGGGGCTCTCCATTAATCATGTTCAGCAGCGTTCGCTCGCCCTGGCCCGATATCAAAAATTCCCTTTCTTTGGGATACTGGGGCCCGGAGATAGGAAATGTAACATGCGACAGATCTTCCAGATAGTTGGAGTGCAGCATCCCGGCGACAGAACCCATCACATCGGCTAGCGGAGACTCATACAAGTCAACTGCAAGGGTACAAGAAAAACATGTCAGTTCCTATACTAGACATTACAATCTTGCAATATATGCCAAGAGCCAACAGTCTGTGCTTTATGCCAAGACTGTAAAAACTTGATCATGTACAGTCTGTGCTTTACGCCAGACTGGCAAAATTCGAGTTTACGCCAGGACTTTCATCCACGAGCGTACGACTCAAATTTTATAGCATGCACCAAGTTCTCGACAGTCAAAGCTTTTACGCCCGACTGCGAAAACATAGAGTTTCTATGCTGGCACATTAGAAATATGGGCGTAAAAGATGAAACGTTCCTGTGCATCATCTTCCTCAAAGAGGCTATCAGCACAGAAGATGACCTAGCGCGGTCACGTACAACATGTGTGAAGGATTTTTCAGTCATTCTTTTCATCCTCTACTTATCAGGCCGGGTACACTGCTCGTCGGTGGGACACTTCGCTCAGAATGGAGTTCGCCTTGCCCGACCGAAGACACTCCCGCTTGAGCGAAAGAACGAGGAAAAGAATCGACCCTCTTTCCCTTAGAGGAGGAGGTTTATTTCGAGGCCATCACTGGAAACTTTGAAGACTCGAGGAAGAAACGAAGAAGAACTCGAACAGTCGAAGCCTTTCTTTCGCAGAAGACGGATAAAAAGTTTTTTTTCTCAGAAACTTGGGGTATATATAAAGTTTGGATGGACTCCTCAAAACCCGAACCAAATCTTCTAATTAATATTCGATTATGGTTGGGTACTACGTCAGCCTATTACTCAGAGAAGGCGGACAGTCTACGAAATTTGAAAAGTTTTCGTGCAAAGCAGATTCGTAGTTTCTACGCTGAGGTGGTTTCTACGCTCGACAGCTACAGATCTACGATTTTACGCTCGCAGGCTACAAGTCTATGGTTTTACGCCCGGATGCCTTTGTGCTCGGTAAGCTTTTATGCTCGAGAGGCTACAAACCTACAACTTCACGCTCGACAGCTACAAATCTATGATCTCACGCTCCGGTGGCGTTTAGTTTACGCTCAAAAGCAACAGATCCACAATTTCACGCTCAAAAGATTTCCTTTTCACCGGCTATAAATCTATAGTTCTGCGCCAAGGAGCTTTCTACGCTCGACAGCTACAAATCTACGGTTTTACGTTCGGAGGCTACAAGTCTATAGTTTTACGCCCGGATGCCTTTGTGCTCGGCAAGCTTTTATGCTCGAGAGGCTACAAATCTACGACTCCACGCTCAGGAACTACAAATCTACGATTTCACACTCGATGGCATTTAGTTTACGCTCACGAGGCTACGAACTTATGATCTTATGCCATGACTCTCCGCACATCTGAAAGATACGCAGGCCAGAGTACGCTTACATCTGGACGATTCTCAAGGCGGTCAATTATGAGAGTTCACACAGAAGATACTCCTTCTTGACCAGAAGATACCCCAAGTACCCGAAGCATACAGAGTTCAAACATTGAAAATTACTCTTCTTTATGGGATGATTCGAAGTTCATCCAGACTCTAGTCTGAATACTTCATCTACAAATCAAGATGGCAACTCAGTTTGACAGCCATTTCTTGCACTGATTCCAAGGGACTTTCGAGAAATCATTCTTGAAGATGATGTCTGAACAGGAATTCTGTTTATTAGAAGCAACAGTTCAGAATTCTACGTGGTCCCTCATTTCTAACAGCAGGACAGTTCGAACACTCGAATACTAAGTGGCTTTCTGCGTATCCCTAGCTATACGTAAAAGATAGGACAGGACCTAGCACTCTTTCTAAAAAAGAGTCGGCGTAAAGAATCAGACGTATCGAAGCTACACTTATTCAGACTTCACAGCAATATATGCTTAATGATCATACGCACAGAAGAAGACGATTTTATTAAAGTTAAAATTATGATTACATATGAGGGAAATATATTCTACAAGGGTTCTTCTTCATTTTCATGGTTACATATGAGGGAAATCCCGTCTACAAAGGATTTCCTCATCGTCATCGGAAGGCCACCCCCAGAATCTGTTCTGCCAGGTTCTCGCATCGGTGGAGGTCTTCCTCTTCTTTCATGGCAGTTCATCGACTTCCACAGTCATGAACAAGAAGATCAATGGCGGGAGGATACAAAACTGGGCATAGACCCATCCTCTAATAGAAGAAAAGCAGAGTAAATCTACTTTCCTACATCTAACGCTATGACAGATCCAGTTGAGGTATCAAACCCAACTCGATCTTGGACAGAGCTAGTCTATCTGCTCTCGTCCACGGAGGTAACGGGAGAAGGCACCGCTTGCAAGCAGCGTGGTAAAATATGACCCTTCCTCTCTCCGGAAGAACCGCCATACAAAGTTGCTGATTATCCCGAGCAAAGGAGGCTATGATATCCTTCCATGATCCATCGTTGTAGTGGACATTTGCTCGAAGACGCCGTCTCTTTCGGCTCCTTACATACTGGAAGAACATGATCTTCTTCTTCCTCAGGTGAGCCCAACGAACTCCGGTGATCATCTCTGCGTGGCAAGAGAACCGTGGGAAGAACAGGTGAACTCCTCGGCCTTTTTATAGGCGAAAGAAATCGCATTTGTCCCCAATAACTCCGCCATAAAGTCAGCCTTGAAAGAACGTGTCAGACTTGACCGTTTCAGGCTCCATACAGAAATGTTTCGAGTTACAAGGAATGGTTCATGCTTCATTCAAAGCGTTTCAAATTACAAGAAATTTAAAAGCTTTGAAGGGGGTCTTGTAGAAGCATAAAAAATACGCCGGATAGCTCTACGCGGCATGGTGATGCGGGGCAGCGTAAAAGATGACCTCAAAGCCATCAAACATGCAACAGAGCCTTTTTCCGCTAAGAACAGCATGAAATATAAGTGCAAGAACCGTCCGCATAAATGTAGTATGTCCAGGCTGCTTCAGCGTAGACAGGGTGCTTCAGCACCTCTATGGCGTAAAACTCATCCGCTTTCAATGCAGCATTTAAGCGTACGAGGAACGCTTTGTATTCCCCGAAATGAACCTGTCAAATAGTGCAGTGAACCTGACGTCTGACTTCTGACAAAGAGTACACACGACTACCCAAACGACGGCTAGAATAATGGCAGACCACTCGGGACGCGCCCCTACATTTAATGCACAGGATGATGGCGGATCTCTGCATTTAATTCAGGGGATTTGATTAATATCATCGAACCGTCGTTTACTGACGTCTCCTCGGCGTAAACTACTTTTACATGTACAAGGGGATACGCTGCCTTATTTTATACAGGCAGATGTGAGCTTCTCACGCTCCGTAGAAGACAAACAGACTGCCATGTCAAAAAGCTGCTCTTCATACATGGCTCAAAGCACGTCTCTGTACTTAATACTCAGAATGATGACAGACCTTCAGAACACGCCTCTGCAATTAATGCGCGGGATGATGGCGGATCTCTGCATTTAATGCAGGAGATTTGATTATATTCCCAAGAGCCGTAATTTCGACTAAAGGATCGCTCAGGCTTCTACGCCTTCTCGGCTTCTGTGCCCTCGGCTTCTATGCCTATTTGGCTTCTACGCCATGGTGACAGACATTGGCTTGTACGCCAACCTCTTCTACACAAGGGAAACCTACCTACGTGGCTTCTACGCCGTGATCTTCGCAGCAGTTATACGCGTTTGTCCCTTAGTTGGACATGCGTCACACGCTCATACAAAAGATCATCTATACGCGGGCAGTGGTTATTTTAACCATCGTATAAAAGGGTGCTGTACTTTCTACTACTCGACTTCTACACCGACTGAGTGGTCACTGTCACCAAAACTCTATAAATAGAGACCTCTATTGACAGAGGTCCAAGGTCGAAAAACTCGAACAAGGTCGGACTTTAGAAAAGATTGAACCAAAGGTCAGGAAAAATAGGTCAAAAGATCTAGGAGAGAAGTCGAAGAGTCAATGAGAGAGAAGAATCCGGAGCTCAGGCAAAGAAAAGTGATCGACAACTTTGGCATCGTGCATCCGCCCTCTTTTGCAACCTTCGAAGCTGCTTCCCATCTTCTACGGTACTTCTTCACCATCGTGTGGTCCAAGGGCTAAAGTGATCGACTGCAGATCAGACACCTATAGCAATATTTACCCAGATTTAAAAATTGTACTCAACATCCTCGTATAGGACTAATTGTACAAGCTTGTTTGTAAACCAAAGAAACGGGTTTCGTATAAACCTTGTCTTATATACATTCTTCTTTCGTTTATCACCATAAACACTTTTATTACACAGTTACAGTGAGGGCATGCGGTGGGATTCTCGACTGGTGGCTTGACTTGGGCCAAATAAGAATCGGTATTTTTGTAGCACCTCGCTTAGAGCATGACGAGTCTTTTTGGAGAGATGAAGGAGCTCAATGAGTGATAATTTTATAGGAATTTTGGCAAGCTGTGCCAAAGTATCGAAGTTGTAAGGCTTCTCCAGCCCTTGAGTTGTGTCTTTCCGTAGAGGTTTCTTAAAGCGTATTTCCTTCAACTTTTGCTTGTCCACTGCAGGAGGTTGGGATGGGCCCAGATCAGACACAGCTGGTGTCACGTGTATGGCGATCAGAGGTATAATATCATCGAAAAAATTGTAGTAGCATTGGTAAGCTAGGGCCGATCTGGTTACCTCTACCAAAGCCTCACCTGTTGATCGAAAGATCGTGTGATAGGACTTGGTCTTCTTTCCTTTGGATATGGGAGTAGGAAGTACTGCTGACTGTGTCATATTCGGGACAAGGTCTGGGTAAACCCACATGACTTTTTTCCCTGGAGTAGTGAGGGGGACTAAACTATCTACTTGGGCTGGGGGAAGGTTAACGACCTCCATGGCAGGACTGTACCATCTTAGGCTTTTGTCATCGGGAAGGTACCGAACTGGAGCGATACCATGTTGGCAGTGACTGTCTTGCCCTCAAAGTCTAAAGTGAGGGCTTTGGAGTCGATCAACCATTTTATCTGCCATTTTAATAACTAACAATCTTGCATAACATAATGGACATATCGATGGTAGTAATAATACTTGGGGTTGTCAACCTTGCCTGCTTCATCTGGGCATTTAACAGCAGGTAGCCGGAGTTTGTTGCTCTTCATCAATACTTTGAAGAGTTCCATGACATCATCATCATCAAAGGAATAAGTCTCATGTACTCTTTGTAGCTTTTTTGGCTTGGCGAAAGGTAAGGTCGGGCTTGTGGATAAGTTAAATGTCAGGGCCTACTTTCCTTTACTGTCATGACTATTGTTGGCTGTGAAAGGATGCCCTTCCTTATCTTCAATGCCGGGAACTTAGAATCCCAATAACCGGGCATCTTTCACACTCTTTTTAGCAGCGACAACACTTATTGTAAATTTTGTCCAGTCACGGAATGGGCCAAATGCCGTTTATAGTCTTGTTGCTGGTAGATGGTTCTTTTGACACGTGTACATCGGTGAAGATTCAAGGATGCTAGGAGGCAATTTCAATGTCGTCTGTTGGAAGCGTTCAATATAATTTTGTGCGAGTTTCCGGTCTCCTTGGGTAATGTCCATGAGAAAGGTCATAGTCATATCTATCCCTCCTTCATAAAATTAGACGTGAAAGAGAGACTTCAGGTCTTCGAAGGATGAGATATACTTATCCGAGAAGCTACAGAACTACTTGAAAGTGACTCCAAATAGTGTTTCAACAAATAAGTTTATGAGTAGGGCATCATCCCGAGGTAAATGGCCCATTGTGGACTTGAAGTATCTCATGTATTGACAGGGTGACACCTTTCTGTCAAATATGGTTAGAGATAGTGGCTTGTACCAGATCCCAAGATTTTGGAGCCTATCTTGGTTATCCCGAGCATCAACACAGGCACACAAGTCCCTGAGAGTTTTCTGGATGTCGTTTGGTAGAAGTGCGGTAGAGGATCGAGGTATGGTCCGGCTACTTTCGACATGAGGAGATGGATCGGGCATGCCAAATTTCTCGTTGATCCCTTGATCTAGGATTGTTCATCTCGGAGCTTGTGGCTGTGTTGAGACCAAGTTTTCTCTGAGTTCTAGCACTATGTGAGTTAGAGTCGGCATTGAAGTGCTCAGAGCCTTCATCATGGCTTTGAGTGCCTTAAGGTGCTGTTGATTACTAGATTTTGTGTCATGCTCGTCTCCTGTCATGTATACTTATATTACGTAGGATGAGGTGGACGAAAAGTTGGATGCCTCACTTTCCACCTTAGATGTCTGAATTTTATTATCTTCGGGGAGAGTGGGCAGTGTTGCATCACTTTCATTATTAGAGGGATTACTACCCACAGTCTCAGTTATGGACTCATCTCGGAAGGTATATTTACCCCCAGCTAAGATGTCATCCATATATAGAGATTCATTGTCCTCTTAAAAGGATAGATTATCATAGAATACCGGAGGACTACTACTCCCAGCTTCGGTTGCAGCTTCATTCAATGTGGTATGACTACCCCCAGCCCTTGTTCTCGAGCGTGTACCTTAGAATACCTCCATAGTAGGTACTTGTTTGCTGCCTCTTGGACGCCTTCGTTGTGTGCTGACCGACACTCTTAGGTTAGTTAATATTTTCTTTGTGATCTTATTCATAGGAAGAGACCTCCAGTATAAGCAACATGAAACAACAAAAAATTCCTTCTCTTCGTACGGTTGTTTCCGGAGGTACCGCTGGCTCGATACCGCAGGATGCAATCATTGGAACACGGATTGTCTGGTCGGAGGGACTGACGCTCAGTGCAGCAGTAGTTGATGATATTGGCACAAGTGTATCATTGAGAGGAAACGCCATGTGGGAGAGTTGCATCTTTTGTTTTACGCTTATGACTAATTATATTGCATAAATCAGATGCTAGAAGCTTCACTTTTATACCCCTTTTATGTGCTTTGCCAAGACTTTTACACCCCTTTCATGCGCGCAGCCAAACTCGGTGCATGGGCCCTTCCTCACATTATTTGTTCTCCGACTTGGTTTAAATGCAACTGCGGCGCCCAAGTGAGTTTGGAAAAGCTCTAATGGTTGACCCACATCTGGCACATGAACACCTGGGTCTGCCATATAGAGTCTTCTATTAGCAACGTGTATGACGACCAACGACGCATGCTTTTGGGGAGCTGGCGACGTAGCCCCTCGAGCACGTATGGCTTGAATTAATTTGGGTTTTCCTGAACCAACTCCCTTAGGCGCATAGTACATGAAATTCAAGTTAGGACTATAGGGATCCCTAAGCGGGACAAGATCATTTGTGGAAGGCCATATGCGCCTATTTTTGGGGATGATGCGTCTCCTCCTACGCGGGTTCCATTGTGGGTGCTCTCCTCGGTATTTGGTGCAACCTCTCTCAAGGACGTCTCTGGAGATGGAGATAGGATCCACGTGAAATAATTATGTGTCTGCGGTGAAGGTTGGCAGCACTTCTGGAACAGACTTCAGGTATAGTACAGTGGCTTTGTTACCCAAATCTTATGAATTTATGAGGTTGTACGGGTCTCATTGAAGAAATTGAATTGTCAGTGGGATACAGGTCAACCACGTGTGCATCTGCGATGAGGTTTGATAAGGTATCGGGTACCAACTTCGAGCTTGACATTGCGGCCTTAACATGCCGAGTTTTATGAGTTTTACGAGGTCACACGGGCCTCATTGGAGAGCTCATCTTGTCTAGCATATCTTTAAATGCCTGTTGGTCAAAGCGAATGACCAATATCCTCTAATTCGAACCTAACTTGGTCAAGTCAGATTTCGTCACCAGCTTCTCGTTGGAGGAGAAGCTCTTCCCCAGTAGAGTCACCATTCTTGTCGACGTCGCCAAAAATAATAAAAAATATATAGACGGGCTCACTTTTTATTGATTGGGAATTGACAAAGGGTACAAAAGAATACCTAATACATAAGGATCTAAGTACAATAGAAAATATTGGCAAGTGTGACGGTGGAGATCGAGCTCTATAGTGGCTCCTTTACTCCGTTGAAGATCCGGGACCAAGGAGGTTGATGAGGCTTCAGGCGCTGCTATCTTCGTCTGATATTCTTTGTTCTCGTGATGGTGGTCGTTAGGGGTGCAAACGAGCCAAGTCGAGCCAAGCTTTCATAAGCTTGAGCTTGGCTTGATTAGAATTAACCGAGTTCAAGCTCGAGCTCGAGCTTGATAAATGTTTTATTTTAGAGCTTGAGCTTGGCTCGAGCTCGTTTATATTAAGCTTGAGCTTGGCTTGGTTTAAGCTCGAGCTTGGCTTGATAAGCAAGCTTGATTCGAGCTTGATAAACAAGCTTGATAAGCTCAAACTCAAGCTCGTTAAGCTTGATTTTGAGCTTGTTCAGCTTTATTTCAAGCTCATTAAGCTTGATTTCGAGCTTAACGAACTTGATTTCAAGCTAGTTAGGCTTGAATTCAAGTACCTATAATGTTAACAATTTATTTATAAAAATTTAATTTAAATAGTTTCTTAATATCAATTATTAAGGACATATAATTATATACAATGCACACAACCATATTATTATACAAACATGCATACAATTAGAATTCAACAAAGAACAAATTTAAATTTAAATAATAAAATAAATTTGTAGACTGCCAACAACGAGATCCTAAATGAGCTTCTAAACGAGCCAACTCACGAGTCAGCTCGCAAGCTTCTAAACGAACCAGCTCGCGAGCTCAAACGAGCCGAGTACTTCTAAGCATGAGCTTGGCTCGTTTATTAAACGAGCTCGAAAATAAAGCTTGAGCTTGGCTTGTTTACTAAACGAACCGAGCTCAAACGAGCTTTTATCAAGCCGAGCTTCGAGCAGCTTGCGAACGGCTTGGCTCATTTGCAGCCCTAGTGGTCGTCCTTTTTGCATATGGGAAAGCGCCTACTATTTATAGCCTTGAGAAGGCTTCCTGCATGGGCGTACGTACGCGACTGGCATGGTGGTATATGCAGCCATAAGGTTGCTACGTGGCAAGTCGAGATCTGGGTTGCCGATGCCAATAATTCTAGTGACACGTGTCATGCCCTAATGATTCTGATATGCAACTTGGAAACATGGCAGCTCGGTGCATAAAAATCGACGAGTAGTAATGGCACATGGCACTGCTTGCCACATGGAAACACAGAAGAAGTAGTAGCGCATGGCGATGTACATTAGTCCTAGAATCAAATAAAGTAAAATATTATATAGAAGAATTATACAAGGATGCCGTATAACCAATATAGTCGCAGCATTATTGAGTCTTCAGTTGTATAATATTGTGACATATCGAGACATGGTTTAGTTAACTATCAAAATCAAGTTCACTGAGACCGAATGGGCCAACATTGTGGACTCACCATCTCTGGTATGCGTAAAGCTAAGCACAGATGGTAATTTAAGGTGCTGTAGATGCGGTAGGTGAAGAGGAAGAAAACAAGATAGAGGTGATATGGACATGACTATTTTCTTTTGCCCCCCATGTTTACCCTACTGCAGAGAATGAGCAGCTCATAGTTTAGAGGTGGTATGGACGTGAACTGTCACACCCTAGTCCCAAAATATGTAGGACCAGGTATATGTACACATGCCAGTTGTACGAACAAGTATTAAAACCCAATTTAATGGACCTAACCAGTCATAGTACGCTATAAAATATATCTAAGTCACAGTATCACAGGCTGGTAAAATCTAGTCTCATCTACAAATATCACAGAGTAAGAAAATGAATGAATAGATAAGTTTAGAATCCACTACAAAATAGAATCTAGTGGAGAACAATCCACAAAAATTGATTACGAAAGAATACTGAAAGAATACAACTAAGCAATAAAGAAATAGTCCAGACTTGAGCTAACTAGATAAAGACACCCTGAACACTAAGCATTTTTCGTCCATGAATGCTCAAGGAAACTCCTGTGGCTCCACCTCAAAGTCCTCATCTACAAAATCTCTAACTCCATAATCGGTCAGGTACAAGTGCTCGTCTGGATCTGGAAAAGGTGCCAGGTCCTCAGAGGGACGTAACAAGTACATAAAAAATTGACATACCTGAAAGTAAAAAAATAAATAATAAATAGGATAACTAAACCATCTATGAGATGTGCACTCGAGACATCTCTAGTGGCACATGAGAAAAGAGAAATAGAAGAACAGTCATCTCACTAGGCATCCGAAAGGACTCGGGGGTACGTAGCCACACCATATACACAGTAAGAAACAGTAATCTCATACGCTCACTAGTAGATTCTTTCCTCCCAATGTATCCTAATCGTATACGTGGTGCAAAGATAATACAATAATTTTAATAAATATAGACAACAAGACCAACACTAACTACCAACATAAGATGCAAATTGAAGTATCGATGATCAGTCAATGCGCCATGCACTCACTCATTCAATGATCGTGCTGAACATGTGTCAGGTCAGAAGATTCTACTTAACTTCATAATATAATAGGTAAGTCTGCTACTCTAAGACGCGTGCACACAACTAGCAAATAAAAATTAGGCATATATATACTGAACAATAAAATCAAACAAGGGGTACTTGCCTTCCAAGCCATGATACAAGCACAACAAATCTGGTATTAACACCTACCAATTAATTATTACTCTAATTAGACTCTTATTATCTAATTAAGTTATCATCTAGTTATTAATCCTACGTTGTTTGCACTATACACCAAATTATTACTAGGCATCAAACCTTACCGAAAATCATTTTTAAATATTATTTTTAAACTATTAATTCTAGATTAATTACAAAAATAAGCAAATTAATGATTTTTAACTCACAAGGGATTTCTACGAAGGTTGGTAACTAGTCATACAATTATAGGTGCTAAATAGGATTTTCTCGATATGTAAGTTCTCAAAAGATGAATTCATAAAAAAATTTAAATTTTGGAAATAATTCTAAAATACTAGAAAATAATTATTTAATGAGTTCCTACATGCATAATTATCAATTATACTTATTGGCCTTTCCGTTGGACACATACTAGTCTTCTAGAAATAGTATTAAAAAAATTTGCTATTATAACCCTACTATTATGCTTTATATGAATACCTAAAGCATATTTAATCTGGAAAAATAAGTTTTAATCACAAAATATTTGGGAGAACATTCATATGTGGCCAAAGAACAAGTTACAAAAAGTTTACATGCAAACTATGTCAACTATGTGTCTTTTTATGCATAAAAATTATTTAAATCAAAAGTAATATTTCTGGAAAAATAATTTAAAAACTAAATTTAATATAGGTTAATAACATCATATTTTAATTATTTAGAAAATTTTAGAAAGGTTCGATTCAGGGTTTTGGATAAAATATTAAACTAGGTCACCATACACATTGTACATGCAAATTATTAACAAAAAATTTATCAAACTAATATTCAAAAATAAACAGTAAAAATATGGATAAAATAATTTTAATCAATCATATTTCTCTATTATTAACAAGGTTAAATCAATGTTTCTACCTATAGGTGAATACATGCATTCATGGGTTGAAAACTCTACATAAAAAAAAACTCTAAAATAAAACCCTACAATAAAGAACATGGCAATGGATTGTAAACATATATAAAATCATTTATTTATATATATATATATAAATATTTATTCATGCATTCATATACATTAGAGAGGTTGGAGGAGGGAAGGTTTAAAGAAAGAACATACTAGAAGTAGAAGGAAGAAGATGACTATGGAAGTTGGATGGAGGAGGTGGCCTTGGACATGCTCTCGTGAGGGGGCTGCTATGGGGGGAGGTCGACTGTAAGAGGAGGTGAAGGAGGATTTTAGATTAGGGTTAGGGTTTAAGATGAAAAAATATTTTATATATATATATATATATATATATATATATATATATATATATATATATATATATATATATATATATATATATATATATATATATGGGTAGAGAGAGGGAGAGGGGTCGCGACTTAAGAGGGGGAACCTGGGGGTATTTTTTTGGAGGGAGGGGCTATGGGTAGGATTAGGATTTGTTTAAATTATTTTCTAGTTTGGTTGGTAGCAATCTAAGGTAAATCACTAATCCTAATAGATATTAATAACCAAATTTTGATTGGAATTCCAAAGGAATAAGATAATAAAAAATAAATAAATAAATAAATAAATAAATCTATCATATAAAAAGAGTAAAGTGGTCTAAATTGGCATGGAGGAATTATGGGTTCCTTATTGAAGAATATTGGATTAGAAAATAATCACAATTGAATTATTTATACAAAAATATCTCAATATTATAAACAAGAAAGTACGGTTGTTATACAAGTGCCATACTAATGTCAAATGATCGAATTTTGTTTCACGTAAAGATTCTATGGGTAGTGTCTCCAGTGTAGCCTACTTCCTACGAAGGGCAATATAGATTTTGGGGTCGTTTAATGTCATTAATGTTCAAACTACAGTAAAGTATCCTAATACAACAATTGGAATTAAATTAATTTTAAATAAACTATAATAAATATAATAAATATAAAATACACACAAAATAGCGATTTTTGGGTGAGTGGATTTATAACTTATCCACCTTAGAAAATTTTGTCCTCAAAATTAAGAACACGGCACGACCTAGGAAAACAAGAATGCGGTATGTAGATGGGTACCTAATGACTCGCGTAAGTGAGAAAAATGCTCTAAGATAGAATCCTTCCACTTCCAAGTTGATTCGCATGGTGAATAATGCTTCCAAGCAACACGAACTAGTTGAATGGTCTTCTACTTTAGCACCTTCTATCTACGGTCGAGAATCTCAATCGGCTGCTCCTCACAAGACAACCTTGGTCCCACGGTGATCTCTGAATAATCCAGTACATGGCTTGGATCCACAATATACCTTCCCAATTGTGAGACATAGAACACATCGTGGACACCCTTCAAGGTCTGTGATAATGCTAGTCTGTAAGCAACCTCGCGAACACGCTCTATTACGTTAAACGGTCCGATGTACCTCGGACTAAGCTTTCCTCTACCTCCAAATCTGATGGTTCCACTAGTAGGGGAGATTTTTAAGAACAAATGATCTTCTGACTTGAACTCTAGCGGTTGACGGTGAGTATCTACCCATTAATTTTGTCTATCTTGCGCTCCTCGAAGGTGACCTTGAATATTCTTGACCTTCTCCACTGTGTGAGTCACCAACTCCAGTCCAAGTATTTATCTCTCGCCCACATCACTCTAACATACTGGCGATCGACACTTTCTTCCATATAATGCTTCAAAAGGAGCCATCTGAATGCTTGCTTGGTAGCTATTATTGTAAGAGAACTCCACTAAGTGTAAGTGATCCTTTCAAGATCCTCTAAAGTCAAGCATGCATGCTCTCAACATGTATTCAAATGTTTGAATGGTGCACTCTGACTATCTGTTTGTCTGCAGGTGATAGGAAGTACTAAACTTTACTCTAGTTCCTCAGCTCTCCTGCATGATCCTCTAAAAGTGGAATGTGAACCTCGAATCTCTGTCAAAAAATATGATGACTTGTACCCCATGTAGGCTTACGATCACCTTCATGTACATCTCTTCCAGAACTTATGTAGATTGTCCAACTCTAAAGGATAAGAAGTGTGCCGCCTTAGTCAATCTGTCCACAATCACCCAAACTGTATCTTGGCCAGCTGGACTCCCCGAAAAACTCGTAATAAAGTCCATGATGATGTGCTCCCATTTTTACTCCAGAATTTAAAGCGGTTGGAGTATAAATGCTAATCTCTGATGTTTAGCCTTAACTTGCTGATATACCAAGTACTTCGCCAAAAACCATGCTATATCTCGCTTTATCCCATGCCACCAGTGATGAGTGTTCCCTTCTAACTGAGTCATTACGCTTTTTATCCATAAATCTATAGGCAGTTGTGACGCCTCCAAAAGCTTTTTGGTGCTGGTTATCCAAATTGTGGTCTCCTCTGAACTCTCATTTCTTATATATAGCTTGGGGTTTATTTGCATAAAATCCTTTACTGAACCAACACACGTTTGTGGCACTAGAGCTAGTTCCTGGGCTGATGTTGGTGCTAGTACAGCCATCCTCTCAAGTGCTTCCAGGAATCCTTGCCTCATCTCAACGGTTTCCTGTCTCTACTCTGCCGCTTGCTACCTCTGCTTGGCAACCAGTGCGGCAACCTGCTGTCTTTATTCCTGCATCATCAATTAGAAAAATTAGAACATCTACATCTGGCTGTCCTGTGGTGCTACAAGTGCAGGGGGAGCTCCATTAGGCACTACGGGAGGAGCTGGTGGAACCAGATTATCAGTCTGTCCGTCCGGTTCTAGAAGTCGATGAGTCATTGAGGCCTCTCTTGGTGATTGGCCATTGACCCCTAGAGACGCGTTGCCCCCGGTAGTGGCATGTAAGTTACGCAAATTCATCTCTTTATAAGAAATGGATGAAGGATTAGCAAGAGTACATGAATTATGCTGGATGCAAGCATTTAAATAGAACAGATTGGAAGAAAGGTGAGTTATAGTCAAAGGTTGATGAGACCTAAAACCCTAATCCTAAGTGCAGGCCCGCTCGGTACAGTTATGTAACCGAAATGGCTAACTCGACCTGCTTGGGCTACTACTAAAAATATGTCACATCCTAGTCCCAAAATACGTAGGACCAGGTATATGTGCACATGCCAGCTGTATGAACAAGTATAGAAACCCAATTTAATGGTGCTAACCAGTCATAGTATACTGTAAAATATATCTAAGTCACAGTATCACAGGCAGATAAAATCTAGTCTCATCCACAAATATTACAGAGTAAGAAACTGAATGAATAGATAATTCTCAGAATCTACTACAAAATAGGATCTAGTGGAGAACAATCCACAAAAAATGAGTACGAAAGAATAATAAAAGAATACAACTAAGTAATAAAGAAATAGTTCGGGCGTCAGCTAACTAGATAAAGATACCCATGACACTAAGCAACTATCGTCCATGAATGCTCAAGGAAACTCCTGTGGCTCCACCTCAAAGTCCTCGTATGTAAAATCTCTAACTCCGTAATCCGTCGGGTACTAGTGCTAGTCCAGGTCCTCAAAGGGACGTAATAAGTACACAAAAAATTGACATGGATAAAAGTAAAGTAGTAAACAATAAATAGGGTAACTAAACCATCTATGTGATGTTCACTCGAGACATCTCTAGTGATGCATGAGGGAAAAGAAATAGAAGAACAATCATCCCATCAGGCGTCCGAAAGGACTCGAGGGTACGCAGTCACACCATATACACAGTAAAAAACAGAAATCTCATTCGCTCACTAGTAGATTCTCCCTTTCCAATGTCACGTCCTAGTTCCAAAATACGTAAGACTAGGAATACCGTATGTACCTGGCAACTCCAATATATGAAAACCATACATATACGTATGTAGTTTTATGAATAATAATAATTCACAAGTGGTATATAACTTCACAAGTTACAGGCAATACTAATCTCATCCAAAAAATCAAATTAAAATATATAACCAAATATGGCAATGTACCAAGTATAAAATAGTCGAGAAGAACTACTAGTCGGGTAGAGACAAATTTACTACCAAACTAGGATATTAAAGACAACAAAATAAGTAAATCATCTAGTGATCAAGAAGCTTGAAGGAAAGATCTCCTCGAAAGAGAAAGAAATAGCAAGTTCTGATCCATGCTCCGGCAAATAGTCATGATCTTCTATACCTTGAAAGGTGCCAGGTCCTAAGAGGGACATAACAAGTACACAAGAATCGACATGAATGAAAGTAAAGCAGTAAACAATAAATAGGGCAACTAAACCATCTATGTGAAATACACTTGAGACATCTCTACTGGAGCATGAGGGGAAAGAAATAGAAGAATACGTCATCCCACCCGACGTTCGATAGAACTCGGGGATACACCATATAAATCATAAGAAATAGAAATCTCATACGCTAACTAGTAGATTCTTTCCTCCCAATGAACTATCTGAACCATATAAATCATAATAATATAATTTTAAATGCTAAAATATGTATTTTTGGTCGGGGTTTACTCAATAACAATTCTATTAAGGTTGGCAACAAGCTTTGCCAGTATACATATCAAAAGATGGTACATTAATGATGGAGTTTAATTACTAACAAAATTATTTTTTATTTAATAATAAAAATATTATTTTATATTCTAAAATTAATTATTTAATTTCTAAAAAAATATATTTTAATAATAAAATATCAACATGCAACAATACTAATTTAATATGATAACGACATTGCCAATAATTGGTTTTGTGTCATCTAAGAGCAGATTTTATGTAAAAATTCGGGTTTCACATGCATGGGGGTTTCCTTATTTGTCATCTAACATATTTTTGAGTTCTCACAAGGGTTTATACATGGAAAAATAATTATTTAAAAGAAATTCTAAAACTTACTAGATCGTGATTACGGCGGAGCTTCTTCTTGCGACATGGACCTTTCGGAGCACCAAACGGACTCCAAAGTCCACGAAATTTGAGAAGGATCTATATGAATTCTAATAGATAAAGAATATAAAGTTTTGGGTGTAGTTTTACTGCTCTAAACATCCAGATCTGCTACAGTAGCAGCCGGCCTCATAGGGTATTTTTGGACGGCCTAAGGGGTTCGGCCAAGGGCTTTGGGTGGTCGGCCTTGAGGGAAAATATGGAGAAAAGGAAGGATATGAAAAATAGAGAAGAGATATAGAGGGGTAGAGGCTTCTTGATCATGGGTTTGAGAGAGGAGGAGGTCGGCTATTAGGTTTAGGTGTTAGGGGAGTTGATAAATATAAGTAGTTTAAATAGGTGAGTAGTTAGGATCTGATTTAGTATTTTCATCTATGGATATGATTTCAAAAGTCTAAACTAGGGTGATAGGATGCTCTAGAATCTTTAAATAAGATTTTAAAAGATTTATTTAAGATTTAAATTGATATGTAATAAGATTGCATAGTGGTCTTTCCTAATTTGGAAACTACATATTTAATTAAGATCATAATTTGTAGGAAAATGAATCAAAAATTTGAGTCCTAAATTTAAATAGGTGGATGCTACCAAAAATTGATGGATAGAATAGTTAAAGTAGAGGGTTTCCAAATATGAAAATATTAGAATTAGAATGGCTCTAAAAGTGGATAAGGTGCAAAAGTTGACCCTATCTCAAGAAGGTTTCAAATTCTATCCTTCTCATATATATATATATATATATATATGTAATTAATTATACTATTTTAAGCCACTAATGTCCAATAAATTAATTCATGGCTTTGGGTTGGGTATTTGGATTGAAAAATAACCATAAATAAATTATATGTATAAAATCTCTAAATATTAAATATAAGAAATTACAGTTGTTACACTAGTACCCTACTACTGTTAAATAATCGAATTTTGTATCACGCGAAGATCCTTTGAGTTGTGTCTCCCGTGTAGGCTACTTCCTACGAAGGACAATGTAGATTTTGGGGTCTTCCTACGTCACTAATGTCCAAACTACGGTGAAGTCTCCTAATAAAGTAATTAGGTTTTAATTGATTATTCGGAATAAATATAAAATACATATAAAATACCTATTTTTAGATGTGGGGGTTTACACCCAATGTATCCAAACCGTATACGGGGTGCAGACATAATGCAATAAAGTCAATAAATATATACAACAAGACCAACACTAACTACCAATACAAGACGCGAACTGATGTATCGATAATCAGTCGATGCGCTAGTCTATGCACTCACTCATTCAGTGATCGTGTTGAACATGTGTCAGGTCAGAAGATATCATGTACCTTCACAATTTACCAGTAAGTCTTCTAATCTAAGATGCGTGTACACAACTAGCAAATAAAAACTAGGCATATATATACTGAACAATAAAATCAAGCAAGGTGTACTTGCCTTCCAAGCCAAGCTGCGAGCACAACAAATCTGGTCCGAATCCCTCCACATAAATGTCACAAACACCTACCAATTTATTATTACTCTAATTATCTAGTTAAGTTAAGTTATCATCCAGTTATTAATCCTACGTTGGTTGCACATGAAAGTAACTACACACCAAATTATTACTAGCCATCAAACATTACCAAAAAAATCATTTTTAAACATTATTTATTAAACTATTAATTCTTAAAGTAATTAGAAAATTAAGAAAATTAATGGTTTTCAACTCACAAGGGGTTTCTACGAAGGTTGGTAACTAATCATGCAATTATGGGTGCTAAATAGGATTTTCTCAACATGTAAGTTCTCAAAAGATGAATTCATAAGAAAAGTTAAATTCTAGAAATATTAGAAAACAAATATTTAATGAGTTCCTACATTTATAATTATTAATTATACTTATTAGTCTTTCTTATGGACACATACTAGTCTTCTAGCACTAATATTGGCAAAATTTTGCCATTATAACCCTACTATTATGCTTTGCATAAAAACCTAAATCATATTTAATTCTGGAAAAATAAGTTTTAATCACAAAATAATAGGAAAAATATTTGTATGCGGCCAAAGAACAAGTTACAAAAAGTTTACATGCAAACTAAGTTAATTATGTATTTTTTTATGCATAAAATTTATTTAAATCAAATGTAATATTTTTGGAAAAATAATTTAATAATTAATTTAATATAGGTTAATAATATCATATTTTAATTATTTACAAAGTTTTATAAGGGTTCAAAGCAAAATTTTGGATAAAATATTAAATGAGGCCACCTTACACATTATACATGCAATTTATTAACAAAAACTTCATCAAAAAACTATGAAATAAATAGTAAAAATATGGATAAAATAATTTTAATTATCATATTTCTCTATTATTAACATGGTTAAATCAAGTTTTCTACCTATGGGTGCATACATGCATTCATAGGTTCAAAACTCTACATAAAAAATTCTAAAATAAAATCCTACAAAGAAGAACATAGAAATAGATTATAAAATATATAAAATCATTTATTTATATATATAAATATTTATTCATCCATTCATAGACATTAGATAGGTTGGAGGAGAGAAGGTTTAAATAAAGAACATACTAGAAGTAGAAGGAAGAAGATGACTATGGATCTTTGATGGAGGAGGCCTTGGACTTGCTGTCGTGAGGGGGCTGCTATGGGGGGGAGGTCAGCGGCAAGATGAGGTGGAGAGGGATTTTAGATTAGGGTTAGGGTTTAAGATGATAAGATATTATATATATATATATATATATATATATATATATATATATATATATATATATATATATATATATATATATATATATATATATATAGGTAGAGAGAAGGAGAGGGGTCGCAGCTTGAGAGGGGGAACTCGCTGGTATGTGGGGGGGAGGGGGGTTCGACTATGGGTAGGATTAAGATTTGTTTAATTTGTTTCCTAATTTGGATGATAGCAATCTAAGGTAAATCACTAATTATAATATATATTAGTAACCATTATTTGATTGGGACTCTAATAGAATAAGATAATAATAAATAAATAAATCCTACAAAAGAGGGAATTAGCCTAAATTGGTATGGAGGAATTATGGGATGCTTATTGAAGAAGGTTGGACTGGAAAATAATCACAATTGAATTATTTATATAAAAATATCTAAATATTACACACAAGAAACAACGGTTGTTACACTAGTGCCATACTAAAGCTAAATGATCAAATTTTGTGTCACATAAAGATCTTTCGGGTAGTGTCTTCAGTGTAGACTACTTTCTACAAAGGATGATATAGATTTTGGTGTCATTCTATGTCATTTATGTTCAAACTACGATAAAGTATCCTAATGCAACAATTCGATTTAAATTAATTTTAAATAAGCTAAAATAAATACAATAAATATAAAATGCACACAAAATATCTATTTTTGGGTAAAGAGGTTTACATGAACTACGAACTTTACTGTGCCTTGTAGCGTATGCATAAATCATATTGCTTGTTCGTACCTGTTGAGGAAGACCGAAATAAAATGTAAACACTTTATATTTATAGGCTAACTTGCTGGGGGGATGGAAAAATATATGCCTAGCTTAGATATAGTAATTTTTGAGGAACTTGTCGTTGATCGGCATCATAAGAAATTTTTTGTTAGGCTTTGTGAGCCTGTATGTGCCATTCGAATATATTGATTCCACAACGAAGGGTCCTTCCCACTTTGGTTGGAATTTCTCGACCATTCTGTGAATCATGACCATAGGTCTTCTCACGACTAGGATGAGGCCACCAACCGGGAATGTCCTCTCTTTCACCTTTTTGATGAAGGCTCCAAAAAGACGTACTTGATATAAATGCATCATTGAGCCAAGACATATTTTTCATCAAGGGCCTCCGACTCATGTGAACGACAATGATAGTTGTCTTCAGTGGTTAAGTGGTATATGAGGGTACCCGGAGAGAAGGAATCTGGGTTTTTAAAGGAAGGATTATTTCACTCCCGTAGACTAAGGAAAATGACATACTGCCAGTTGGAGTTCAGACTATTGTACGATAGGCCCAGAGGCATTTGCCAAGCTACTCGTTTCAGTCGCGTTTGTTGGATGAAACAAACTTCTTAAGTAGCTTGATGATTGTCTTATTAAAAGCTTCTGCCATTCCATTCGCTACTTGATTGTAGGCAGTCAAAGCTACATTATGAATTGGGTTTTTATCACAAAATTAAAAGAAAATATGGCTTGCAAACTGTGGACCATTGTCGTAGATTTGATAATATCTCAGGGTTGTTTTCAACCAGTTTTGTGCGTGACTTGGTCAGCTGGATAAGTAGTCTGCACTGGTCATGCGAGAAATCTTCTTTGGTTGTAACAGAAAGATCATGTAAATTGAGAGCTGCATAACGTAAGGGCCGTATAGCGTCGTGGCCATATATGTGCTTTCGCTTGGCCTTGATCGGATGGACACTCTAGCCACATGATGGCAAGGCCTAATGTGTCTTATAGCCGTATACGTACTCTTATTTGGCCTTGGTCGGTTAGACACTCTGGTCGTACGATATTGTAGCTGCATATATGCTCTCATTTGGCCTTGGTTGGATGGACACTCTAACCACATGATAATGAGGCCACATGTAAGCTCGTCTGGCCTTGGTCGAATGGACACTTTGGAAGCATAATAATGAGGCCGTATGGTTCTTATAGCCGCATACGTACCTGGCATGTCATATCCGACAAGGCCATTAATAAGTTGACGTGACCTTTCATATTCTTCTAAGATGTCGTCTTTAAGAGTCTCGAAGTTCTCAGTATGATTAGTGATGTGTCAGAGAATCTGACAGACATACAATGCTGCGTCAGGAGGGTCTTACGCGGCCCCCATGCTCTATGGCCGATCAAGCCGCATGTGACGTCTCTGCGGCTAGGTTGGTACAGGCCGCATGTGACTCCTCTGCAGCTAGGTTGTTCAGGACGCATGTGGTCTACTCTGTGGTTTATTTTTATTTTTGAGGGGGGCATAACCTTTATGCTTCCTTCATGATTTTTATCTTTTTATATCCAGCCGGTTCGTTCGTCAGTTCGGCTACACTCAGCTCTTATTGGGTCACCCGAGTGCATCTCTTGGGTATAGTAGCATTTTACTTGACGGAGCCTGAGCATGGAGTTACTATAATGCTACTGGTACCCAGGTCCGATTTCAATTGCCAACAGTAGAGGTCATGCCAAAAATACTGTATACAGTAACAAAGTATTATTGCACGATGAATGCCCTACCGGCTAACTTTGATCCAGAGAGGAGTTATATTGAAGGCACCATGTTGATGCCTCTGGAAGCAAAAGCGTGCAGGACGCCCAAGAAAGGTAAGGGTGTTGCTAGGCCCTTGCTTGTAGAGTTGGACCCCTCTACCAGGGAAGGGGAGATGATATATCCATTTGATGATTCTCTTTCAGCTATGCGCAAATCAAAGGTCAAGATACATCATGCTCTCTACTCCAAGAAGGTAAGGACGGATGTGATCCAAGACGAAACCTGCGATGAAGTCAAAGTCCCTTACGAAGGGGACTATGAGCATAGAGGTAGGACCCCTTGCACGAGTGGTTTCTGAAGCAGAGCCCACTTTAGATGCTTTGGCGGTATCCATAAACCCTCTTAGTTTGATTCTGCCTAGTCCTCTATATAAATATCTTGGTTCTGATATGTTCGAAAATTTGCAAACACAGGTGAGAAGGGACCGTCCTCGTCAAACAGCCACTTCGGTGGTTTCTTACGCCAAATTCAAAGACGAACCCCTCTCCCCCCCCCGGAGTCTGATGTGGGTCCCTCAAAATCAGTTCCTGTGGATTCGAGAACTCAGGGCTCGAATATAGCTTCAGCGGACCATCCTTATACCCTTTGGAGCACATAAACGTAGAGGACATAGATGCCATGGGGAAGGCTATGACAACGCTGGACGAGCTGCAACATGTGCCGCCTCCCTCGGGTATGTTATTTTGTAATTTCTCAATAGATAAATTTTTTTGGCTTCAGCTTTCAAGTCTCCGAATAAAGTTAATTACCGGTTGTTCTGATTTTGTAAACCCCGTATTTCCCTTTTGGACCGTAGACGTGGCCGCCGAGGAGGGTGTCATGGAAGAAAAAGGCATTGAGCTTGTTAAGAAGATGACAAAGTATCTTCCTAGCTTTGGTGAAGCACCACCTGCAGTGCCCCCTACGGAGCCTGTGGTGGAGGAGGCTCCTACTGTTGTAGGTCCTTCTGGTCGTAGTCACCCACTACCAGAAGGAAACACACAACAATAATTACTAAAAGAAATTACTAAGAGAATATAACAACAGGAAACACAAATGCACACAAGAATTCTTGGCCGCATGGACTCACTGGCTGCATGGACCCTTTGGCCGCATGGACTCTCTGGCCGGATGTACCCACTGGCCGCATGGACTCTCTGGCCATATGTATCGACTGGCTGCATAGACTCACTGGCCGCATGAAATCAATGGCCGTATTCACCCACTGGCCGCATGGACTCACTGGTCGCATTCATCTACTGGTTGTATGGACTCACTGGCCGCATGAACCAACTCTTAGACTTAGCAAATTTTTTATTCGTACAGTGAGGGAAAGCACAAGGTATTCAAGGATACTTGTGTAATTAAGTAGTCATGCGTCAAACAAGATCAACACATACTGTCAGTATGAGGCAAGAGTTTAGGCCGCATAACTCTCATGGGCACATAGCACTCTCTATCGTATAGTTCGATGGCCGCATGAAGACTTTGTCTTCTCCAATAATATGTTTAGCTATGGTCGAAAGCTCCAAAAACTAAAAATTTATTTCTTCATAAAATCTTTATATAAACTCCAAATCAAGAGAAACAAAAGCCAGATTGCATGAAATAAAATGCTCTAACATAAGGAACCACTAGTTTTTGAAAAAACTAAGTTTTAATAGATCAAAACCATAGAAAACTCGTAGAATATATAAAACCCTAAATATGAAACTCATATCTACAAAAATCTATACATTAAAATCCAAAACTCTAAGAACTAAACATGATCAGCAACTCAAGAAGAATATTTTCCATTAAATACATTTTTAAAACAATAACATATATAAAAATCTAAAAATTTATTACTTCACCATTGAGCAAGATGTACTTGCCTTGGGCGGCTCTGAGCCTCTACCTCTTACGGTCTGAGTCGCAGCAACTTTCCCTTAGGGTTAGGGTTAGGGTTAAAGGGATCTTGAGGGAGAGAAGAAAGAAAAAAAAAATGAAGAAGAAGAAGAAGAAAAGAGGGGAGAGAGATAGAAAAGCTCATATATATACTAAAAGAGGAGAGAAAGAAGGTTTAGTCATGGGTTCACCCAAAATAAACCGAACCAAGTATCGATTCTACATGTGAGTCCTAAACCAGGTCTTATGGAAATGCCAATGGATATTTTACTGGTCTCTGGTAGTCACTCTCAACAACAGAAAAAATAAAATAATAAATAAAATGACAGAAACCAACATGAGATATACAGTAGGAATACATTATCAGGAAAAATTAAATTCTAGAAATTCATGAAATACCAAATCTGGAATCGGACGTGAGATCTTTTGAGGATCTATTATCCGTTGCATATCCAGGACTTCTGAATACTGATAATGGCTTGTTGAGGAAAGATAATATTGTGCAAAGGCACTCGCTAGGATGAACAACAAAAAGTGGGAACCATGTACATCTTTGTTGTCCTGCTGGGGATAGAGAGAAGTACAAGCCTAGCCTTAGACATAGTACTTTTTCAGGAACTTTTTATTGATGGGCATCATGAGCAAGTCGCCATTAGGTTTTTCCAGTCGGTAGGCGCCATTGGAGAATGCAGATTCTACGACGGATAGGCCTTCCATTTGGGTTGGAACTTGCCGACCGTCTTATGGGTCATGACCATCGGCCTTCTAACTGTCAATACGAGGTCACCCACTTGGTAAGTCCTCTTATTGACCCGTTTATTGAAGGCTCCTGAGAGGGTGCTTGGTACAGCTCAATATGCTATTGAGCTAAGAGACGTTTCTCGTCGAGTGCTTCTAACCCTTGTAGTGGTCGATGGTAATTATCGTCTATGGATAGTCAGTTGGAGAGAGCTACTCGGAGCTAGAGAATTTGGACCTCAAGGGAGAGGACTGCTTCGCTCCCGTAGACCAAGGAGAATAGCATACTTCCAGTCGGCATCCGGACCGTTGTTTGATAAGCCTAGAGACATTCATCCAGCTTCTCATTCCAGTCACACTTATTGGATGATACGAACGTTTTGAGTAGCTTTATGATGGTCTTGTTAAATGCTTCTGCCAGACCATTTACTGTTGGGTTGTAGGCAGTTGAGGCTATATTCTGAATTCGGTTATTGTCACAAAATAGGTAAAAAGTATAACTTCGAATTATGGACCAATATGATAGATAATCCTTTATAGCAGGTCTAAGCGGTATATGACATGATGCTGGACGAAGCTGATCCGTTTGATATTTTGACTTCAGCAAGTGGTATGGCATTTGTCCACTTAGAGAAGTAGTTGGTAATAGCAAGGACAAACTGATGTCCCTTAGACGAAGGAGGACTGATCGACCCTATAATATCCATGCCCCAGGCTTCGAATGGCCAAGACTCAATGGTCGGGTATAGGAACTCCGAGGGTTTATGGATGAAGTCAGCATAGATTTGGCACATCTGGCACTTTCTTACGTAGTCGACAGCATTTGCGACCATTTTTGGCTATAAATAACCCATTATCCAGAGACGGTCCTGTAGCTTGAGTCTGGGCTGATGGACACTGGAAACCCAGTTGTGAACCTTATGGAGGGCCTGCTTCACTTCTATATTTGATATACATCATAGAAGAAGATCATCGTAGGAACGATGATACAATATTTTGGTAGTCGTATCATAATAGAACCGAAAGGAACACCTTCTAATGGAAGTAGCTTCTTTGGGTTCTCGAGGAGAATTTTATAAACTTTGTAGTCTATGAATAGAAGTCTCTAGTCATGAGAGTCGGTGTTTATCTCTACTGAGTAGCTCAAGCACAGACAAAGATTATTCTTTGGGCTGACGAGCTCTTAACCCACCACGGTGATCAGTTCATGAGTATTGACCGGAATAGCTTGAGAGGCTGCGAGGCCGGCCAAGGCGTCAGCCTTGATATTTTACAGTCGATGGATATACTCTATAAAGAAACCCTCGAAGGTGGAGATAATGCCGAGCACGTCTTGATGGTAGGAAATTAAGTCCTCATTCTGGAATTCCTATTCGACTCAAACTTGATTGACTATCAATTTAGAGTTGTCATAGGCCTCTAAGTAGTCAACTCCCACTTATTTAGCAAGTTGGAGACCAATGACAAGAGCATTGTACTCTGTTATATTGTTAGAATACGGCTCTGTGAGCTAGTAAGCGTGATTGATGACCAGATCATAGGAGAAAATCAGTACTATCCCGACGTCGGCGATAATATCACCTTTGGGCCCTGTTCTTGAAGCAATATCGAAGAACATTCACCAAACGGCTTATGTGCTTATAGTCATGTTTGAGTCTGTCACTTTGTCTAGTATCTCCTCGTAGAGCATCTAGATTTTTGATACTGGGTGGGCTGCCAGAAAATCTTCCAATGCTTGGCCTTTGACCGCCTTTTGTGGAAAAATACCAAGTCGTATGGCGATAGCAGTATTGCCCATGTGGCAAGGCTAGAGTTGAGTGCTCTGGATTTAGTCATGAGTACCCTGAGAGGATTAACTCACGAGATCACATGAATAGTTTGTCTTATCACATAATGCCCGGTCTTCTGAATGGAGAAGACCAGAGCGAGGCACTCCTTCTCAATGGGGTTGTACCTGTGATCTGCGTCGGTCATTATTCTGCTGAGGTAGTAGATGGCATATTCGTGACCTTCATTAATTTTTGGGCTAGTAGAGCTCCGAGGGAGTGATCCAGTGCCCGTACATATAGCGAGAAGGGTCTTCCATAACGGGGGCCACAAATACTAGGGGTTCATGAGATAGTCCTTGATATCGTCGAAGATGCGCTGACATTCTTTATTCTAAACTAATGAGACTCCCTTCTTCATAAGCTGAGTGAATGACTTACAACGTCCAGAGAGGTTTTATATGAACCTCCTGATGCATGCCAGTCTTCCTTGAAGGCCACAAAATTCTCTAAGGTTCTTTGGTGGCCGTATTTCTATGATTGCTTTAGTCTTGTCAGGGTCTACGTGGATACCCTTCGAAGTTAAGAAAAAAACCCAAAATTTGCCGCTGGAGACTCCCAGGAAGGACTTGGTAGGATTCATCTTGAGCTGGTGTGTACGCATGAGGTCAAACACAGTCTTCAAGTCTCGGAGGTGATCATCTTTGGAGTGACTCTTGACAGCGATGTCATCAACATAATAATCTACCGTCTTGCATAGATATTCACGGAAGATAGTACCCATAGCTCGGTGGTATATTGCACCTGCATTTTTTAGACCGAAGGGCATAACTATGTAACAGTACACTCCTATCAGCATTCATAACGATGTATGATTCTCGTCGTAGGAGACATCTTGATTTTACTGTAGCCTGAAAATTTATCCATGAAGGACATGTGCTCAAAGCCACAAGTGTTATCGATCATTATGTCTGCAAACAGAAGTAGAAACGGTCCTTAGGACACGCTATATTTATATCACGTAAGTTAATGCAAATCTGGATCTTTCTGTTCTTTTTTACGACATGCACGATGTTGGCTACCCTATCTGGATGTTATTTCTCGTAGATGAAGCCACTAGCTATCAGTTTGTTGACTTCAGCTTCGATGGCATTCATAATTTTTGGCTGGAATTGCTGTTACTGTTTCTTAACTGGCTTATCGTTCGGTTGGATGTTGAGTTTGTGGACCACAATTTGGGGGTCCAGTCCCGACATGTCTTCATAACTCCAGGCAAAGAAATTGATGTATTTCCTGATGAGCTATAACAGGGATTCACGATCCTTTTCGGATAGTATTTTGCTAATGAAGCTAGGTTTAGAGGAGGATCCGTCACCCAGATTGATATGTATGACTTTGTCTTCAGTTGGGGGTTCTCTTTGTTCGAACTGTATCTTCCATTGAGCGTCTAGACGTTGGGCCCACGGTTCTACTTTAAAGAGTTCAGGTGGATCCTCGTCATCTTTCTCAGGATCAGCTCATACCATATTGGCAGACAATGTTTGTTTGAGCATTTTCTCGATACTAATGTCGGAGTCCCAGGAGGAAAATTTTAAAGAGTGAGAATATAACTTATCTTCTTTATCCGAGTTTTCGGAGGTTGTCGGAGGCATAACGTACCCTAAGCTATGTTTGGACTTATGGTAGTAATCCTCAGACTTGCCTGCAAGAGCCTGTAGACGCAGAGACAGTCATCGTCCTTTGACTTAGTTCAAACCACTAGCGGCTTTTAGATCATACCCTATCTTCTAAATAAGATGCCTGGTTTGAGAACTTTATCGATAAAGTGGTATCTTTTCATTATCGAGTTCTGGCACCTGTTCCTCTGGGACGAAGGATTATAGAATTTTACTCTGCCAAAGATGATTATTTTGTCTCCCCTCTTCCTTATTGGAACTATGAAGTAGAAGTTTTGATTCGAAAGAATTTGGTTTGCTCCATAGGTGGTAGTCACCTGTATATGCAAGTGCAGGCCCGGACCGTGCTCAAGCGAATATAGTATATTAAGATGTGCAACATCCTAGTAGATCAAAGATAGCCTTTTATTAATAAAATAAGGCATATAGTCTTCCAGAATTATATCGTCGAGAGAAGGGACATTAGCATGAGCTGCCACGTACTCCTGATGTTAGCATGAGCAGCTACATACTCCTCTAGTTCATCATTTCCGACATCTACCCCAACGGGGGCGATAGATTTGGAGGTCTCCTATGCAGCTTTACCACTACAGGCTCAAAAGTTGTAGTCGGTGCTGGATCTTCCTTCAGTGGTCACCTCGATCAACGTAGGTGAATGACCATAGGCTCATGTGCTTTTCTGTGCAGTTTTACCATGAAGGGAGGGGTTGTGTCGAGAGCGCTTGCTTTAAGATAGACTATCAAGGGATCGTCAATTATTGTCCCAGTCTCTGCCTTATCATCGGCGTCATTCCCATCTTCATCCGATTGGAGTTGCTTGTAGAGGATCAAGTCAGAGTAAAGGCCACAAACCCTTTGAATGGGTCAATGTCAGCAAATTTTGTTTTGACGATGCATGATTGTCCACGTACTTTAAGCATTGGTGCAAGGTCGATAGTACAATCATGTATTGGTATATCCATGGATGTCCTAACATGATATTGTATGACACGTCTACGTCTATGACGTAGCAGGTGACCTCTGTCGTCAAGTCATCGATATGACATTTCAAGCGAATCTTGCCAAAAGAGTAGCTTATTCTTGCATTGTAGCCACTGATGGCAGTATTGGTTGCTGCCATGCGATGCATCAGGATGCCCAGGGTCTGAAGTAGACTCTGTGGTATGATACAGATTGACAAACCAAGGTCGATGTGCATTCGGTCTACCTTAATTGCGCCAATGTACCCTGTGTAATACAGAGGCTGATCATGCCGATTATTCCTTAGCAATATGTCTTGTTGCGAGAATATAATATTGGGTATCGTTTCCATCATATTATTGTAGAGGGGGCATGCGGCAGGATTCTCTGTTGGCAGCTAGACCTGCGCCAGGTAGATGTCGACATTCTGTAATGCCTCACTCATAGCAACCCGAGTGTCTTTGGAGAGTCGGAGAGCTTGAATAGTGACAACTTCATTGGGGTATTGTCCAGTTGAGCCAAGATGTCAAAGTTTTAGGGCTTCTTCAGCCCCTGAACGGTCTTTGCGCAACAGTTTATTAAACCGAGTTTCTTTCTGCTTGGACTTGTTCGCTGCCGGAGGTTGGGATGGACCCGAATCGAATGTTGTTGGTGCAGCGATTGGGAGCTCACCATCGTCAGGGATATCGTATTCTTATTGGTACGCCAAGGTTAACCTCGTTGTTTCTGCTATAGCTACTTCGGACGAAAGAGAAACTGTATAGCAGGACTTGGACTTTTTGCCCTTGGACTTTATGGCGGAAGGTGCTGCCTACTGCATCAAGTCTGGAGCAAGATCGGGATGAACCCATATGACCTTCCCCCGTGATGTGGTGAGAGGTATCAACCCAGTTGTCTGGTCACGAGCTGAAGGGAGATTGACAACATTCATTATTGCCCGGGGGATCGGGATTACTCCGTCCTTAGCTTCCATTGTCGAGAAGTTATCAAATTGGAGAGATACCATGTTAGCGACAACTATTTTTATCAAAATTCTAGGTGAAGGCCTTGGCGTCGAGCAGACACTGGATGTACCACTTCAGTATATAGCAGTCCCGCCTCGCTTGGTGGATATAACGATGGTAATGGAAGTACTTCAAATTATTCACCTCGACTGCCTCAACAGGACGGTTAACGTCAGGGAGCCGAAGCTTGTTTCTCTTCATTAGTACGTCAAATATTGCCATAACGTCATCATCTTTGAAGGAATAATTTTCCTTCAGTTTTGGAGCCTCTGTGGGCTTTTGCTCGGCCTTCTTGGTTATATTGGCCATAAGAGCATGCTTCCCCTTGATATCCCGTGCGCTATTGCCGTTGTTGTTGTTACTGTTGTTTTGTTTTTGGAGAAGCGTTTTCCCCTATCATCTGCGACAGGGATCGGTATCCCCAAGAGACGGAATCATTCACCTTTTTTCAGAATTGACAGCATTTATGATGAACTTCGTCTAGTCTTTAAAATGAGAGTCGCTCATCTAGAGCCTGACGGTGGAAAGAAGATTTCTCCAGCAAGTGCCCATCAGTATTGACTAAGGGTTACTGGGGGTAAATTTAGTGTCGCTTGTATGTACCATTCGATATAGTCCCATATAGACTATTTCTCTCTTTGCGTGATGTCTACTAAAGAGGACATCGTCATATTATTTCTATCATCGTAGAATCGAGCAAGAAAAAGCCCTTTGAGATAGTCAAATGATGAAATATAGTTGTCCTGGAGGCTACAGAACCAATTAAAGGCTACTCCAGACAATTACCCAACAAAGATCTAGGTTAAGATGGCATCCTTGCGAGGCAGATGCTCCGTTGTTGTCTTGAAGTAACTCATGATTTGATGGGGAGATATCTTCCCATTAAATGGAGTCAAGATGAATGGCTTGGACTTGGGCGGGTATGGTACATCTCTCCACTCTAGGGGATACGGTTGTTGAATCCCAAGCTCGCATAACCAGTCCCAATTTCCTATTGAGTCTAGGCAGGCCCAGAGTTCCCGTACCTCCCGTATTGCTTTCCAAGCATCATCAACTACGAAAGGAAAGGATGATCCGGGCAGGGGATAATTATCGCTCGCGGGTAGAGCAATTGCATTTAAATCCCCGTTTGTCCTGGGGTCCAGACTGATTTGACCAGTGGCACTTACTGGTTGTAAGGCTATCTTTGCCTTGATCTTCAACATTTTCTGGGTCAAGGCCTGTATCGATGCACTCATGGTCTGTATCCTGGCCTCGAGGATTTTGAGACGCTGTAGAGGGGGAGGAGTTTTATATTAATTTTTGGGTTATATATAACTTAGTTAGGTTATGTATAATACATTAGGTTTTAGGGTTTAAGAAGTTAATCTGAAGTTTTATGGTTTTGAATGCATTGTTATTTATGGTTTAATGTTATAAAATATATACATTTGATGGTTGAGAATAATATGTATATTAAGAGTAGGGTTTATGAATGCTAGTTATGATAATTTAGGGTGCTGTTCAATTTAATATATGTATATTGATTATTGTTGATGAGCAGATTTAAATTATTGTGAAATGATATTATGATATTGAAACATTGATGGACATTATGGAGCAGGTGATTGATTATGGAATAGTGTGTAATATCAAACCATTATTCACTCATTGAGGATTGTTAAATAATATTAAATTAAATTGAGGAGTATGTCATGCCCCAGTCCCAAAAATACGTAGGACTAGGACACGTAAGCATGCCAGCCACATGGATATGCAACTCCAATATATGGAAATCAAAATCCATACATACGCTGTAATATGAATATCAAATCCACAAGTGGTATAAACATATGTCACAAGTCACAGGGTATAATCTAAATCTCATCCACAGAAAATCATAAATAGATAAATCACCAATAACTATGAAACTAGATCTCAATAAAAGTATCTAAGGATGATAGTTGGATGGAAACAAATCCACAACCAACTCGAATATAAGAGCAAATACAATATGAGTACAACACAATAAACACTATATAAGAATACCAGCTATTAATCACGGGCTCGAAGAGAAGACATCCTCGAAACATAAGTAACCATCCGAATCTGTGCTCCTGCGAATACTCAAGAACAGATACACCTGGCAGGGGACCAGGTTCTTAGAGGGACATAACAAGATACTTAAACACATGCCAATAAATTATTGAAATAAATATCCAATAGTCGCCTAACCGTCTAAGTAAATGCAGTTAAGAACAACTTTTCCCACAAGTGAGCTATCTGGCTGAAAACTGGGATTTGGCATGGTTCTTTTTTGAAGATCCAAGGGCCTAAAAAGGTACGTCGTCTTTCGAACGCCGGAGGCCCGCCTGATAATAATATAATATATAGTGGTCATCACCACCCGTATCTCCAGCGGAGAATCCGGGCGCACAGGAGAAAAGTGTAAAAGAGCTCAAATGCGGTACTTGTTGTTCTCCTCACCCCATGCTCTAAGCATGTCACATCCATGACACAATTTGGTCCATAGCCTATTCTTAGTACCCTAGCCTAATCCTACAACCAAATAAGGACAAGGATGGGACCAACGTACTACAATAGGCTATGTCCATGGACCTCTAATAACTGCCAAGTCTACTAGCATACAAAGTTTCTAACAGTAGTTATTCCTAACGCACAGCCCACACGTACAGGAGGCCAAACCTGCACGCAAGTCCGTGATCTATATGAGACTTACAAATCGTATAACAACTGTGTCACGGCCAATGAGCCTAATGATGCTACATGATAATGGGGTAGTCTTATAAACAAGGTCAATGCAATACATAGATAAAAACATATCGCGACGACATCGTCATGCGCATTTTATATCACCGTTAAAATATATGAACTAAAGACAAAAAATAAAGATACATGCAATATATGGAATATGAATAACAGTACAATGGCAAGGTATACTTGCCTGGCAAGAAGCTGCAAAATGTAACGTCCAGATGTCCAATACACAGGACCAGAAGCTATGGCCTCAGAACAAATATCTTCGGATGCTGAAATAGATATTACCAATATTCCCAGAATAAGCAAAATAGCTAAAAAGTACTTCCCTTTCGTCCAATTTGGACACAGGGGCAAAACAGTAATTTCGGATCAAAGTGGGGTCCATATGTGGCCCACTTCGCACCAAAAAGTGTGTCAGAACCAATGGTCTCCAAATTCGTCAAACTTAGTGTCAATAAGTCCAGAACTATGATACGAACCCAACGGAACTTTCAGAACTGGATTCCGATGAGCCGATCACAAAATCGCCCGTCAAGTGGAGCCACGGGGCCCATGATACGCAATTTTGTCAACGTTCTCAGAATTGAACCAAACTTGGGTCACAGGACCAGCGTATTGCTACGAGTCCGATGGCATAAGTTTCGTTTCGATCTGACAAGCGTACACAAAGTTACAATATATTCCAGAACAGACAAATACGGGGCGTTGTCGGCGGATACGCGTTGAGTCTGGTGTGCACGCACATCCAAATCAACTTCTGCAAAATATCGCACGTCCGTATCAATGGCGCGCACCTTTTGGTGAAGATTACGCATGACCAAGTCGTCCCGTTTGGCGGGGCGTACTCAGTTCCGGGTGAAAATGGGGCATTGTTTTTCCTGTTTTTGGATCGCGGTTCGCGATCGCCACAGGATGCGACACACATAGAGGGTTATCCAGTCTACGCGTCACAACTGACGGAACAAAAAATGGGACAACAAGGAGAGAGAACGGGTTACCTGAACAGGGATTCGTAAAACGAGGATTTCTCGTGTCCGGGTCACTGTGCTGTGTCCTGGTTCGAATCAGCCGCGTCCGAGTTCTGCAGTGCTACTGTGTCCAGGGCTAGGGCAGCGGGTCATCAAAGGGGTCCGGCCGAGTCAGGGTGGCGAGGTCGCCGGGTGGCAGGTTGTTGAGACAGCTCGGACTGAGAGTTTGGGATTCGACGAGGGCTGTGGGTTCGTGGCCGAGCGGGCGGAGATAGGTTGGTGGAGCTCGGTTGGGGGTTCGTCGGCGGTAGAGGTCGGAGAAGACAGGGGAGATGGTAGAGATGGTCGGGCTCTGGCGGAGGAGAGAAGGCGGCTAGGGCATCGACAGGGTGAGGTGGTGGTAGTGGCGCTGGGGGTTAGAGTTTCGACGGAGGACGGCGAGGGGAGAGGGGAGTTCTGGACGGTTAGGGCTCAGGCGGAGGAGAGAAGTTGCTGCGGCTGGGGTTCGACGGCTAGGCGTCTGGGCGAAGGAGATGGCTAGGGTTTCGGCATCCGGCAGAGCGTGGGATTCGAGATAATATATAGGGCCGCCGGAACAGTGATCCAGCTAGGTTTAGGATTAGGATTTCGGTTTGGGTAACGGGTCCGGGTCCGGGTCGGGTTCATTTCGGATCCGACCTGACCCGTTAAGGGCTGGGTTTGGTTTGGTTCGATTTGGTTCTGCTGGGTTCGGTTTGGTTTATTTTCAAATAAATCGGGTTCAATCAGGGTTTATTTTGGTTTAAATATAAATTAGTTTTTAGGGCTTTAAAAATGCTTCTGGGGTCTAATAAATTCTCGAAAAATTATCCTATGTCTAGTTTTTCATTTTACACCAGAAAATATTATTTTTATAATATTTTGATATTAATTAACATTAATAAAAAATCATTTAATCACATGTGATGTAACCTACCTTAGTAATAATTGTATATAGAGTAGTTTAAAAATCCCAAAAAATTACAAAAAATTGTTTAAAAATCTATTTTAAAAATTCCTAAAAATCAGGGGATTTATAGAGTAGTTTTTAATGTGAAATAGTAATAATTGTATATATTTGAGGGTTTAAGAAATAATTATTAATTTATTCGAGGATGATGTTTAAAATATGTGGGATAACGTCTGTGAAGACTAGGGAAAAATATGAGGATTGAATAGACTTGAACTACTGAATATCGTAATAAATATAGTAAGATTGAGGATTCTCTGATAATTTTATATAGGAGACTAATCGAATGTGATGTAACCTACCTTAGTCAACCTTGTCAACCCTCTATCTTAGTGTCTATTTGAGTTCTAACAGAGATTGAAACATATGCTAGACGTGTGCCACCTCTTATTTTAGCCTCGTGATAGTCTATTGATTGAGCTTGTACCTCGTCTCTAGGTACTACGGCACCCATACACTTGGACGTTGTACTGGAGACCCATCTTCAGCATCCGGATCCAAACAAGTGTACCTTGCCACCCTATATTTCAGTTACCAGATATTTATTGATTTAATTCATGCATTATATGTATTTTTGATTAAAATCAATACTTCGCGTCCGGGTCACAACCAGGTGCTGACGTTCGTCGATAACGTCTAGTAATGAGTGATAGATGATTCGTAATACCTTGATGTACACACTTATTTATATCATCCATACACTGTCATCGTGCTAGATTTCCTGTATCCTGATACTGACAGCCAGCATGACTGAAATCTGGGATGACCTTAGGATCGTGTTTGTTGATAGTTACATCAGTATGAAGAGACTGCTAGATAGAGGTTAGGTTTAGCACACAATCATTGACCGCTTGGGAAGGAAAAGACAGTTACTAGACGTTTGGGCTCCTTTGCACACGCTATATATATGTATATGTTATATTTTTGTAGTATTCTTGTATTTGGATTAGTGGTATCACCCGTGTGACTCTTTGCCTGGAGCTGCGGTATGTCCTGTGTGTTTTCGTGTCCGAAGCAGCAGTTTTATTTTGGGTAGCCCACGCGTCGAATATTGTCTTTAAACTGTGTCTCACTTAGTTGGTTATGATAGATTATACTGGTGTTGTACTTGTTTCTTTTTGTTATACTATGGCATGCTATATTTTTGTACCTTGTTACGTCCCTCTGAGGACCTGGTTTTCTTCCAGGCTTAGGCGAGAAGGATTACCCGGAGGAGTACGGACCGAATGTATATCCAGCAACAGGACCCATTGCAAAGGTCGAGATCATTCCCGAGGACTTTGTCTGATCTCTGGTAGTGACTTTACCCTGGGACGGTATTACTATCTAGCTTTTAGATACCGTTCCTAGTTATCTTACTGCTTTCCTTTATTCCAGTATTTGTACTAGTGGGTTTGTTCCCATGTGACTCTTCTAGTATTTGTACTATGATACATTTTCCTTCTACACATTAGTAGTTATGATTATATCTATGTGCTCTTATATCTGTTGCCTGTGGATAAGATTTAGTTTAATTATTTATGTGTTATGTGTTGGGTTTTATCATTATACTTTAAAGCTTAGGTGCACTCCGTCGGGTCCATTAGATTGGGATGCCCGCCGAAGTGTACTGCTGGCCATTGCCACGTGGCTCAGTTCCTTATATTTGGAACTGGGGCGTAACACTATCGATCGTTGGATCCCTCGTTGTAAGCCACCTCATTTTAGAATAGGGTTAATTTGGTAATTTATAATTATTTTTATTATTTTATTTAATTAGATAGATTTAAATAATTAATTTCTAAATCCTTTTTTTATATATATGACACTTTGTCATAGCTAGGATATTTTAAGCAATGTACAATATTTTTTCTTTCAACCAAATTCACATTATTGATCTTGACCTGACCTACTATACTTGGGACATTGGTGTTGCATTATTTTGATCTCCCCTATGCTCTAAAAAATATTAACAAACATCTACAACAATTAATATTGTAAAACTACCTTCAATTGGCTATTTGAACCCAATCGAGTCCAAACATCCTACTCTAACTCTCAAACCAAATCCTATGAGACATGTACACTACCCCTACTTATTTTTCCTACTACACAACACATCCCACATATAATTTGGTGCATAAAAATCTGAACAAATCAATTAAATGGTCCATAAATACAATATTTCCAAATTAGGAAAGACCCATATGCAATCTTTTTGTATATCAATTTAAATCTGAAATAAATATTTTAAAATATAAGATTCTAGAGCATCCTCTCACCCAATTTTAGTCTATTTAAATCCTATCTATAGATGTAAACAGTAAAATCAAATCATAACCACCCACATATTTAAACTACCTATATTTATCAACCCCCAATGCCTAAACCTAATAGTCGACCACCCCCACTCTCAAACCCATGGCCAAGTAGCCTCTCCCCCTTCCTCTCTTCTCTCTTTTCCATCTTCTTCCTTCCCCCATTCAATCCCCCACAAGCCGGCTACCTAACACCCCAACCGAACCCCCTTTTTGGCCGAATATTGGTTGTTGGTTGTAGCAGCAGTTCAGACCCCTCCATAGAGCAACAAATCCTTAAAACCCTATATTTATATCTTACTTGAAGACACCAAGATCCCCATCAATTTTGCCAAGTTTGGAGTCCGTTTGGGGCTCCAAAAGGTTTGTGTCGCAAGAAGAACCTCTGTCATAATTGCGAACACATAAGTCTCACAACTTCTATTTTATATTTATTTATTCCATGTGAGAACCATTGTATGAACCCATATACATGTTAGATGACAAATTATAAAATCTCATGCATGAGAAACCCTAATTTTATATACAAAATAACTCTTTGATGACACGAAACCAATACATGACAATGTGGTAACCATAATAACCTAGTTTTGATAGATATTATTTATAATTAAAATATACATTTCCAAAAACTAAATAATAATTTTCAGAATTTTAATTAATATAATTTATATATTAAATGATTTTCTATGTAAGTTGGCAACCTTGCATGTACAAACTAGTTGTCAAGTTGCTAGAACTCCTAGTTGACGCACAACGAAACTTTATGCATGCAACATCAACTATTTCAGTATTTTTCACTAAATAAATAATAATTTCAAAATTAATAGTTTTTAAAAATTAATTATTTAAAAATGATTTTGGTAATGTTTAATGACTAGTAATATATTGGGATGTAGCTACTTGCATGTGCAACCCAATATAGAATTAATAACTAGATAATAACTTAATTTAACTAGAAGATTAGTGTCTAATTAGTGTAATAATTAATTGTAGGTATTCGAGATATTTCTGTGGATAGCTCCGGACCGAACTTGTTGTGCTTACAGTTTATCTTGGAAGGCAAGTACACCTTTCTTGATTGAATTGTTCAGTATACATATGCTAATTTTTTTTGTTTAGTTGTGTGCATGCGTCTTAGAGTAGAAAACTTACCTAGTATATTATGAAGGTATGTGATATCTTCTGACCTGACACTTGTTCAAACATGTTCACTGAGTAAGGGAGTGCATGGACTAGCGTTTTGACTGATCATCGATATGTGGGTTCACATCTTGTGGTAGTAGTTGGTGTTTGGGCTAGTTTTCTAGATCTTATTGACATCGTTGCATTACGTCTGAACCGCGTATACGGTTCTGATAGTATATTAGGAGGGGAGAATCTACTAGTGAGCGTATGTGACTTCTATTTTTTATGGTGTAAATGGTGTACCCCCGAGTTTTGTCGAACGCCTGGTGGGATGAATGATTCTTCTCTTCTCCCCCCTCATGCTCTACTAGAGATGTCTCGAGTGTATTTCACATTGATGGATTAGTTACCTTATTTATTATTTACTGCTTTACTTTTATTCATAATGATTTTTTGTGTACTTGTTATTTCCCTCTGAGGACCTGGCACCCTTTCCAGGTATAGACGATCATGACTATTTGCAGGAGCATAGATCACGACCTGCTACTTTATTTTCTTCCGATGAGCTCTTTACATTCGTGTCAATTGGTTCATAGTTGAGTTGATACTTTTATGTTGTTTATTTATTTTAAGAAGTCAAATTCTATTTATAACCTAGTTTGGTAGTGGATTTGTCTTCACCCGACTATTATTTCATATTTATTTGGACTGGATCATTTGGATCTATATTGGTTTAGTTTATTTATTTATTGACTTGTGCTGTAGATGAGATTTAGTTTCTATGACTTGTGACATTATATATCACTTATGAATTATTATTCATAATACAACGTATGTATGTGTCAAGGTTTCCATATATTGGAGTTTTCATATACATACGGCTGGCATGCTTATACATTCCTAATCCTACATATTTTGGGACTGGGGCGTGACACTTGTTATCGTCCCCTGCCATGTATGATGTTCTCACATGAAAAGAAATATATGGAACGGTGGACGTCATATTTTTTGCCTCAAACTGTTGCCGTGAATAGTCTTCTGGAAAAGTCGGTAGTGCCTCATCCTCTTCGGACGCGGAGGAAACACTACCCCCGGCGTAGGAAGCTGTATCCTCTGGACGAGGGTGGCTACCCTAGGAATCTTAGCATCTGTTCCTTGGGAATCATTATCTCCTCGGAATGTCAGGTTATTGTGGAGTTCTGGAGGATCACTACCCCCAACTTGCATAGCCACCTGGGATTTTGAAGAAGAACTAGCCCCAGTGGCAGACAGCTTCTTCTTTGGGCGCGTACCCAGGAATACTGCTTCTGTGGGCACCGCTTCTTGCCTTCGGTTCCTTGACACACTGGTTGAGAGTGCAGGATTGGAGGTGCTAGACTTCTGACCTCCGTTCGTAGCGAAAGATCTCCAAACAGAGTAATATAAGATAATGGGTAGCTCCCCTACCTCTGGTGTTTGTACCTGCTCTTCGTGATACTGCCGGATGGGTGCTTTTGGTTACAGTCGTTGGAATGCTGACTTCCTGTCTACAGGTACTGCTACTTTGGCACAGCAATAGTTGATGATGATATTGGCACAGTGATGCCCTAGAGATCATACGTCATCTGCCGTAATTGATTCCCTCGTTTTGCGCTTGTGATTGATCATGTTGCGTAAGTCAAGGAAGGGCTGATTCACCTTTGCACCCTTCTTATGAGCCCTAGTAAGCCGAGCACATGGGCGCGTAGGTGTTGATTTGGCTTTCTAACTTGGGGTTCGTAGAAGAACTTGCTCCAAGTTGCTAACGAAAGTCTCTTTAGACTGACTATGTCCGACTGCCACAGCGGGCTGGACGTATGGGTTGGTTCTGTACACTTTTCGTCAGGGGCACACATTACAGTTAGCAGCGCTTACTGACAGCAGGTCGAATGAGAAATTGCCTAAACTTGTCTAGCTCGCATCGCCCTAGACTTCTTCGTCGAAGCAAGCGCTGGTGCGTAGTATTAAGAGTCCAAGTTTATATTTTCCCTTTCTCAGCAGGGCGCATGGATTCAGCGCTGCGTTTGATTCGATTAAAGACAGAACTTCTGCTATTTTGCTGGCTGTATGTAGCCATTTTCTTGTGGCTATCGATCAGTGCCCCATGTAGCCATTTTCCTGCGGCTGCACACTTATGCGGCTTCTGTTGTGGCCGCATAGAACTTGTTTCAGCACCCAAATTTCTGGCATCGTAGTATTTTCCTTTACCAGAGTTTGGGCACTGAGCACCTTGTTCACAGCCCCGACTTTCGCATGGACAGGGTCATTCTGTGTGGATGCATGATGTGCGTATTCAACAACAGAAAAAGAAGCAGGGAGCACATATTTCGCAGTTCGGTAAGGCACAGTGGCCTTTGCTACCCACGTTCTGTGTGTCTTTTTAGCCTTTTCTAGACTTGGAGAACGACTCGCATTGACCACGGAGGGTATTTTCTCGAACGCTTGTTAGTCGAAGCGCACCACCAGGATCCTTTGGGTGGATCCTAATTTTTTTTGCATCAGACTGTGCCATTGTCTTCTCATTAGAGGAAAAGTTTATCCCCAACAGAGTCGCCATCTTATTCGCTATTACAAGTTGTGAATGAACTTTTTAAAACAACGAACAAACAAGTATGAAGAAATCTTAGACAAAATATCTAAGTACAATATTTTTTATCGGGGTCGTGACGATGGAGATCGAGCGCTATAGCGGCTTCTTTACTCCGTTTATTGTCTGACGAGGGAATAAGGATGCTCTCTTCTATTTTCTTTCTCCTGAGCTTGTGTGCACATACGTAGCTCGGGCTTCTTTTTGTTGGCATGCTATCTTGCTATTTATAGTCGCCATGCTGACAAACTATCGATGCCACATATGCCTTTATTTGGTGGCCGTATAGTGCTCCTTCAACAGAATACCGTTGTAACTATAGTCGCATGCCATGGGAAGGCTGCCACGTGGTCTTGGTTAAGATATCTTGTTGATAAATTCCCAGGGTTATTTTTAACCTGGTGTGTGTGACTTAGTCAGCAAGATACGTACTCAGTAGTGATCATGCGAGAAATTTTCTTCGGTTGTAATGGAAAGATCCTGTAAGTCGAGATCCGCATAACATCATGGACGCATAGAGTTATGGCCACAAATGTGCCCTTGCTTGGCCTTGGTCCGATGGACACTCTGGTGGCATGAAATTATGGTCGCATATGTGGTCTCGTTTGGCCTGGTCAGATGGATACTCTGGCCACATGATGATGAGGCCACATAGATATGTAGCCGTATATGAGTGAGCACGTGACATAGCATATCTGACGAGGCTATCAATAAGTTGATGTGACTTTTCATCTTTTTTTGGGCCGTCATCTTCACGAGTCTCGAAGTGTCCCAGTGTGATGAGTGGTGTGTTAGAGCTTTTGACAGACATCGAATATTATGTCAAGGGGTCTTATACGGCCCCCATGTTCGATGGTCGATCAGGCCGCATGTGATTACTCTGCCGCTAGGTTGAACACGTCGCACGTGGCCCCTCTTCGGCTAGGTTGTTCAGGCCGCATGTGGCTTCTCTGCAGCCTATTTTTATTTTTGAGGGACATGACCTCTATGCGGCCTGCATAATTTTTTGTGCATCTACAGACACACAGTCTATGCCCCCACAGCGTGGGAGGTAGAAGAAGAAGCATGCGGCATTGAACTGCGTGCGTAGTAAGACAGCTACATGCGCCACCGACAGCAACAAAGGTTATGACTTCGACAGAATCTCCTGCGGTGTCGACTCCATGAGCCACTTGGACGAAGCAAAGAATCTAGACTCTTCGTACTATGCACTAGTACTTGCTAGGACGAGAAAGTCTAGGGCATCACAAGGTCGCCAAGCTCAAGCAACTGCTTAGATGATGAACCATCATCATGTGCCGCTAACTGTTATACGGACCTCTGACAGAAGGTTATACAAGACCGACCCATCCGCCCAGCCCACAGTGGCCCGGGGATAGGGTCAGTCTCAAAAGTCTTTCACAGATAATTTAGGATATGTTTTTGTACGAACCCCAGGTCAGGGAGCAAAAATATTACCTACATACCCATGTGCTAAGTTTACCCGTGCTCATAAAAGGGTATAAAGGTGAATCATCCCTTGCCCGATTTGAACGACGTGATCAATCATAAATGCAAGGTAAGGAAAATAGCTATGACATGTGAGACATCCCCTCCCGGGCATCACTGTGCCAACATCGTCATTAACTACTGTTGTACTAAAATAGCAGTACCTGTAAACAGGCAGTCGATATTTTATTGACTGCAATCATGGGCACCCATCCGACATCAACCCGAAAAACAGGTGCAAATGCCAAATTAGGACGAGTTTCCCTTAGACCTATGTTATTCTACGTAGAGATATCTATTTACGAAGGGAGGCCGGAAGTCCAGCACCTCCAATCCTCCACTCGGCCAGCATGTCGAGAAGGCGAAAGCAAGCAACGGTACCTACAGAAGGAGTGTTCCTTGGCACCCGCTCAAAGAACTAATTGTCATCAGCTGGGGGTAGTATTTCCTCAAGACCCCAAATGACTCTACGAGATTGTGGCAGAAATCCTCCAGATCCCTATGACAACCCATCATTCCGAGGAGACAGTGATTCTCAAAGAATAAATATAAAGATTCCTGGGGGTAGTCACCCTCGTAAAAGCGAAGTACCTTCCGACGCCGAGAAGACAATGAAGGCACCAGTGATCGACAGCGCCTAGAGACCCTTGAGGCTATGATGCAGACCATGAGTGCCTCAATGCACTCTTTCACAAAAGGTGCTAGAAGTAAGGGCAAGTTTGGTCTCACAACAACCAAGAACCTCTATACAAGCAAGCCAGGATCTTGGGACCAGTGAAGACTCGAACGCAACCGCTCCATCCGTTGATGGCAATCACACTCTGCCAAGATCGTTTGCTCCTTTCGTAGAAAATGAGACCCAAAAAATAATACAAAAAATATGAGAACTTCGAGCTTGCTTGGACTCAATGGGCAATCGGGGTACACTACGCAAGATCGGGATACGACAACCATATGCTCTCGAGTGGAAGAATATGTCATACCCGCCCAAGTATAAGCCCTTCTCCATGACTCAATTTGACAAAAAACTATTTCCTCGTCAATACATGAGTTATTTTGAGATAGCGATGAGGCATCTACCTTGCAACGATGCTCTTCTCACCAAGCTCTTCATCGAGGCATTGTCCAGAGTAGCCTTCCACTAGTTTTGCAGTGTCCAAGACAATTGTATCTCGTCATTTGAATATCTTAAAAGTATCTTCCTTGCCCGATTCTATGAAGAAGAAAATGACATTGCGATGTCCTCTCTGATGTATATCGCTCAAAGAGAAAAAGAGCATGTACGGGAATACATAGAAAATACAGGCAAGATATGCTTAAACTACCCTAGGGCAATCCTGAGTCCACGCAAATGGATACATGTCGGAGAAATCTACTTCCAGCAATAAGGCTCTGGACAGGTGCCACTTAATTCAAAGACTAAATGACATTTATCATAAGTAATATCATTGCTGAGAAGAATGTGAAGGATGCCCGACTGCTGGGAATACAAATCTTCGTCGCTTACAATAGGTGAAGGCGTCCTTACAATAACAACAATAACAATAGCGGCAATAGTGGTCATGACGACAAAGGAAAGCAAGCCCTTACCTTCAACGTATCCAAAAATCCTGCCATACCGGATCAGAAGCCACCAGAAACTCTAAAACCGAAAGAGAGTTACTCTATCGACGACGATGACGTTATGGAAACTTTTGATGTGCTGATGAAGGGCAATAAGCTTCAGCTTTCCGACATCAAATGCCCTGGTGAGGGAGACAAGGTCGATGACTCCAAGTACTACTACTAATATCGGTACGTCCACCACCCAACCCAGAATTACTACGTCACTACCAAAATATGATAAATAGCAAAAAATTTAGCTACGTCGTAATAAAACGTCGCTATTGTTAAAGACTTTAGCGATCCCAAAAATAAACGTCGCTATACGTCGTTATTGGCGACGCATAGCGACGTTTAGTGACTGTACTTGAATATTTTTAAAAGAATAGTCATTATAAGCTTCGTTAACGTCGCTAAATGTAGCTAATATTTTTGATTTAGCGACGTTTAGCAATATTTTTACCGACGTTGGTTATTTTTTAATTAGCAATTTTTTTAGCGACGTAGATAACGTCGCAAAAATTTTCAATTAGCGACGTTCAATTTTGACTTCACTAACACTACCAAAATGAATGAAATTAGCGACCAATTTAGCAACTATAGACAACCACGTCGCTAATACTATTGAAATTAGCGACGTTCTTTAGAAACATCGTAATACGTCGCTATCAACGATTGTATGCGACGGTTAGCGACAATTTTTAGTATTATAAAATATTTGTCACCTATAAGTCGCTAAACAGCACTATATTTTAAAAAATAGCAACGTTTAGCGACTCCAATAATTATATATCGCAGGATGTTTAAAATGTAGCGACGTTTAGCGAAGTCTCGAGCGGACGTCGCTAAGTTACTGAATATAGGGTTCCCTCGTATTATTTAACTTTTTATTTATTTTCCTTAACTTTTTGTTTCCCGCGCCCCCCATCGGCAATACACCCTCCCCCGGTGACCCTGTGCGGCTCCGATGACCCACCCACCCCCTCGATCGCCTCCCCCGCACACCACTCTGACGCGGTCGTGTTCGCCCCCAACCCCGACACAGGCGACCCCAGACGCGACTCCCCCCCTCCGGCGTAGTCCTCCTCGGTAGACCCCTCTCTCAGGTGCTCCTTCTCCCTTCCTCCCAGCTCGGTAAACCCTAACCCAGACCCGGACATAACTAGGACACACACACACACACATACTGGACATAATCAGGACACATGGACACACACAGGACACAACCCTAACCCTGACACATGGACCCGAAGACATGGACATACACACAAGATACAACCCTACATGACACAATTCGTACTAACACAGACACACATGTAGACATGCATGGACACGAACACATAAGGGCAAATATGGACACACGTGGACAAGGACATACATGGAGTCACACTCGGATATACATGGAGACACACCCTAGTTAGTATGAATGTTTTGTGTATGTGTTCATGTGTATGCATATTTTCTTGTATATGTGTGTGTGTGTGTGTGCGTGTCAAGTCACTACTAAATTTTGTCCAATTAGCGACGGGATATTGGATTATATGAGAAGTGCAGTGCATACTGGATATTGGATTAGCGACGGGATATTGGATTATACCTTTATATTTTATAACCGTTGAGTTGGGGGGTTCCTTTGATATTATATATATAGGATATGGTCGGGATAATGGATTATATGAGAAGTGTTGCAGGTAGTGTGGGAGTGACAATTTGGTTATGACACGACACAAGACATGACACAGACCCTAACCCAAAGCCGAGACACGACACAGACCCTAACCCTATCAGAGTTAATTAGATGCAGTCTTGGGTATCAAGTGAGGTATTGTGTAGTGCACACTTGTGAATAGTATAGTAAGGGTATGTGTGTGTGTGGATGTCTCGGTGCTGCGGATACTAACCCTATACTAATTCTAATCCAGACACACACACATATGAGAACACTAATACTAACACTAATATCAAGAGGTTGAGTTACCTATTGTAACAAATTTTATAGATGTGGACTCAACGAAAGTTTCTTATTACACGTCTAATCGTATGGAAGAGATAAAATTATTCGAAGAGAAAGACGAAGTAGATGAAAGTGAAGATGAGGAGGAAGAGAAAGAGGAGTACGAGGAAAACGAAAAAGATGAATTTTCAGAAGAGGATTGAAAATAAAATAAAATTTATTTAGAACTCTAGCCATATCTGTATTTTTAATGTGGAATGTAACATCTATTTTAACTATATGGATACATATATTTATATATGTTATCAATTATATTCTTTGTTTTTATTTATCTTACCAGATGACACATATGACCCGAGCACGTGCACGTCGCTTGAAAGTGGTACCTCCTACTGTTAAGGAGGAAGTGGTACCTCCTACTGTTAAGGAGAAAGTGACTGTTAAGATGAAAGTGGCACCTCTTACAGTTAAATTAGAAGTGTTTGTTAAGGAGGAAGTGACAACTCCTACTGTTGGGAAGGCACCATCTCGGATGGGAAGTTCCAGTCCCCCAGAACCTATATAGAAGATTGATCATCTAGACGCTGCTTATGTGAAGTATCTGAGGGACTGGGTTCTGCCCCAGCGTATTGGATTTCCTTGAGAGATTGAAAAATTGGATAAGACTTATGGTGTGACTGTGATACTTTTATTATGCTTATTGTGCGACTATGATACTTTTATATTATACTTTTTTGTGACTGTGATACTTTTATTTTGTGTTTATTGTATGAATGTGATATTTTATATACTTTTTTGATATTTTGTACCCAAGAAATTCAACAGAGGGTTGCTCTGGGTCTGTCTATTTTTAAGAACTATTATAAGTCTGTGCATTTATTTTATCATATGTTATTATCGGGTATGGCCGAATGACGCAGATCATTCAGAGGTCGATCCTCTAGACGGAGTGCTTCTCCGGTACAGGCTACTGGTTTCGAATTCTCGTCACAGAGTACTCCAGTATAACGATCTTTGGCATCTCCGACTCCGTCGATGATACGACATGGCAGTACTCATGGGACGAGTATAGGCTACTTGATGACCAGAAGGCTCATGATCGGGAAGGAAAACTGATCCAAGGTTGGATCACGCCTGAGCAGTGGACTATAATGAGGGCTAGATTCGATGATCCGGGGTACAAGAAAAGTTCTGAGAAGGCCAAGGCGGCTAGGAAGAATGCAGCAAAGTGGTGTGGTAGCCCGATTCTGATGACGAAACATTTCCGTCGTTTGGTATATCTTTTATTTCAAATATATTATTTTATTGCAAGTACAATAAAATTGTAGTAGGATAAAATATTTAATTTTAGTACTAAATAATATATGTTTAACAGGTACAGAGGGGTGAGGATGCCAACATGGTGACTGTCTTCCTGGCCACCCATCGAAAGGGCGCGAATCTCATTGATGAGAGGGCCTCGCAGACCTATGTAATTATTACTTTACTTTGTGTTAATTTTAATATAACTTAGAAAATGCAAATAAATATCCATATAATTTGTAATAAGTACCTTAGACACATTAATAATTATCGAGTATCCAAACTTTTCTAGGCCGAGTATCTTAGGCTGCGTGAGCGGAGGACTACTAGTGCACCTATAGCGGGAGAGGCTGGTACTTCCTCGCAGCCCTCTCCAGCTCCATCAGTGGATGAGCTATGGGTGACCACCTCTGGTGGTCTCCAGAGTGGTACGTACTACAATACGAGATCTTATGGCGCCCTTGTTGCGATACAGTCCTCTAGGGCCTCCACTGCAAGTGTGCATTCCCCACAGCCCTCGCAGGCGTTGGCCCGAGTCCAGGAGATCGTTGACCGTCAGATTGTATCTCTTTGTGATGAGTTACTGCGAAAGGTGGAGGAGCAGACCCTGTTCCAGCCACAGGCGATCAATGCGACGCTCATCGCACAATTTGATACGCTCGATCCTAGCATCATGGAGCTCAGGGATATGACAGCTGATCTTAGAGCGTCAGTAGAGCGCAGCGTGATAGAGCTACAGGCATCATAACTATCCATAGGCAAGAGGCAGACGATAATGCTAGATTTAATAGTTCATAGTAGTACGAGGTTTTTATCTACCATGGATTCATACAACCATCGACTAGCAACGTTAGAGCAAATACGTCCTCTTAGTGCACCTTCATCGACACAGACTCCACCAACGTCAATACCTTCTCAATCGACATCGGTATCGATATTACGAGAGTATTATGATTTATTCTTGTCCCTGATGTGCAACGTTGGTCAGCCTTCTGCAAATCCGCAGTAGTCCTAGTTAGGATAGTTTATTGATTATTTGTGTTTTGACCTATGATATTTGGTTCAACCCCAACAGAGTCGCCATCTTATTCGCTATTACAAGTTATGAATAAAATTTTTAAAACAACGAACAAACAAGTATGAAGAAATCCTAGACAGAATATCTAAGTACAATATTTTTTATCGGAGTCGTGACGATGGAGATCGAGCGCTACAGCGGCTTCTTTACTCCATTGATTGTCTGACGAGGGAATAAGGATGCTCTCTTCTATTTTCTCTCTCTTGTACTTGTGTGCACATACGTAGCTCGGGCTTTTTTTTGCTGGCATGCTACCCTGCTATTTATAGTCGTCTTGCTGACAAACTATCGATGCCACATATGCCTTTATTTGGTGTCCGCATAGTGCTTCTTCAATAGAATACGGTTGTAACTATAGTCGCATGCCACGGAAAGGCTGCCACGTGGTCTTGGTTAAGATATCTTGTTGATAAATTCTCGAGGTTATTTTTAACCTGGTGTGTGTGACTTGGTTAGCAAGACACGTAGTCAGTACTGAACGTGCGAGAAATCTTCTTTAGTTGTAACGGAAAGATCCTGTAAGTCGAGATCTGCATAACATCATGGCCGTATAGCGTTGTGGCCACAAATGTGCCCTCGCTTGGCCTTGGTCAGATGGATACTCTGGCGGCATGACATTATGGTCGAATACATGGTCTCGTTTGGCCTGGTTGGATGGATAATCTGGCCACATGATGATGAGGCCGCATGGATATATAGCTGCATATGAGTAAGCACATGGCGTAGCATATCTGACGAGGCCATTAATAATTTGATATAACTTTTCATCTTTTTTGGGCCGTCGTCTTCACGAGGCTCGAAGTGTCTCGGTGTGATAAGTGGTGTGTTAGAGCTCTTGACAGACATCGAATGTTATGTCAGGGGGTCTTATACGGCCCCCATGCTAGGTGGTCAATCAGGCCGTATGTGACTACTCTACGGCTAGGTTGAACACGTCGCACGTGGCCCCTCTTCGGCTAGGTTGTTCAGGCCGCATGTGGCTTCTCTGCAGCCTATTTTTATTTTTGAGGGGCATGACCTCTATGTGGCCTGTATAATTTCTTACCATCTACAGACACACAGTCTATGTGCCCATAGCGTGGGAGGTAGAAGAAGAATCATGCGACATTGAACTCCGTGTGCAGGAAGACAGCTTCATGCGCCACCGACAGCAACAAAGGTTCTATATTCGACAGAATCTTCTGCGGTGTCGAGTCCATGCACTACTTGGACGAAGGAAAGTATCTAGACTCTTCATACTATGCACCAGTACTTGCTAGGAGGAGAAAGTCTAGGGCATCACAAGGTTGCCAAGCTCAAGCAACTGCTCAGATGATGAACCATCATCAAGTGCCGCTAACTGTTATACGGACCTCTGACGGAAGGTTATATAAGACCGACCCATCCACCCAGCCCACAGTGGCCCGGGGAAAGGGTCAGTCTCAAAAGTCTATCATAGATGATTTAGGAAAAGTTCTTGTACGAACCCCAGGTCAGGGAGCAAAAATATTACCTATACACCCATGTGCTCGGTTTACCCGTGCTCATAAAAGGGTATAAAGGTGAATCATCCCTTGCCCGATTTAAACGACGTGATCAGTCATAAATGCCAGGCGAGCAAAATAGCTATGACGTATGAGACATCCCCTCCCAGGCATCACTATGCCAACATCATTATTAACTACTATGGTGCTAAAATAGCAGTACTTGCAAATAGGCAGTCGATATTTCATTGACTGTAACCATGGGCACCCATCCGACAGCAACCCAAAAAATAGGTGCAAATACCAGAAGAGGAGGAGTTTCCCTTAGACCCATGTTATTCCACATAAAGATCTCCATTCACGAAGGGAGGCCAGAAGTCCAGCACCTCCAATCCTCCACTCGACCAGCATGTCGAGAAGGCGGAAGCAAGCAACGGTACCTACAGAAGGAGTGTTCCTAGATACCCGCTCAAAGAACTAATTGTCATCTGCTGGGGGTAGTATTTTCTCAAGACCCCAGATGACTCTATGAGATATGGTAGAAATCCTCCAGATCCCTATGACAACCCATCATTCTAAGGAGACAGTGATTCTCAAAGAACAAACACTGAGATTCCTGGGGGTAGTCACCCTCGTGAAAGGGAAGTACATTTCGATGCCGAGCGTTGTCTTCCCTCCAAATCCGAAAGAGATACAACGCTACCAACTTTTCCTGAGGACTATTCGAAGCAAGATTTTAAGATAGAAAGTGAGAGGTCCATTGTCCCTTCCATCTCTCCCATGTAAGGACAATATACATGGCTGGAGAAGACAATGAAGGCACCATTGATCGACAATGCCTAGAGACCCTTGAGGCTATGATGCAGACCATGAGTGCCTCAATGCAGTCTCCTTCACAAAAGGTGCTGGAAGTCAGGGTAAGTTTGGTCTCACAACAACCAAGAACCTCTGCACAAGCAAGCCAGGATTTTGGGACCAATGAAGACTCAAACGCAACCGCTCCACCCGTTGATGGCAATCACACTCTGCCAGGATCGTTTGCACCTTTCATAGTAAATGAGACCCAAAAAATAATACAAAAAATATGAGAACTTCGAGCTCGCTTGGGCTCAATAGGCAATTGGGGCACACTACTCAAGATCGGGATATGACAACCATATGCTCTCGAGTGGAAGAATATGTCATACCCGCCCAAGTACAAGCCCTTCTCCATGACTCAATTTGATAGAAAAATATCTCCTCATTAATACATGAGTTATTTTGAGACAGCAATGGGGCATCTACCTTGCAACGATGCTCTTCTCACCAAGCTCTTCATCGAGGCATTGTCCAGAGTAGCCTTCCACTAGTTTTGCAGTCTCCAAGACAATTGTATCTCATCATTTGAATATCTTAAAAGTATCTTCCTTGCCCGATTCTATAAAGAAGAAAATGACATGACGATGTCCTCTCTGATGTACACCACTCAAAGAGAAAAAGAGCTTGTACGTGAATACATAGAAAAATACAGGCAAGATGTGCTTAAACTACCCTAGGGCAATCCTGAGTCCACGCAAATGGATACATGTCGGAGAAATCTACTTCCAACAATAAGGCTCTGGATAGGCGCCACTCAATTCAAAGACTGGATGACATTTATCATAAGTGATATCATTGCTGAGAAGAATGTGAAGGACACCCGACTGCTGGGAATACAGATCTCCATCGCTTATGATAGAGGAAGGCATCCTTACAATAACAACAATAACAATAGCGGCAATAGTTATCGTGACGGCAAAGAAAAGCAAGCCCTTACCGTCAACATGTCTAAAAAGCCTTCCACGCCGGATCAGAAGCCACCAGAAACTCTAAAACTGAATGAGAGTTACTCTATCGACGACAATGATGTCATGGAAACTTTTGATATGCTGATGAAGGGCAATAAGCTTCGGCTTTCCGATAGCAAATGCCCTGGTGAGGGAGACAAGGTCGATGACCCCATGTACTACCACTAATATCGGTACGTCCACCACCCAATACAGAATTACTACATCACTACCAAAATATGATAAATAGTAAAAAAATTAGCCACGTCGTAATAAAATGTCACTAATGTTAAAGACTTTAGAGACCCAAAAATAAATTTCACTATACGTCGTTATTGGCGACGCATAGCGACGTTTAGTGACTGTACTTGAATATTTTTAAAAGAATAGTCGTTATAAGCTTTGGTAACGTCGCTAAATGTCGCTGAAATTTTTGATTTAGCAACGTTTAGCGATATTTTTACCGACGTTGGTTATTTTTTAATTAGCGAATTTTATAGCGACATAGATAACATCGCAAAAAATTTTAATTAGCGACGTTCATTTTTAACGTCGCTAACACTATCAAAATGAATGAAATCAGCGATAAATTTAGCAACTATGGACAACCACGTCGCTAATACTATTGAAATTAGAGATTTTCTTTAGAAACGTTGCAATACGTCGCTATCAGCGACTGTATGCCACGGTTAGCAACAATTTTTAGTATTATGAAATATTACGTCGCCTACAAGTCGCTAAACATCGCTATATTTTTAAAAATAGCAACGTTTAGTGACTCCAATAATTATATATCACAGGATATTTAAAATGTAGCGACATTTAGCGAAGTCTTGAGCGGACGTCGCTAAATTACTGAATATAGGGTTCCCTCGTATTATTCGAGTTTTTATTTTTTTTCCCTAATATTTTGTTTCCCCCGCGCCCCTACCGGCCATCCACCCTCCCCCGGCGACACTCCCACCCCATCGATCGCCCCCCTCACCCTCTACTCTGACGCGGCCGTGTTCGCCCCCAACCCTGACACAGGCGAACCCAGACGCGACTCCTCCCCCTCCGGCGTGGTCCTCCTCCGTAGACCCCTCTCTCAGGCGCTCCTCCTCCCTTCCTCCCGGCTCGGTAAACCCTAACCCAGACCCAGACACAACTAGGACACACACACATACTGGACACAATCAGGACACATGGACACACACAGGACACAACCCTAACCCTGACACATGGACCCGAACACATGGACACACACAAGACACAACCCTACATGACACGATTAGTACTAACATGGACACACATATAGACATGCATGGACACGAACACATACGGGCAAATATGGACACATGTGGATACGGATATACATGGAAACACACCCGGATATACTTGGAGAAATACCCTAGTTAGTATAAAAGCTTTGTGTGTGTGTTCATGTGTATGTGTGTGTTCTTGTGTATGTGTGTGTGTGTGTGCGTGTCAAGTCACTGCTAAATTTTGTCCAATTAACGACGGGATATTAGATTATATGAGAAGTGCAGTGCACACCGGATGTTGGATTAGCGACGGGATGTTGGCTTATACCTTTATATTTTATAGCCGTTGATTTGGGGGGTTCCTTTGATATTATATATATAGGATGTGGTCAGGATATTGGATTATATGAGAAGTGTTGCAGGTAGTATGGGAGTGACAATTTGGTTATGACACGACACAAGACATGACACAGATCCTAACCCAAAGCCGAGATACGACACAGACCCTAACCCTATCAGAGTTAATTAGATGCAGTCTTGGGTATCAAGTGAGGTATTGTGCAGTGCACACTTGTGAATAGTATAGTGAGGGTGTGTGTGTGTGGTTATCTTGGTGCTGCAGACACTAACCCTATCCTAATCCTAATCCTAACTCAGACACAAACACATGAGAACACTAACACTAATACTAATATCAAGAGGTTGAGCTACCTATTGTAACAAATATTATAGATGTAGACTCAACGAAAGTTCCTTATTACACGTCTAATCGTATAGAACTGATAAAATTATTCGATGAGGAAGACGAAGTAGATGAAAGTAAAAATGCGGAGGAAGAGGAAGAGGAGTACGAGAAAAATGAAGAAGATAAATTTTCAGAAGAGGATTAAAAATAAATTAAAATTTATTTAGAACTCTAGCCATATACTGTATTTTTAATGTGGAATATAACATCGATTTTAACTATATAGATACATATATTTATATATGTTATTAATTATATTCTTTGTTTTCATTTATCTTACCAGATGACACCTATGACCCAAGCATGTGCACGTCGCTTAAAATTGGTACCTCCTACTGTTAAGGAGGAAGTGGTACCTCCTACTGTTAAGGAGAAAGTGGCTGTTAAGATGAAAGTGGCACCTCCTACAGTTAAATTGGAAGCGTTTGTTAAGGAGGAAGTGACAACTCCTACTGTTAAGGAGGAAGTGGTACCTCTTACTATTGTGAAGGCACCATCTCCGAGGGGGAGTTCCAGTTCTCCAGAACCTATAGCGAAGATTGATCACCTAGACGCTGCTTATGCGAAGCATCTGAGGGACTGGGTTCTGTCCTAGCGTATTGGATTTCCTTGAGAGATTGAGAAATTAGATAAGACTTATGGTGTGACTGTGATACTTTTATTGTGCTTATTGTGTGACTATAATACTTTTTTATTGTACTTTTTTGTGACTGTGATACTTTTATTTTGTGTTTATTGTGTGAATGTGATATTTTATATACTTTTGTGATATTTCGTACCCAGAAAATTCAACAGAGGATTGCTTTGGGTTTGTCTATTTTTAAGAACTATTATAATCTGTTTATTTATTTTATCATCATATGTTATTATCGGGTATTGCCGGATGACGCAGATCGTTCAAAGGTCGATCCTCTAGACGGAGTGCTTCTCCGGTACAGGCTACTGGTTTCAAATTCTTGTCGTAGAGTACTCCAATGTACCAATCTTTAGCATCTCTGACTCCATCGATAATACGACATGGCAGTACTCCTGGGATGAGTACAGGCTACCTGATGACCAGAAGGCTCATGATCGCGAAGAAAAACTGATCCAAGGTTGAATCACGCCTGAGCAGTGGACTATGATAAGGGCTAGATTCAACGATTCGGGTACAAGAAAAGGTCTGAGAAGGCCAAGGAGGCTAGGAAGATGGCAACAAAGTGGTGTGGTAGCTCCATTCCGATGGTAAAATATTTTCGTCGTTTGGTATATTTTTTATTTCAGATATATTATTTTAATGCAAGTACAATAAAATGGTAGTAGGATAAAATATTTAATTTTAGTACTAAATAATATATGTTTAACAGGTATAGAGGGGTGAGGATGCCAACATGGTGACTGTCTTCCTGGCCACCCATGGAAAGGGCGCGAATCTCATTGATGAGAGGGCCTCGCAGACCTATGTAATTATTACTTTACTTTGTGTTAATTTTAATATAACTTAGAAAATGCAAATAAATATCCATATAATTAGTAATAATTACCTTAGACACATTAGCAATTATCGAGTATCCAAACTTTTCTAGGCCGAGTATCTTAGGCTGCGTGAGCGAAGGACTGCTAGTGCACCTATTATTTATGGTAATAAACGAAAGAAGAATGTATATAAGACGAGATTTATACGAAACTCGTTTCTTTGGTTTACAAACAAGCTTGTACAATTAATCCTATACGAGGATGTCGAGTACAATTTTTAAATCTGGGTAAATATTGCTATAGGTGTCTGATCTACAGTCGATCACTTTAGCCCTTGGACCACACGATGGTGAAGAAGCGCCGTGGAAGACAGGAAGCAGCTTCGGAGGTTGCTGAAGAGGGTGGATGGACGATGCCAAAGTTGTCGATCGCTACTCCTTGCCTGAGCTCCGGGTTCTTTTCTCTCTCGAGGACTCTTCGACTTCTCCCCTAGATCTTTTCTCGACCTTTGGTTCGATCTTTTTTGAAGTTCGACCTTGTTCGAGTTTTTTGACCTATTTTCTCGACCTTGGACCTCTGTCAATAAAGGTCTCTATTTATAGAGTTTTGGTGACAGTGACCACTCAGTTGGTGTAGAAACCAAGAAGTGGAAAGTACAGCACCCTTTTATACGATGGTTAAAATAACCACTGCCTGCGTATAGATGATCTTTTGTATAAGCGTGTGACACGTGTCCAACTAAGGGACAAACGAGTATAACTGCTGCGAAGATCACGGCGTAGAAGCCACGTAGGTAGGTATCCCTCGTGTAGAAGAGGTTGGCGTAGAAGCCAATGTCTGTCACCATGGCGTAGAAGCCAAGTAGGCATAAAAGCCGAGTAGACGTAGAAACCTGATGGCATAGAAGTCGAGTAGGCACAGAAGCTGAATGGGCGTAGAAGCCGCTGCGTAACGTGCCTGAGTGATGATGTGGATGTCTCAGCCGGAATTACTGCTCTTGGAGATATAATCAAATCTCTCGTATTAAATGCAGAGATCCGCCATCATCCTGTGCATTAATTGCAGAGGCGTGTTCTAAAGGCCTGCCACCGTTCTGAGCATTAGGTGCAGAGACGTACCTCGGGCCCTATACGAAGAGCAGCTTTTGACGTGGCAGTCGGTTTATCTTCCGCGGAGCGTAAGAAGCTCACGTCTGCTTGTGTAAAATAAGGTAGCGTATTCCCTCATATTCGTAAGAGCAGTTTACGCCGAGGAGATGTCACTAAATGACGGTTCGGTGATATTTAATCAAATTCCCTGCATTAAATGCAGAGATCCGCCATCATCCTGTGTATTGAATGCAGAGGCGCATCCCAAGGGGTCTGCCACTATTCCAGCCGTCGTCTTGGTAGCCGTGCAGTACTTTCTGTCAGAAGTCAGACGTCAGGTTTACTACATTATTTGACAGGATCATTTCGGGGAATACGAAGCGTTCCTCGTACGTTTTAAATGCTACATTGAAAGCGGATGAGTTTTACGCCATAGAGGCGATGAAGCGTCCTGTCTACGCTGAAGTAGCCTGGACATATTGCACTTACGCGGATGATCCTTTGAGCTTATATTGTATGCTGAGCTCAGTGGAAAAGCTCCGTTGCTCGCTTGATAGCTCTGAGGTCCTCTGTTTATGCTGCCCTGCGTCACCATGCTGCGTAGAGCTATGCGGCATATTTTTCATGCTTCTACACCTATAGCAGAAGAGGCTGGTACTTTCTCGCAGCCCTCTCCAGCTCCATCAGTGGACGAGCTATGGATGACCACCGTTGGTGGTCTCCAGAGTGGTACGTACAACAGTACGAGATCTTATGGCATCATTGTTGTGACACAGTCCTCTAGGGCCTCCACTGCAAGTGTGCATTCCCCACGGCCCTCGCAGGCATCGGCCCGAGTCCAGGAGACCGTTGACCATCAGATTGTGTCTCTCGGTGATGAGTTGCTGTGAAGGGTAGAGGAGCAGCCCCTGTTCCAGCTGCAGGCGGACGATGTGACGCTCATCGCACAATTTGATACGCTCGATCGCAGCATCATGGAGCTCAGGGATATGACATCTGATCTTAGAGCGTCGATAGAGCGCAGCGTGATGAAGCTACAGGCATCACAACTATCCATAGGCGAGAGACAGACGATGATGCTGGATTCAATAGTTCAAAGTAGTACGAGGTTGTTATCTACCATGGATTCATACGACCATCGACTAGCAACGTTGGAGCAAATATGTCCTCTTGGTGCGCCTTCATCGACACAGACTCCACCAACGTCAATGCCTTCTCAATCGACAACGGTGTCAATTTCAAGGGAGTAGTATGATTTATTCTTGTCCCTGATGCGCAACGTTGGTCAGCCTCATGCAAATTCGCAGTAGTCCTAGTTAGGATAGTTTATTGATTATTTGTGTTTTGACCTATGATATTTGGTCATTTATTAATATTCTTTATTTTTGAGGCTTTCATACTTTATTTCTTGCACTCAGTTGTGTGGATATTTATTATAATTTTTACGAAATTTTTTTTCCTGACTTGGTTTGTAATCCCAATATTTCATTTTTTTTAAATTTTACTATATTATTTATATTAAATATATGTTAATTTACTGGTTTTGAGTGTTCCACCGAAGACATCAGCGAACCCTGCAAATTCAACGGAGGGTTGCACCGAGTCTATTTTTATAAATTGTGAATTCATAAACTGCATGAGGATTTGTTTGGAAACTATTTTATATTATTTTTTTTTACTGAAAATTTAGCGACATTTTGCGATGTTTATATACGTCGCTAATTATGTCGCTAAATCATTGCTAAATTCATTGTTGAATACGTTACTAATTATGTCGCTAAATAAGTCGCTAAATATGTCGCTGAATGTCGCTAAATTGTTGGCATGGCAGTATTTGTCAGGTCAATAAAACGTCGGTAAAGGTGTTGCAAAATATCGCTAAACAGGTAAAATTTAGACTGAATTTCCCTCATATGTAATCACGAAAATGAAGAAAACCCTTGTAGACTGGATTTTCCTCATATGTAATCATGATTTTGATCTTTAATAAAGTCGTCTTTCTTCTCAGCATATGATTGTCTTGCCATATGTTGCTGTGAAGTCTGAATATGTGTAGCTTTGACACGTCTGATTCTTTACGCTGACTCTATTTTTTAGAAAGAGTACTAGGTCCTGTCCTACTTTTTTACGCATAGCTAGGGACGTGCGAAAAGCCGCTTAGTATTCGAGTGTTCGAACTGTCCTGTTGCTAGGAATAAGGAACCGCGTAGAATTCTGAACTGTTGCTTCTGATAAACAGAATTCCTATTCAGACTTTATCTTCAAGAATGATTTCTCGAAAAGTTCCTTGGAATCAGGGCGAGAAATGGCTGTCAAACTGAGTCTGCCATCTTGAGCTGTTAGATAAAATATTCAGACTAGAGTCTGGATAAACTTTGAATCGACCCACGAAGAAGAGTAATTTTCAATGTTGAACTCTTTATGCTTTGGGTATTTGGGGATATCTTCTGGTCAAGAGGGAGTATCTTCTGCGTGAACTCTTGCAATTGACCGCTTTGAGAACCGTTCGGATGTACGCGTACTCTGGCCTGCGTATCTTTCAGATGTGCGGAGAGTCATGGCATAAGATCATAAGTTCGTAGCCTCGTGAGCGTGAACTAAACACCACCGAGCGTGAAATCGTAGACTTATAGTTCCTGAGCGTGAAGTCGTAGGTTTGTAGCCTCTCGAGAATAAAAGCTAACCGAGCACAAAGGCATCCGGGTGTAAAACCGTAGACTTGTAGCCTGCGAACGTAAAACCGTAGATTTGTAGCTGTCGAGCGTAGAAAGATCCTCAGTGTAGAACTGTAGATCTGTAGCCTGCGAAAAGAAAATCTTCTGAGCGTAAAATTGTGGATCTGTTGCCTCTGAGCGTAAACTAAACGCCATCGGAGCGTGAGATCATAGATTTGTAAATATGGAGCATGAAGTCATAGGTTTGTAGCCTCTCGAGCGTAAAAGCTAACCGAGCACAAAGGCATCCGGGCGTAAAACCGTAGACTTGTAGCCTGCGAGCGTAAAACCGTAGATCTGTAGCTTCTCGAGCGTAGAAAGCTCCTTAGCGTAGAAACCACGAATCTGCTTTGCATAAAAACTTTTTGAATTCGCTGACTGTCCGCCTTTCAAGATCAATAGGCTGACGTAGTCCCCAATCATAACCGAATATTAATTGTCTAATTTGGTTAGGGTTTCGAGGAGTCCATCCGAACTCTATATATTCTACAAGTTTTTTTTGAGAGAAAAACTTTTCATCCGTCTTCTGCGAGAGAAAGCCTTCGTTTGTTCGAGTTCTCCTTTGTTTCTTCTCCGAGTATTCGAAGTTTCCAGTAATGGCCTCGAAGAAATCCTCCTCCTCTAAGGGAAAGAAGGTCGATTCTTCTTCCCGTTCTTCTGCTCAAGCAAGAGCAACTTCTGTCGGGCAAGGCGAGCTTCCTTCTGAGCGGAGCGTCCCGGCGATGAGCAGTGCTCCCGGCCTGAAAGGTAGAGTTTTAGGGACGAAAAGAGACCGATGAAAAATCCTTCACAAACGTTGAACGTGACCGCACTAGGTCGTCTTCTGTGCTGATAGCCTCTTTGAGGAAGATGATGCACAGGGACGTTTCATCTTCTACGCCCATATTTCTAATGTGCCAGTGTAGAAACTCCATGTTTTTGCAGTCGGGCGTAAAAGCTTTGACTGTCGAGAATTTGGTACATACTACAAAATTTGAGTCGTACGCCCATGGATGAGAGTCCTTGCGTAAACTCGAATTTTGCCAGTCTGGCATAAAGCGCAGACTGTATACTGTCGACTTGAATCGTACGCTTGTGGATGAAAATTTTGGCATAAATGATCAAGCTTGTACAGTCTTGGCGTAAAGCACAGACTGTTGGCTATAGGCTGCAAGATTGTAATGTCTAGTATAGAAACTGACATATTTTTTTTGCACTCCTGCAGTTAACTTGCATGAGTCTCCGCTAGCCGACGTGATGGGTTCTGTCGCCAGGATGCTGTACTCCAACTATCTGGAGGATCTGTCGTATGTTAGATTTCCTATCTCCAGGCCCCAGTATCCCGAAGGAAGGGGATTTTTGATATCGGGTCAGGGCGAGCGAACGCTGCTGAACATGATTAATGGAGAGCCCCTGACGTACGTAGATGGGGAGCAGTATATAAAGCCAGCTTTTCTCTTTGGGGACATGATCGACAAGCAGTCCCAGACGAAGCCCAAGAAAGAACTCTAGGTTTTCCCTGCCGGGGGCTTAGTCTTGTATCTGCCCAAGATGCCGAGGGATTATCCCATCTCGGCCTTCTTCCATGCCACACATCCCAGGAAGATGTCGTGGACGCTGACTCCCGATCTTCAAGGCAGGCCGGGAAAGATCTTCTACCAGAAAGGATCTGGTTTATTTGTCAGCCGCCCTTCCAGTCCAGTAACGCCGTTCAGAGGATTGTACCTGGGCAGTGTCCCGAGTGAAGACAGCTTAGTGCTCCAGCCGGTGCAATTGTCGACCTTCTGCAATAATTTTATGGGGCACGGAGGACTGTACCCCAAGGTGAATCCTCGGTGCAATGGGTGGATGACCCCAACAAACCTTCGATGGGCTCGCTTAGTTGATTGGGCCCTGGAGCTTTTTCAGACCGAGTTGGAGAGAATTGGTCTGTTTGCAGCTGTGAGTGCCACTAGTGTTGGGTTACCTCCTAACCCCAATCTATTTCTGGCACTGATGGAGCGAAATATTTTGCTCACCGGGACTTTTGCCACTCCACTGGGGGAGTTAGGATTGGCCCTCCATGAGATGGCAGAGATCTCGAGACTGCCGATGGGGGATACTCCCTATGAAGAGTATGTCCCCACGAACCGGGAGCTGAGGGATTCAGGCCCTCGGGTAGTGGAAGTGTACCAGGAGCTGATGTGTCACTACCTTGCTTGCACTGCCTTTTATGATGAGCCTTCGAATTTGGCTCATACCAACAGATGGACGTCCTACCTCTTCTTTCATCGGGCCAGGACTGCTCAGCCGGAGAAGGTATTGGAAGGCAAGGATCAGACTGTGAATCCTCTGAGCGTGCTTACTGCTCAGGTAGTCGATGATCTTATAGAGGATGCTGGGGCTCCAGATTAGATCCTCGACGAGGGGATAGGAAGATATCCTGCAGGCACTAAGGCCTACAGTTATCTGAGGCATTACTGCAGGCCTCTGTCCAAGGAAGCTCAACTGGCTGGCTTCCTCTCTATATGGCTGCGTCGACTGGTGGTACCCGGGATCACATCCACGGATCGTATTCACCGCAACATCATATGGCCTACAGTGCATCTGGTGTTCGGGGCGAGACTGGGCTTGCTCTCGGCCATGGTGTGTCGTATACAAGATGGCTTGAGGGCGATGACTGAGACGCTGCTTGCCGATGAAACTCGGCGTGAAAGCTTTCCCCAGTTGGAATTGCCATATCTGTATTTGATGGGATGGTTAATTTTTCATAACCCCCGGGTGATGTCTCCAGGTTCCGGCAGTAGCTTGGGGGGTAGTTTCTTGCTGAATTACAAGAAATCCTCCTGGAACGTTGTCACAGTCTTAGACTGTCGACGGGTGCTGAATTGCGGCCACAGCTGGAAGCTCTTTTGCACTGTCCCCCCTGTACATCGTAATCAATCGGGGACTAGGCTCGAGGACTCAGGTAGAGAGAAGACCGCTCTTTCTCCTGAAGCCTTTAATTAGTTGGTCTGTATTAGACCTTCCCACTTGCTGTACAGAAGTGAAGACCAGTGCTTCTTTGAACCCTACCTGCCTAGTCGGTTTACCAGGCAGTTTGGGTACGATCAGTTGCACATGGGCAACACCATTACCAGCTTCAGGTCCAGAGGTGGACTCATTGATGGAGCGAAGGGATGGCGATATTTTTTCATGGGCTGCACTGGGGCAAGTTTTATTGTGCCCGTCATCACACTCTCCACGGAACTACGCATCCTCCATATGTATGCCCAGTTCTATGTGGCCACCAACACCTTCCATCGCGATTTTGATATGCATGGAAGTTTTAGGGTGCCCTCTTCGAAGCCTGGGGGAAGAGTCGAGGTACCCTCGGTTTTTTCTGATGAGGATGAAGGTTCCGTTACTCCGGATGAGCCTCTTGTATCGGTACCGAGGGGTGAAGTACCTCCGCCTGCAGGGGCTTTGGTAATCTCTGGGAAGTGAAGGGCTCCTGCTTTGAAGAAGGCTTCCCCCCGTAAGAGGAAGAAGAAGACGATTACACGTCCTCTCCGGATTCCTGGTATCAAGGCTCCTGGAAGTGAGCCTGCTCTTCCCCATGTTGGGGATGATTCTTTGATTGGAGGTTCCAAGCCTTTTAGAGAGGGACCTTCTACAGTTTCGGCCGGCGGTGTCGAAGAATCTCAGCTGGGGACTGCTGTTGCTGCTACTGCTTCAGGTAGTGGAACAAAGTCACCTCCGGGGCTGAGTATAATAAGATTCCGTACACCTTTATCCGGATCAGCGTCGGGAAAGACCCCTGCCGTGCCTGTTAGCGCCTCTAGCGAGAATCCAGCCGATGAGCCACGGTTGAAATTTGACGAGGACTTGGACGACTATTTGCTAGAGTCAGTCAGCATGCCTCCTTCTCCAGGTATGACAGCTTGCTTAGCATCACTAAGAAATGATTTAGCTGTACTGGCTGCAGATGCGACATACATGCCGTCGACCAAGGGTAAATGTCGTCGTTATGCCTCTTCTTCAGGAAAGTTTAACATTTACGTTAATATTAACTTTCTTTTGTCTTATTTTCAGGAGAGGACCTCTTCGGGGAGGGCGATGCACATGCGGCCTTCGGCTCTGTGTTAGGTCCTGGTGGCGACACGGAGGTGGCTAATGTTGAGGAGGAAACATCTTCGGGTGCTGGCTCGCCTGCCGACGAGATTCCGATACCTCGAGAGGAGGATGAACCTGTCATTGCGACATCGCCTCCTTTGAGTATGCTATAGAAGCATGAAAAATACGCTGACAAAAGCTACGCGGCGTATTGACACAGAGCAGCGCAAGCAAAGGCCTTCAGTGCCATCAGGCGTAAGAGCTCAAGGGTGCAGCGCGTCCAAAACTGCTTCGGCGTAGACGGGACCCCCCCTCCATCGCCTCCAGGGCGTAAAAACTCAGCCGCTCTCAAAGCAGCGTTAAATAGCGTACGAGGAACGCTTCGTCTTCCCCGAAATAAACCTGTCAAGTCACGCAGTGAACCTGGCCTCTGACTCCTGACAAAAAAGTGCTGCACGGCGACCCAGACGACGGCTGGAAACAGGCACAGACCCCTCGGGACGCACACCACAGTATGAAGGCGGATCTCTACATTTAATGCAGAGGATTGGGTTAAGATACCACCGAACCGTCGTTTACTGACGTCCCCTCAGCATAAACCGCTCTTCTGCGTACAGAGGGATACGCTGCATTGTTTTACACAGGCAGGCATAAGCCGCTTTACGCTCCGCAGTAGACAAACCGCCTGCCACGTCAAAAGCTGCACATCGTACGGGACTCGAGGCACGTCTCTACGTCTAAATTGCACGAAGCGGTGACAGGTTCAGTCAAGGCACGTCCCTGCAACTGATGCACAGAAGGGCTGCAGACCTTCGAAACACGTCTTCGCATTTAATGCACAGGATGATGGCAAATCTCTGTAGAAGATTTGATTACATCTTCGAAAGCCGTGATTCCGGCTAAGACGTCCCCGTCAGCACTCGGGCACGGTACGCAGCGGCTTCTACGCCCATTCAAGACCTGTGCCCCTTCGGCTTCAACGCCCCTCCGGCTCTCAACGCCTCTCCGGCTCCTACGCCTATCCGGCTTCAACGCCTCTCCGGCTTCTATGCCTATCCGGCTTCAACGCCCCTCCGGCTCTCAACGCCTCTCCGGCTCCTACGCCTATCCGGCTTTAACGCCTCTCCGGCTTCTATGCCTATCCGGCTCTCAACGCCTATCCGGCTTCAACGCCTCTCCGGCTTCAACGCCTATCCGGCTTCTACGCCTATTCGGCTTCTATGCCTATCTGGCCTCTGTGCCAGGGTGACAGTCATTTGGCTTCTACGCCAACCGTTTCTACACACGGGATACCTACATGCTTGGCTCTTACGCCGTGATCTTCGTAGCAATAGTACGCGTTGTGTTCCCTTAGTTGGACCCACGTCATACGCTCATTCAAAAGATTATCCATACGCAGGCATTGGTTACTTTAACAGTTGTGTAAAAGGGTGTTGTACTTCCCACTCCTCGGTTTTTACACCGACGGAGTGGTCACTGTCACCAAAACTCTATAAATAGAGACCCCTATCAATAGGGAACAAAGGCGGAAAAAAAAGAATTATCATCCAGGGGAGAATTACCGTCCAAGGAGAGAGAGAGAGAGAGAGAGAGAGAGCCCGGAGAGCAGGCAAAGAGTAGGGATCGACGACCTTGGCCTCGTGCGTCCAACCTCTTCTGCAACCTTCGAAGCTGCTACCTGTCTTCCACGGCACTTCTTCAACATCGTGTGGTCCAAGGGCTAAAGTGATCGACCGCAGATCAGACACCTATAGCAATTTATACCCAGATTAAATAAATTATACTCCCACATTCTCGTATAGGATTACATTGTACAAGTTTGTTTGTAAACAGAAGGGCGCGGGTTTCGCATAAACCCCGTCATTGAAATACAATTTCATTCCTTTCGTTTAATACCACAAACAAGATGGCGACTCTGCTGGGGACATCTTTCTCTTCTGACGAGGAAGTAATTGCTCAACACGATACGGTATCCGTGGGAACCGTGAAGAAGACGCTGGTCGTTCATTTTGACCAGTCAGCCTACGAAGACATGCTTCGAGCCGGGGGTAGCTCTCGCCCTCTCTCCGTCCAGGACAACAGGAAGCTGCGCAATGTATGGATGCCCAAGACATCCTCTACTATTCCTGTGGACTCTCCGATCTCTCCGGACTCTCCGATCTCTCCGATCTCCTCGGCCAACGAGGTTGTAGCGACGCTCCCTCCGTGCCCCGCACGTAAAATTTAGTCTCCCACTACGCGCAGTACAGACAAAACTTCGGGCGAAGCCTTAGCGCTAACCCCGAAGAATCCACTGCGCTTTACGCGTAGAAAACAGTCTCCCGCTACGCGCGGTAAAGACAAAACTTTGGGCGAAGCCTCAGCGCTAACCTAGAAGCCTTCACTGCGCTTTACTCGTAGAAATCTGTCTTCCGCTCCGCGCGGTATAGACAGAACTTCCGATGGTGCCTCGGCGCCAAGACGGAAGAACAGATCTCGCTCCACGCGCAAGACATCATCTGACCTCTACGGTAAACCAGATGAGCGTTGTGATCTCCGCGAAGGAAAGCAAGCGGCAGGCTACTTAACCTCTCGGCCTTCATGCCAGCGAAGGAACATAATGCCTACCCTCCAAATTATGCAAGAAAACGGCGGCCGACTGAGGATCTCTCCAGCTTTACGCCAGTCTGAGCGAATCTCCGAATCACGCCAGGGAAAGCCCTTCGGCGTGAAACAAGTCCAGGTTGCGGGAGGACGTCCCCCCAGAGGATTGTCCGCCACCCAGACTGCCAGCCTGTTATACACAGGTGGCGCGGCAAGAACCTTGGTGCCCGACCCCCGCGTGTCCGCAGATGGAAACGAAAGGGAAACATCGTCTCAGGAGTAGGAGTCGTCCTGGTCACTCCTGATCAGCTCGTCATCTACCGAGCATATTCTCTTAGCGAGCCCTGCTCCAATAATGTGGCAGAATACAATGCTCTGTTAATTGGGCTCCGAGCTGCCAAAGAGCTGGGGGTAGAATCCCTGGAAGCTTTCGGTGACTCTCTGCTTATCGTCAATCAAGTCAGAGGGATATATGAAGTCCGGAATCCAAACCTCATCCCCTACCACCAAGCAACGGTCGAGATAGCCATGACCTTCAAAGGATTCTTCCTGGAGCATGTACCTCGGTCTCAGAATCTGGAAGCCGATGCCCTAGCCAGTCTAGCCGCAGACTTAGCCACTCCTATAAGAAGGCAGGATTCGGTAATCCTTCTTAACAGAGACTTATTCGGTGCGAAGAACAACCTTCACATAGAACGCAGCCATGCTGTGAACACAGATCTCCCCGGAAAGGACTGGAGAAGTCCCTTCATAGATTTCGTCGTATACAAAATCTTGCCGGAGGACTCCAAAGGAGCAGTGTCCATCAAGCGACGATCATTACGCTTCTATTATAATGCATCTGCACAATGCCTATATCGTCGGACCTACGACGGATTACTGTTGAGATGTCTGTCTAACGACGAAGCACAGCAGATTATTCGAGAAGCTCACGACGGCGTATGCGGAGCACACCAACCCGGTCCTAAGCTACAGGATCGCATCAGGAGAATGGGCTATTATTGGCCTACTATGATCACAGATGCGATACGGTATGCAAGACAATGCAGAGCCTGTCAGATTCACGCAGACTTCATACACCGACCATCTGAGCATCTGCATCCTACAGTTGCATCCTGGCCTTCGAAGCATGGGGTATGGACGTCATTGGTCCCATTCACCCGTCTTCTTCCCGAGGTCACCAGTTCATACTGGCCATCACGGACTACTTCTCCAAATGGGCAGAGGCAATCCCTCTTGCTGAGGTAAAGGCGTCTAATGTGATCAGCTTCATCAAGCATCACGTCATTTATCGCTTCGGGGTCCCCCAAAGGATAATCCATGACAACGGGCCCCAGTTCATCAGCCAAGCGTTTCATCGATTTTGCGATAAAAATCGAATACACAATATCGCCTCTACGGCATACTATCCAGCTGCTAATGGTTTGGCGGAAGCTTTCAACAAAACCATTATCAAACTCTTGAAGAAGTTCGTCTCTTCAAACAAAAGAGATTGCAACGAAAAACTGGGCGAATGTCTCTGGGCATACCGCACAACGGTACGAACGCCGACAGGCTGTACCCCATTCTCACTGGTATACGGGAGCGAGGCAGTTCTCTCCATTAAAATCCAGATCCCGTCGCTCAGGATAGCCGTGGCCAACGAGCTGACTCAAGAAAAGAATGACCTGTTAAGGCTTCAAGAGCTAGAAGAATTAGACGAGAAATGCCTCCAAGCTCAACAGCGCATCGCGCTCTACCAAGCACGCATTTTCAGAGCTTTTAATCGTAAAGTAAAGGAAAGGGTGTTCAAAGTCGGCGAGCTAGTTTTAGCCGTAAGAAGGCCGATGATTCTTACTCACAGGAGTAAAGGCAAGTTCCAGCCCAAGTGGGAAGGCCCTTATGTGATCGAGACAACATTCTCGAACGGAGCCTACAGACTAGCCCAGCCCAATGGAGACCTATTAATGGCTCCTATCAACGGCAAATTCCTGAAGAAGTACTACGCCTAATCTCCTCCACTCAGGAGGAATACGGCGAGATTCTCGTAATCCGACGAAACTACTTCAAAGAAGAAACTAGTATAGGCCCACAAATCAGTCATGTCCATATCACCTCTGAACTGTATTTCCTTGGAGAATCTGCCATGTCCATATCACCTCTGAACAGGCTTTTCAAGATTCTGACCATCGATTATCACCTCTGATATCGATCGTCACTTCAACTTAACACCCGTACTAAATCTAAGTACGCCAGTGGTGTTAGGTCCACAAAATCTGCTACGTCCATATTACCTCTAGCAGGGCTTATCCTCAAACCTATTACTTGCACCTAGGTGCGCAAAAAGCAATAGGCCCACAAATCAGTCATGTCCATATCACCTCTGAACTGTATTTCCTTGGAGAATCTGCCATGTCTATATCACCTCTGAACAGGCTTTCCAAGATTCTGACCATCGATTATCACCTCTGATATCGATCGTCACTTCAACTTAACACCCGTACTAAATCTAAGTACGCCGGTGGTGTTAGGTCCAAAAATATGCTACGTCCATATTACCTCTAGCAGGGCTTGTCCTCAAACCTATTTACTTGCACCTAGGTGCGCAAAAAGTAATAGGCCCACAAAACAGCTATGTCCATATTACCTCTGAGCTGTAATCTCTAGTAAAGCCTATCACGTCTATCTCACCTCTGATAGTACTTTACCTACAAAACTTGGCCAAAGCACGTTCTATCATGTCCGTATGACCTCTGAATAGATATGCCCTGCTGAAGTTTACCGAGAGTTTATCACGTCCATACCGCCTCTGGACCTGAAGCTGGTGACGGCATTGCCCACGTGCAGCTGGCCGTACCCAAATTGCCTTGCGAACCGACTAGGCAAATAAGGCTCGAAGAAGTAATGGTCTTCACTCCTGTACAGGAGATGGGAGGGTCTAATGCAGACCAGCCAATTAAAAGCCTCCGGAGAAAGATCGGTCTTCTCTCTACCCGAGTCCTCAAGCCTCATCCCTAATTGATGGCAATCTACGGGAGGGAGAGTACAGAGGAACTTCCAGCCATGGCTGAGGTTCAATGCCAGCCGACAATCTAGAACGGTGTCCACGTTCCAGGAAGAATCCTTGTAGTTCAACAAAAAATTTCCCCCTGAGCTGCTACCAGAGCCAGGAGACATCACCCGGGGATTGTGGAGAATTAACCAACCCATAAGATACAGGTATGGTAATTCCACCCTGGGAAAACTCTTACGCCGGGCTTCATCAACAAGCAACCCATCGGTCAGAGCTCTCAAGCCCGCCTGTATACGGCACACCATGGCAGGAAACAAGCCCAGTCTTGCCCCGAACACCAGGCGCACTGCCGGCCACAAGATGTTCCGGTGAATGCGGTCCGCGGACGCAGTACCAGGCACTACTACTCGACGCAGCCATAACGAGAGGAAACCAGCCAGCTGGGCTTCCTTGGATAGAGACCTGCGACAGCGCCTCAGGTAACTACGGGCCGTAGTACCTTCGGGGTACTTTCCTACCCTCTCAACGAGGATCTGGTCCGAAGCTTTGGCCTCCTCAATAAGGCCATCCACGACCTGGGCACTAAGCACGTCCAAACAGTTCACGGGCTCATTTTTGTCCCCCGAAACTTTCTCCAACCTGGCGGCTCTAGCTCGATGGAAGAAGAGGTAGGACATCCACTTGGTAGTGTGGGCCAAACCAGAGGGCTCGTTGTAAAAAGCGGTACAGGCGAGATATTGGCACATCAGCTCCTGATACACATCCGCCACCCGAGGGTCAGAATCCCCCAACTCCCGGTTGGTGGGAACATACTCTTCATACGGGGTATCCCCCATCGGCAGCCTCGAGACAACCGCCATCTCATGAAGGGCCAATCCCAACTCCCCCAGTGGAGTGGCAAAGGTCCCAGTGAGCGAAACGTATCGCTCCATCAGTGCCAAGAACAAATTTGGGTTGGGAGGCAACCCGACGCTCGTCGCGCTCACAGCGGCATACAGCCCAATGCCCTCTAGCTCTTGCCGAAAGCGCTTCAAGGCCCAGTTAACTAGGCTGGTCCATCGAAGATTTGCTGGGGTGACCCACCCATTACACCGAGGATTCTCCTTGGGGTACACCCCACCTCGTCCCATGAAGCTGTTGCAGAAAGTCGACAGTTGGACCGGCTGGATCACAGAGCTGTCTTCGCTCAGGACGCCACCCGGGTACAATCCCCGGAACAACGTCACAGGACCAGAAGGACGACTGACAAACGATCCCTGGTCAGCTCCTTTCTGATGAAAGATCTTCCCCGGCTTGCCATGAAGATAGGGAGTCAACGTCCACGACATCTTTCTGGGATGAGTGGCATGGAAGAAAGCCGAGATGGGATAATCCCTCGGCATCGTCGGCAGGTACAGAACCAAGCCCTCGACAGCAAAGACCCAAGGTTCCCTCTTAGGCTTCGTCTGGGACCGCTTGTCGATCATGTCCCCGAAAAGGAAAGCCGGCTTTATGTACCGCTCTCCGTCTACATACGTCAGGGGCTCCCTATTGATCATACTCAGCAGTGCCCGCTCGCCCTGAGCCGCCAACAAAAATCCCCTTCCCTCAGGATACTGGGATCCGGAGAGGGGAAATGCCACGTGGGACAAGTCCTCCAGGTAGTTCGAGTGCAGCATCCCGGCGGAGGAACCCATCACCTCGGTCAGCGGAGACTCACCCAGGTTAACTACAAAGGTGCAAAGAAAGTATGTCATTACAAAAATCTTGCACAAACATACAAAACCAAAGAAACGACAAACTGTGCTCTACGCCAGGATTGTACGAATTCGGTTATTATACGCCGGGAGTCCCCCCCACAAACGTAAAATGCTTATTTTACGACATACGCCAGTTTTCGGTAGCCAGAGCTTTTACGCTCGGAACTACGAAAATATGGCGCCTTTACGCTAGCACACGAGAAATGTGGGCGTAAAAGATAAAAATGCCTCCGTGCATCATCTTCCTCAAAAGAGGCTATCAGCACAGAAGGCGACCTAGCGCGGTCACGTTCAACGTGTGCGAAGGATTTTTCGTTATTCTTGTCACCCCAAAGGCTCTACCTCTCAGACCGGGTGCGCTGCCCGTCGGCGGGATACTTTCGGAAGGAAGTCCACCTTGCCCGACCGAAGACTCCCTCGCTGGGGCAGTGGGAGAAGAAGAAGAACCTATGCTCTTTTCCTTAGTGGAGGAGGTTTGTTTCGTCGCCATTTCTGAAAGCTCGAAGTGCTCAGAGAAGGAATGAAGGAGAAAAGCTCGAACAATCAAGAACTCTCGTTCGCAGAAGACGGATGAAAAGTTTCTCTCTCCAAAGCTTGGGATATATATAGAGTCCGGATCGACTCCTCGAATCCTCGGACGGACTCCTCGAGACCCTAACCAAGTCTCGCATTAATAGTCGGATATGATTGGGTGCTACGATAACCCACTACCCTCGAAAGACGGACAGTCAGCGAATTCGAAAAATTCTTCGCGCAAGACAGTTCAGCAGTTCTACGCTAAAGGAGCTTTCTACGCTCGACAGTAACAGATCTACGATTTTACGCTCGCAAGCTACAAGTCTATGGTTTTTCTCGCCCGGATGCCTTTGTGCTCGGTAGCTTTTACGCTCGAGAGGCGACAAACCTACGGCTTTACGCTCAGCAGATACCAAATCGATGATCTCACGCTCGGTGGCGCTCAGTTTACGCTCAGAAGCAACAGATCCGCAGAACTTCACGCTCGAAGAAATTCTCTTTTCAGGAGCTACAGATCCACAAGTCCTACGCTAAAGGAGCTTTCTACACTCAACAGCAACGATTCTACGGCTTTACGTTCAAGCAGCTATAAGTCTATGGTTTTTCTCACCCGGATGCCTTTGTGCTCGGTAGCTTTTACGCTCGAGAGGCGACAAACCTACGACTTCACGCTCAGGAACCATAAGTCTACGACTTCACGCTCGACGGTGTTTTACGCCCAGACGCTACAGACTGAGGATTTCGCACTCCGCGACTTTCCGCTTATCCAAACAGTCCCCGACCCGATCAAGTGCAAAGAGTTCACACACAAGATACTCGTTCTTGACCCCAAGTACCCGAAACAGACAGAGTACAACCATTAAGAAATTACTCTTTTCGGGTCCCAAAATTGGAGGTTCATCCGGACTCCAGTCTGAACATCTCGTCTGTCAAAATGATAAAAGCTCAGCCAGAATCCTCGACCCTGTTTCAAGGGAGTTCCGAGAGATCATTCTTGAAGACGAAGACTGAACAAAGTTCTGCTCATCAGAAGCAGCAGTTCAGAACTCTACGCGGTTCCTTAGTCCTAGCAACAGGACAGTTCTAAGTGTTCAAAATGCTAAAGCAGCGCTCTATGCACTATCCGCTGCACGTAAAGAACAGGACAGAACCTAGTACTCTCTATACAGAGTCGCGTAAAGTATCAGACGTGTCGAAGCTGCACACATTCAGACTTCACAGCAACGTATGGCAAAGTGATCATATGAATAAAAGATGACTTTATTGAAGATTAAAATCATAATTACATATGAGGGAAATCCTGTCTACAGGGGTTTTTCTTCACTTTTCATGGTTACATATGAGGAAAAACGCCTCTATTAGAGGTTTCCTCATCATCGTCTGAAGATTGCCCAGAAGCTGTACTGACAGGTTCTCGCTGGGCATCAATTCTTCATCCATCTTCTCCAGCAGTTCATTGGCTACCGCAGCCATGAACAAAGAAGATGATAGTGGCGGAAGGATACAAAATGGGCACAGACCCATACTCCAACAGAAGGCAGATTACAAAACTGCTTTCCTGCCTCCAGCGCCATGACAGATCGCGTTGGGATATTTCTCCCAACTCGATCCCGGACGGAGCCAGTCTATCTACTCTCGTCCCCGAAGACAAAGGAAGAAGACGCCGCTTGCAGGCGGCATGGTCTAAAGCGGCCCTTCCTCTCCCCTGGTGCAACGCCATACAAAGTTGCTGATTATCCCGAGCAAGGAAGGCTAAGATATCCTTCCATGATCCATCGCTGCAGTGGACGCTTGCTCGAAGATGCCGTCTTTTTCGGCTTCCAACATGCTGGAAGAACATGATCTCCTTCTTCCTCAGATTGACCCGACGAACTCCGGCGATCATTTTAGCATGGTGATGGGAATATGGGGAAACAGGTTAACCCCCCCGCCTTTTTATAGGCAAAAGAGATCACAGCGGTCCCCAATAAATCCGCCATAAAGGCCGCACCGACCGTTTCAACGCTCCATTCAGAAACATTTCGAGTCACGAGGGGCCATTCATGCTTCATTCAAAGCATTTTAAATTCCAAGGAATTTAAAAGCTTTGAAGGGGGTCTTGTAGAAGCATGAAAAATACGCTGACAAAAGCTACGCGGCGTATTGACACAGAGCAGCGCAAGCAAAGGCCTTCAGTGCCATCAGGCGTAAGAGCTCAAGGGTGCAGCGCGTCCAAAACCGCTTCGGCGTAGACGGGACCCCCCCCATCGCCTCCAGGGCATAAAAACTCAGCCGCTCTCAAAGCAGCGTTAAATAGCGTACGAGGAACGCTTCATCTTCTCCGAAATGAACCTGTCAAGTCACGCAGTGAACCTGGCCTCTGACTCCTGACAAAAAAGTGCTGCACGGCGACCCAGACGACGGCTGGAAACAGGCACAGACCCCTCGGGACGCACACCACAGTATGATGGCGGATCTCTGTATTTAATGCAGAGGATTGGGTTAAGATACCACCGAACCGTCGTTTACTGACATCCCCTCAGCATAAACCGCTCTTCTGTGTACAGAGGGATACGCTGCATTGTTTTACACAGGCAGGCATAAGCCGATTTACGCTCCGCAGTAGACAAACGCCTGCCACGTCAAAAGCTGCACATCGTACGGGGCTCGAGGCACGTCTCTACGTCTAAATTGCACGAAGCGGTGACAGGTTCAGTCAAGGCACGTCCCTGCAACGGATGCACAGAAGGGCTGCAGACCTTCGAAATACGTCTTCGCATTTAATGCACAGGATGATGGCAAATCTCTGTAGAAGATTTGATTACATCTTCGAAAGCCGTGATTCCGGCTAAGACGTCCCCGTCAGCACTCGGGCACGGTACGCAGCGGCTTCTATGCCCATTCAAGACCTGTGCCCCTTCGGCTTCAACGCCCCTCCGGCTCTCAACGTCTCTCCGGCTCCTACGCCTATCCGGCTTCAACGCCTCTCCGACTTCTATGCCTATCCGGCTTCAACACCCCTCCGGCTCTCAATGCCTCTCCGGCTCCTACGCCTATCCGGCTTCAACGCCTCTCCGGCTTCTATGCCTATCCGGCTCTCAACGCCTATCCGGCTTTAACGCCTCTCCGGCTTTAACGCCTCTCCGGCTTCAACGCCTATCCGGCTTCTACGCCTATCCGGCTTCTACGCCTATTCGGCTTCTATGCCTATCTGGCCTCTGTGCCAAGGTGACAGTCATTTGGCTTCTACGCCAACCGTTTCTACACACGGGATACCTACCTTCATGGCTCTTACGCCGTGATCTTCGTAGCAATAGTACGCGTTGTGTTCCCTTAGTTGGACCCGCATCATACGCTCATTCAAAAGATCATCCATACGCAGGCATTGGTTACTTTAACCGTTGTGTAAAAGGGTGTTCTACTTCCCACTCCTCGGTTTTTACACCGACGGAGTGGTCACTGTCACCAAAACTCTATAAATAGAGACCCCTATCAATGGGGAACAAAGGCGAAAAAAAAAGAATTATCATCCAGGGAAGAATTACCGTCCAAGGAGAGAGAGAGAGAGAGAGAGAGAGAGAGAGAGCCCGGAGAACAGGCAAAGAGCAGGGATCGACGACCTTGGCCTCGTGCGTCCAACCTCTTCTGCAACCTTCGAAGCTGCTACCTGTCTTCCATGGCACTTCTTCAACATCGTGTGGTCCAAGGGCTAAAGTGATCGACCGCAGATCAGACACCTATAGCAATTTATACCCAGATTAAATAAATTGTACTCCCACATCCTCGTATAGGATTACATTGTACAAGTTTGTTTGTAAACAGAAGGGCGCGGGTTTCGCATAAACCCCGTCATTGAAATACAATTTCATTCCTTTCGTTTAATACCACAAACATACGCCGATGACTTCGATTGTTGCTGGCGCATCTTCTTTTATCGTGCCACCTGTTGAGGCGACGATTGTGGCCACATCGATTATGGTCGTCCCTGGAGGGAGGTTCGCCAATATCGCAGCCACTCCCAGCGTCTATTCGGGCCTAGCCCAGCTGACTGAGCAGTACACCAGTAACTTCTATACCACCTTGAAAATGTTAATATCAATGGTGTTGGAGAAGAATCTGAGCTTCGAGGTTCTGAAGAGGTCCTCTTAGGCTGTGATAGTGCCGGTCAGGGAATTTCACGATACTGGGGTAGCTGATGCCCTGGAGGAGATAGTCAAGGGTTTGGAGTAGCCCATCAACGAGTATCTGCGGCTGTCTCGAGGCAGCGTTGATGGTCTCATTCAAGCTGAATACGACTCCTTGACTACAAAGCTGGGGGAGCTGGAAGCTCTGAGCAAGTCCATGGAGATGCGGCAAAAGGAGATGAATGATGAGCATACCCTCTTAGAGTGTGTCGTTCCCCAGTTGGCCAAGAGCAAAGCTGAACATGAGGGAAATGAAGTGAGAGTCCGTAAGTTGGAGGCTAAGCTTGCCTTAGCGAAGGAGTGGTCTCGCGCTTCAGCCGCAGGTGTACATGTGTTACAGAGCCAAATAGAAGCGGCTCAACAAAACTTGGCCCATACGAGAGCCATGCACGCCGCTCTTGCAGATGCTCTGTCTGATTTATCTGGCTTGAATGATGAGGAGACGAGGTGGAAGCGAGCTCGAGCTACCATTTCGGACTCCAGGAATGCGAGGATGGCTGTACTGGCACAACAGATTCGCGATTTGACCGTCCCCCCTTCATGATGTACTTTTGCTTTACAAGTGTAATTTTGATCTCTTTTGGGAATAATAAAGAGGATTTTCATATGACTTTGTGGACCCATCATTTTGGAATGTAAATGACAGGTTTGGGTAAAAGTTATATCAGAGGTAGTATGGACGTGATATACTCTCGGTAAACTTTAGCAGGGCACATCTATTCAGAGGTCATACGGACATGATAGAATATGCTTTAGTAGGTCATATCTATTCAGAGGTTATATGGGCATGATAGAATATGCTTTGACTAAAGTTTGTACACAAAATACTATCAGAGGTTATATGGACGTGATAGGCCTTGCAGTTCCAAATTAGTCGAACATATCTATTCAGAGGTTATATGGACATGATAGAATACGACCCAACTAGTTTCGTTTTGGAAGTAGTTTTGTCAGAATAAGATTTTTGCCATATTCCACTTGAGCAGAGGAGATTAAGCATAGTACCTTTTCAGGAATTTGCCGTTGATAGGAGCCATTAGCAGGTCTCCATTAGGCTGGGCTAACCTGTAAGCGTCGTTTGAGAACGTCGTCTCGATCACATAAGGACCTTCCCATTTGGGCTAGAATTTGTCCTTACTCTTGTGAGTAATGATCATTGGCCTTCTCACAGCTAAAACTAGCTCGCCAACTTTGAATACTCTTTCCTTTACTTTATGATTGAAAGCTCTAGAAATGCGTGCCTGATAGAACGCGATGCGTTGCTGAGCTTGAAGGCGTTTCTCGTCTAATCCTTCCAGCTCTTGAAGCCTTAGTAGTTCGTTCTTCTCTTGAGTCAACTCATTAGCCACGGCTATCCTGAGTGACAGAATTTGAATTTTGATGGAAAGAACTGCTTCACTCCCGTAGACCAATGAGAATGGGGTATAACCTGTCGGTGCTCGTACTGTTGTACGGTATGCCCAGAGACATTCTCTTAGCTTCTCGTTCCAATCTCTCTTGTTTGAGGAGACGAACTTCTTCAAGAGCTCGATAATGGTTTTGTTGAAGGCTTCCGCCAAACTATTAGCAGCAGGATAATATGCCGAAGAGGCCATATTTTGTATCCGATTCTTATCACAAAATCAGTAAAACGCATGGCTAATGAACTGAGGCCCATTGTCATGAATTATCCTTCGGGGGATCCCGAAGCGATAAATGATGTGATGCTTGATGAAGCTGATCATATTAGATATCTTCACCTCAGTAAGAGGGATCGCCTCTGCCCATTTGGAGAAGTAATCCATGATGGCCAGTATGAACCGGTGACCTCTGGAAGAAGACGGGTGAATTAGACCAATGATATCCATACCCCATGCTTCGAAAGGCCAAGATGCAACCGTAGGGTGTAGATGTTCAGACGGTTGATGTATGAAGTCTGCGTGAACCTGACAGGCTCTGCATTGTCTGGCATACTTGATTACGTCTGCGATCATAGTGGGCCAGTAGTAGCCCATTCTTCTGATACGATCATGTAGCTTAGGACCGGGTTGATGTGCTCCGCATACGCCATCGTGAGATTCACGGATAATCTGCTGCACATCGCTATCAGCGAGGCATCTCAGTAGCAGCCCATCGTAGGTCCAACGATATAGACATTGTGAGGCTGCATCAAAGTAGAAGCGTAAGGATCGTCTTTTGACGGATACTGCTTCTTTGGGGTTCTCCGGTAAGATTCCGTACGCCACAAAATCTATAAAGGGGCTTCTCCAGTCTCTTGTGGGAGGATCGGTGTTTACACAGTAGCTGCGTTCTATGTGAAAGTTATTTTTCATATAAAATAAATCCTTGTTAAGGAGGATCACCGAATTCTGCCTCCTTATAGGAGCAACTAAATCTGCAGCTAGACTGGCTAGGGCATCAGCTTTCAGATTTTGAGATCGAGGTACATGCTCTAAGAAGAACCCTTTGAATGTTACGGCTATCTCGACCATTGCTCGGTGATAGGGGATGAGGTCTGGATTCCGGACTTTATATATACCTCTGACTTGATTGACGATGAGCAGGGAATCACTGAAAGCTTCCAGAGATTCAACCCCTAGCTCTTTGGCGACTTGGAGCCCGATTAGTAGAGCGTTATACTCTGCGACATTGTTGGAGCAGGGCTCGCTAAGAGAGTATGCTCGGTAGATGACGAGTTTGTCAGAAGTAACCAGGATAATTCCTACCCCTGAAACTATGTTTCCTTTGGGACCAGTCCTGGAGGCGCCATCGAAGAATAGTTGCCATGCGTCACTTTCCATTACAGAATTACATTCTGCAACTTCGTCGGAAATATCCTCGTATAATTTGGAGGTCTCCGGGATCGGATGAGCAGCTAGAAAGTCAGCCAGTGCTTGGCATTTGATGGACTTCTGAGGGACGTACACTATGTCATACGGCGTTAACAATATTTCCCAGGTCGCGAGTCAGGAGTTAAGAACACTTGGCTTATTCATCAGTACCTAAAGAGGATTGATCCTGGAGATAATGTGAATCGTCTGGCCTGCAATATAGTGTCGCATTTTCTGAATAGCGAACATCAGGGCCAAGCATTCTTTCTCCACCGGGTTGTACCGGTGTTCGGCTCCGACCATCATCCTGCTGAGGTAGTAGATAGCCTGTTCATGTCCCACATCGTTCTTCTGTACGAGAAGAGCTCCCAGAGAATGATCCATCGCTCGAACATACAGCAAGAATGGTCTTCCTATGACGGGAGGTACCAGAACAGGCGGACGAGTGAGGTAGCGCTTGATATCATTAAACGCTTGTTGGCAGGCTTCGTCCCATATGAAGGATACACCTTTCTTTATGAGACGGGAAAAGGGCTGGCATTTTTCGGAGAGGTTGGATATGAATCTCCGGATATAAGCCAGACGACCTTGAAATCCCCTGAGTTCTCTCAGATTACGGGGCGGCGCATTTCTAAGATGGCCTTGACTTTATCAGGGTCTACTTGAATGCCTTTGGCGGTAATGACAAATCCCAAGAATTTGCCACTAGATATACCCAGAAAGGACTTTGTGGGATTCATTTTGAGTCAATGTTGGCGCATAAGCTCGAATACGGTCTTCAAGTCTTGGATGTGATTATCCTTGAGGTAACTTTTGACAGCTATGTCGTCCACGTAACACTCCACTGTCTTGCTTAAATGCTCGCAGAATATGTTACTCATAGCCCGTTGGTATGTAGCCCAGGCATTCTTTAATCCGAAGGGCATGACCGTATAGCAATATACCCCCAATGGTGTCCGGAAGGCAGTATGCTTCTCATCTTCAGGATGCATCTTGATTTGATTGTATCCTAAAAATCCGTCCATGAAGGACATGCGTTCAAAACCGCATGTGTTGTCAACCATGATGTCCGTAATGGGAAGGGGGAACTCATTCTTGGGGCATGCTGCGTTCAGATCTCGGTAATCGATGCAGACGCGTACTTTCCTATTTTTCTTCATGACCGGGACAACATTGGCGATCCAGTCGGGATGTTGTTCCTCCTGGATGAAACCGCAGGCTATCAATTTTTTGATTTCAGCTTCAATGGCGTCCATCATATCCGGGCAGAACCGGCATTGGTGCTGCTTCACAGGCTTTGAATCGGGCAATATGTTGAGTTTATGGGTAGCTACCTTTGGATCAAGGCCGGGCATATCCTCATAATTCCACGCAAAGACGTCGATGTATTCTTTTATCAGCTGGATAACTTCTTCCCTTTCAGCTAGGGAAAGATTGTTACTAATAAATATCGGCTTCGGCGAAAGTTCATCCCCAATATTGATCTGGATAACTTCGTCTTCAGTGGGAGGTTCTTTCTGCTCGAACCAGAATTCCCATTATGTATCCATTTGCTGAGCCCAAGAGTCATTCTCAAATGGCTCCGTTTCTTGTTCATCTCTCTCGAAGTAATCGGCCACTGCCATATTCACTGATAATGTTTGTTCGAGAGTCTCCGATGAGTCGGAGGGCGACGGGTCATTTTGAAAAGAGGAAAAGACATCCTTGTTTGACTCGGAAGTTGCAAGGGAGGCGGCGTATCCTAACTCGAAGCGAGTTTGTTGATAGTAGGGGTTGCCGAGTAGCGGCATCCGTCTGCCTTTCCCGTAGCTGAGACCTAGTTCCAGCTTCAAGTCGTAACCCATACTTTGCATGATTTTTAAAGCTTGCGGGCTATACCTGTGAACTTGTATTTCACCAGCATCGTCGTTGAAGGAATCTTCTTGTATAGTAGGTCCGTCGCACCTGCGGTCGAAGACTATTGAACGCTGACTGTTGCGAATAGGCGGAACAACGAAGATAGAGTCCTCATGCGGTCCATAAGTCATGGTGATATTGGATGATGATGCCACTTCCTATATGTAGGGATGGTAGGAATCTATAGCTGCCAAGAATTTTTGTACTATAGGCTCTATATCGTCATGGGGAGAGGATTCCTGATTTAGAATTTGAGCGTCGACATACTGGAAAAGAGGTCCTTTATTATCATCGAAAACCGCATTCCTGGCAGCATTTACATCAGTCGGCTGCCTGTCGCGCCGAAGATTGATGACCAAGGGTGGAGGCTTCTGGTTCAAAGTGATCACCAGAGGACGGCCTCCCCTTCCTGACCTGGTTTTGTTCAGGTGGATGGTCATAGGATCCATGGCTTTTGGACGAGTAGTTCGCCCTTTCACTCTGATTGACAAAGGTTGTTCGACAGAGGGTTCTTCAAGCTCCCAGTGGGATTCCTTCTCTGCTTCGCCTGACAACTCTTCCATGTAGCCTTGGGAGTACAACACGGCATCAGAGTAGTAGAATTCTACCCCTTTAAATGGGTTCAGGTCAGCTACCTCCGTTTGTACTATTCCTTGAGTATCTACATATTTGAAGCATTGGTGTAGAGTCGAAGGAACGATGTTGTGGTCGTAGATCCATGGTCTTCCCAGCAGGATGATGTAGGATACCTCTAAATCGATGACATAGCATGTAGCCACCGATCTAAGATTACCGATCTGGATCCTCAGCCGAATCTTCCCCAATGGCTTGCTTCTTCTTGTATTGAAACCCACGATTGTAGTGGTGGTATAAGCCAATTCGCTGATAGGGATCCTCAGTGGTCTGAGCAGACTATGAAGAATGATGCTGATTGATGATCCCGGATCTATGTGAATCCGGTCGACCTCTATGGAACCAACGTATCCGGTATAATAGAGGGGTCTGTCATGCCTGTTATGTTTTAACAGCATGTCATCTTGAGTGAAAGTGATATTCGGGACCACCTCCATCACACTGTGGCATTGAGAACACGCCACGGGTTCTTCGTCAGGGGACTTGAGCTGGGTCAAGTATGCATCCGCCTGTACCAATGCTTCGCTCAGGGCTTGACGAGTGTCTTGAGAAAGCCTAAGCAGCTCGAAGATGGACAGCCTGGCTGGTGTATTGGCTAGTTGGGCCAGGATGTCGAAGTTGTAGGGCTTCTCTAAACCTTTGTTTTGAATGTTTTTCACAGGTTTATCGAAGCGCACTTCTTTTTGCTTCCCCTTGTCCGCCGACGTTGGTCTTGAAAGACCGACTCCTGGTATGGCGGGCTCCGGTTCTGAAGGCTTGGCAGCTGCAGCGTCGGTCGGTGCATCTTCCTGACTCGCTCCGTAGTCTTTGAGGTAAGCTTTCCCTGAACGGGTTGCAGCCAATACCTCATCTTCGTCTGATGTCGAAGAAGTGGCAACCATATGGCATGGTTTGCACTTTGAGTTCTTCCTAGACTTAGCCTTAGTAGCATTAGTCTCTTCCTCGAGTTCCGACACCAAATCTGGATAAACCCACATAATCTTGCCGTGCCGAGTGGTTAGGGGCACCAGGTCATGATTTTGACCTCTAGCTGGAGGGAGATTGACGATGTTCATCGTTGTTCGGAAAATAGGTGCCACACCGTCCGGGACTTCTTGGGGAGGCAGATTGCCAAATTACAGGGAGATCATATTGGCCGTGACCATCTTCTCGCTGTTGCGCAGAGTGATGGCCTTAGCATCGATCAACTCCTGGATCTTTCTCTTCAGTACATAACACGCCTTTGTAGGGTGGTGTACGTATCTGTGGAAGATGCAGTACTTAGGGTTGTTGATACTGCCGGCTTCACTGGGCCGCTTCTCCTCAGGAAGGGTAATCTTGCCGCTCTTGATGAGGCACTCGAATATGCTCGAAATATCGTCGTCGTCGAAAGAGTAGACTTCAATGGGCCTGGAGGTCCCAGGTCTCGTCTGCGTGGTAGCCGCAGTCTTTTGCCTGGACGTGTTGATTGTCAGGACTTCCTTCCCTTTGGAACCAGGAGGATGGTCGTTGTTGGGAGATGACCTCTTGCCTCTGTCGGAGGCAGAGATCATGATGCCATTGTCACGTGCCTTCCGACTGTTGTCTTCGACGGCTACCGCTGAGATGATGAATGAGGGCCAATCATGGAGTTGATATGGTCCCGTGAATACCGAGATTACGGAAAGAAGGTTCTTCCTGCTAATGTCTACCAATGCCAAGTCTGGAACTCCGGGAGGCATTTGTAAAATGGCTTGGCAAAAACACTCGACGAAAGTACGAATATCCTCTCTTTCCTTCTGCTTTACTTCGATGAGAGAGGACATAGACATGTCCATCCCTCCCTCGTAGAATCGTGTGAAGAATAAAGCTTTGAAGTCTTCGAAGGACGAGATGCAGTTGTCCGCCAAGCTATGGTACCACCGATAAGCTACTTCCGAGAGACAGCCCTTGAACACCCGGGTGAGGAGGGCGTCATTCCCTTGTAATAGCACCATCATCACACTAAAGTAGTTCATGTATTGACTTGGTAACATTTTTCCCTCGAACAAGGCCATGGTCTGTGGTTTGTATCTTGGAGGGAAAGGGACTTCTTCCCAGAAAGCCGGGTAAGGCTGGTTAATTTCCAATTTCTTGAGCTGATCTTTGTGCTTCAAGTCATCGAATTGGGCTTTCAACTCTGGTACTTCCTGCATCGGATTTTCAGCCGGTAGCGGGACCACGGAGTGGTGGGGAATTGGTTGCATCGTGACTCCAACGGGAGGTACTGCATTCTCCGAGTGAGGAAGTGGAGGGACTATTGACACTTGGTCCAGAGCAGGCTCTTGGATCGGGTTGGATGGTGGTAAGTCCACCCCTACACGTATCTGAGTTGGAGGGACCGATGCTTGAGCCATGGCAGCTGTATATTGAGTCAGCATCATCTGGTGCATGTTCTCCATCATGGATTGTATCTCCTTCAGGGAGGTCTCCAGTATAGTGATACGTTGCTCGGCGCTCCCTGATGGAGAAGCTTCCTCGTGTTCATCTCCAATGGCATAGACCCCCATCTCCCTGGGTGTCATTGAAGGTTTAGTATAGGTCTCTATAGAAGTAGACTCTACACTCTCGGCATCTGACTCGGGGGACTGGCGACCCCCAGCATCGGAATCAGAAGAGTACGAAGTCAGTTGTCGTGACCTCGAATGGGTGTTTTGGAATACCCCAGCTTAAGTGTTCCTGAGGAGCTGGTTTAATCCCTTTTGGCTCAGAGTTCTGGAGGGATGATGCTTTGAGCTCGATTGTCCTCCAGGTATGTGCGAAGCCATGTTCACTGATGCGTGTGTGGGCACTTCTTCTTGGAAAGATAGAGAGTAGCTCAACCGGTCAAAAATTGACTATTTTTCTTTAGAACAGCAATAATCAATGACAATTCTATGACTATTACAATAGTGCTCTCTTGGAGACGTAATAGACATGCTGGAAGATCCCCTATCCTTGCATTTCTGGATCAGATATTCACGCAGGTCGGGAGGATTTACAGAGGAAGAAGATATTTGCTTGTTCCTTCTGTTTACATCAGTGGGCGCGCAAAGGTTGGGAACCATAATTTTCCCTGTGCCACCTGTATATAACAGATTCGCCATCTGATTAGCGGATAACCCACGAGGAGATTGTTCTTCCGCAAATCGAGTCTGCTTTATGCTGGAAAAGTTCTTTCGGCGTGATCCTGACTGGCATAGAACTGAGGAGGTCCTCAGTTGGCCATCAGCACCTCGCGTGATCCGGAGGGCGGGCAGATTGTTCTTTTGCGGGCGTAGAGGCCGGGAACTTGAGCAGTCCGTCGTTTGCTTTCCCTTGCGTGGATTGCAGGGATCATCTGCTTCTCTGCGGAGGGCATATGCATTTTTACACACAGAGCGTGTTTGGACCTTCTGATTTGGCACTAGGGCACTGTCAGAAGTTTCGTCTATTCTGTCGAAGACGGGAGACTAATTTTTTTGCGCAGGGCGCGGGTGATACTTTTGGGTTGGCACTAAGGCCTTGCCAGAAGTTTTGTCTATTCCGCCGAAGACGGGAGACTGAATTTCCCGCACAGGGCACGAAGGGAGCAATGCTACAACCTCATTGGTCGGAGAAATCGGAGAGTCGACAGGAACGGTAGTGGATGTCTTGGGCATCCAGACCTTGCGTAGCTTCCTGTTGTCTTATACAGAGAGAGAGTGAGAGCTACCCCTGTCCGAAGCATATCTTCGTAAGCTGACTGGTCGAACTGGACGACCAGTATCTTCTTTACGGATCCCACGGATACCGCATCTTGTTGAGCAATCGCCTTCTCGTAGGAGGAGAAGGATGTCCCCAGCAGAGTCGCCATCTTGTTTATGGTAAAAAATGAAAGAAGAATGTATATAAGACGAGGTTTATACGAAACCCGTTTCTTTGGTTTACAAACAAGCTTGTATAATTAATCCTATACGAGGACGTCGAGTACAATTTTTAAATCTGGGAAAATATTGCTATAGGTGTCTGATCTGCAGTCGATCACTTTAGCCCTTGGACCACACGATGGTGAAAAAGTACCGTAGAAGACGGGAAGCAGCTTCGGAGGTTGCTGAAGAGGGCGGATGGACGATGCCAAAGTCGTCGATCGCTACTCCTTGCCTGAGCTCCGGGTTCTTTTCTCTCTCGAGGACTCTTCGACTTCTCCCCTAGATCTTTTCTCGACCTTTGGTTCGATCTTTTTTGAAGTTCGACCTTGTTCGAGTTTTTTGACCTATTTTCTCGACCTTGGACCTCTGTCAATAGAGGTCTCTATTTATAGAGTTTTGGTGACAGTGACCACTCAGTTGGTATAGAAACCAATAAGTGGAAAGTACAGCACCCTTTTATACGATGGTTAAAATAACCACTGTCTGCGTATAGATGATCTTTTGTATGAACGTGTGACACGTGTCCAACTAAGGGACAAACGCGTATAACTGCTGCGAAGATCACGGCATAGAAGCCACTTAGGTAGGTATCCCTCGTGTAGAAGAGGTTGGCGTAGAAGCCAATGTCTGTCACCATGGCGTAGAAGCCAAGTAGGCATAGAAGCCGAGTAGGTGTAGAAACCTAATGGCATAGAAGCCGAGTAGGCACAGAAGCTGAATGGGCGTAGAAGCCGCTGCATAACGTGCCAGAGTGATGATGTGGATGTCTCGGCCTAAATTATGGCTCTTAGAGATATAATCAAATCTCTCGCATTAAATGCAGAGATCTTCCATCATCCTGTGCATTAATTGCAGAGGCCTGTTCAGAAGGCCTGCCACCGTTCTGAGCATTAGGTGCAGAGACATGCCTTGGGCCCTGTACGAAGAGCAGCTTTTGACGTGGCAGTCAGTTTGTCTTTCGCAGAGCGTAAGAAGCTCACGTCTGCCTGTGTAAAATAAGGCAGCGTATTCCCTCGTATGCGTAAGAGCAGTTTACGCTGAGGAGATGTCACTAAACGATGGTTCGGTGACATTTAATCAAATCCCCTGCATTAAATACAGAGATCCGCCATCATCTTGTATATTGAATGCAGAGGCGCATCCCGAGGGGTCTGCCACTATTCCAGTCGTCGTCTGGGTAGCCGTACAGTACTTTCTGTCAGAAGTCAGACGTCAGGTTCACTGCGTGATTTGACAGGTTCATTTCGGGGAATACGAAGCGTTCCTCGTATGTTTTAAATGCTGCATTGAAAGCGGATGAGTTTTACGCCATAGAGGCGATGAAGTATCCTGTCTACGCTGAAGCAGCCTGGACATACCGCACTTACGCGGATGGTCCTTTGAGCTTATATTGTACGCTGAGCTCAGTGGAAAAGCTTCGTTGCATGCTTGATGGCTCTGATGTCCTCTGTTTATGCTGCCCTGCGTCACCATGCTGCGTAGAGCTATGCGACGTATTTTTTATACTTCTACACCTATAGCGAAAGAGGCTGGTACTTTCTCGCAGCCCTCTCCAGCTCCATCAGTGGATGAGCTGTGGATGACCACCGTTGGTGATCTCTAGAGTGGAACGTACAACAGTACAACATCTTATGGCATCCTTGTTGCGACGCAGTCCTCTAGGGCCTCCACTGCAAGTGTGCATTCCCCACGGCCCTCGCAGGCGTCGGCCCGAGTCCAGGAGACCGTTGACCATCAGATTGTGTCTCTCGGCGATGATTTACTGTGAAGGGCAGAGGAGCAGCCCCTGTTCCAGCTGCAGGCGGACGATGCGACGCTCATCGCACAATTTGATACGCTCGATCGCAGCATCATGGAGCTCAGGGATATGACAGCTGATCTTAGAGCGTCGATAGAGCGCAGCGTAATGAAGCTACAGGCATCACAACTATCCATAGGCGAGAGACAGACGATGATGTTGGATTCAATAGTTCAAAGTAGTACGAGGTTATTATCTACCATGGATTCATACGACCATCGACTAGCAACGTTGGAGCAAATATGTCCTCTTGGTGCACCTTCATCGACACAGACTCCACCAACGTCAATGCCTTCTCAATCGACAACGGTGTCAATTTCAAGGGAGTAGTATGATTTATTCTTGTCCCTGATGCGCAACGTTGGTCAGCCTTCTACAAATTCGCAGTAGTCCTAGTTAGGATAGTTTATTGATTGTTTGTGTTTTGACCTATGATATTTGGTCATTTATTAATATTCTTTATTTTTGAGGCTTTTATACTATATTTCTTGCACTCAGTTGTGTGGATATTTATTGTAATTTTTACGAAAAAATTTCTCCTGACTTGGTTTGTAATCCCAATATTTCATTTTTTTTAAAATTTTACTATATTATTTATATTAAATATATGTTAATTTACTGATTTTGAGTGTTCCACCGAAGGCGTTAGCGAACCCTGCGAATTCAACGAAAGATTGCACCGAGTCTATTTATATAAATTGTGAATTCATAAACTACATGAGGATTTGTCTGGAAACCATTTTATATTTTTTTTTTTTACTGAAAATTTAGCGACATTTAGCGATATTTATATACGTCGCTAATTATGTCGCTAAATCGTTGCTAAATTCATTGTTGAATACGTTGCTAATTATGTCGCTAAATAAGTCGCTAAATATGTCGCTGAATGTCGCTAAATTGTTGGAATGGCAGTATTTGTCAGGTCAATAAAATATCGCTAAATGTGTTACAAAATATCACTAAACAGGTAAAATTTAGCGACATTTAGCGACACAAAATATGTCACTAATTTAGCGACATTGTGTCACTAAACGTCGCTAATATGAAAAATATTAGCGACGCAATTACGTCACTAGAAAACGTCGCTATAGAGACGTTTTGCGAAGTTTTTTCTGTCAGCGACTAGCTTAAATGCGATTTTATTGAAACGTTGCTAATTACGTCGCTAAATTTTTTTAGCGATATTTTTAGGCCATTTTGCGACTTTTCCAGACGTCGCTAATTTGACTTATTCTGGTAGTGCATGTTGAAGAAATATATCCAGCATATATTCGATTCCAAAGTCCTTAACTTAGACTTTGAAGACAAGACAATCACTGCCAACATGGTGTATCTCCAGTTTGGTGACTTTTCAGTAATGAAGCCCCAAGATGGTGTTGTCCCGATCCCGAGGGCAATAATAAAGTTTGTAAATCTCCCTCCAGCTCGCAACCAAGCAGTCGAGCCGGTACCTATTAGCACACCATGGGGCGAGGTCATGTGAGTTCACCCAGATCTTGCTCCAGACTTGATGCACCAAGCGACTCCCTCCGCCGTCAAGTCTAATGGAAAGAAATCCAGAGCCTGCCACATGATTTCTTCCTCCACCGAAGAATCCATAGTGGGGGCAATGAGGTTAGGTCTAGTATACCAGCACGACTATAATACGTCAGATGACTGTACACCTCCAACCACTGTACCTATCGTATTGAGCCGGTTCCATCCCAACCCCCGGCTGCAAACAAACAAAAGTAGAAGGAGACTAACTTTGACAAACATTTGCGGAAGGACATAACTCATGGGCTATAGAAGCCCTATAACTTTAATATATTGGTACAACTCGCCAATACTCTAGCTAAATTATCACCCTTTGAGCTCATCCGTCTCTCCAAAGACACTTGTGATGCTGTAAGCGAGGCATTGCAAAACGCTGACACCTACCTGACGCAGGTCAAGCCGCCAGCCGAGAATCCCTCTGTATGCCTCCACTGCAACAATGTGATAGAGACAACAAAATATTATGTTCTCGCAATAGGACATATTGGTAAAGAATAACAGGCACGACCACTCTCTGTACTATACAGGGTATATCGGAGCCATCAAAGTAGACCGGAGGCACATCGACCCTTGTTCATCTCTCAGCATCATCCCACAAGTCTACTTCAGGCCTTAGAAATCCCAATACATCGGTTGGCAGTAACCAATACTACTATTAGCGGCTTCAATACTGGACGAAGCTACCATCTGGGAATGATTCGCCTGAAGTGTCAGATCGGTGACTTACGAACAGAGATTACTTGTTACGTCATCGACATAGACGTATCCTATAGCGTCTTATTCGGACGTCCGTAGATACACAAATACATGATTGTGCCATTGACTCTATATTAATGCCTGAAGTATGTCGACGATCATGACATCGTTGGGATAGAATTTACAGATGTCGATCCATTCGAAGGAATCAAGGCATATTACTCTGACTCAATCCTGTACAAGCAAGTCCACAAGGAAGAAGGTGGTAATGACGCTGACAATGAAGCGGAGGCTGGAACAACACTACAAGAACCTTTGAGGGTCTACCTCAAAGTACGTGCCCCTAACTCGGTCCCTTCCCTCATAGTAAAACTTTACAATAAGGCACCAGAACCTCTGATTATTCGCCTACGAAGATCGAGCCGACTACCAAAAGAGGATCCAGCACCCGTTACTGCTTCTGAACCTCTAGTCATAAAACTTTGCAAAAGGCCCCTTGTCGGCGTCTGCCTCTGTATCTCCTCGCCCCTGCAGGCAAATCCGAGGCCTACTACCAATGAACTTGTCACGGCCTGGGGTATATCACACCACCATCAAATCCTAAAAATTCAGAAAATAAGGATGGATTGCATTCTCACTCTTCGGGATCCTCCGTTTGGGACTCCGACACGAGTATAGGATATATGCTCAGGCAAACAATGTCTATCAATATGGTGTTTGCTCATTCAGAAAAGGATGACGACTAGTCGCCTGAACTATTTAAGGTAGAACCATGGGCACATCATTGAGACTCACCATAGGAGTTATATTTTGAACAATGAGAACCTTCCACTGAAGATAAAGTCATACAAGTCAATCTGGACAATGAATCCTCCCTAAAACCTATCTTTGTTAGCAAAAGTTTGTCCAGTGAAGGCTGTAAATTCTAACTACAGCTCGTAAGGGAGTATATCGATATCTTTGCCTGGATCTATGAAGACATGCCAGGAATGGACCCCCAGATCATGGTCCAAAAACTCATTATCTTGTCAGATGTTAAGCCAGTAAAATAACAGCAATGGCAGTTCCGTTCGAACATCATGAACCCTATAAAAGCTGAAGTGAACAAATTAATAGCAAGCGACTTTATCCGCGATGAGCAACATTTGTATTGGGTGGCCAACATCGTGCTGGTCGTCAAGAAGAACGAAAAGATCCAAATATGTATAGACTTTCGTGATCTGAATGCAGCATGCCCAAAGGACGAATTTTTGCTCCCACTCACAGAAATAATCATCGACAACACTTGTGGCTTCGAGCGTATGCCCTTCATGGACGGATACTCGGGCTATAACCAAATAAAGATATTTTTGGATGACGAGAAGCATACATCATTCCGAATGCTGACAGTGTTATATTGCTACACAGTCATGTTATTTGGTCTGAAGAATGCAGGTGCGATATACCAGCGAGCTATGAGCACCATTTTTCGAGAACATCTGTGCAAGACAGTCGAGTGTTATGTTGATGACATCGTCATCAAAAGTTGCTTCCAAGATGACCATTGTAAAATCTCTCACCCAAAAATAGGTATTTTGTGTCTATTCTATATTTATTGTGTTTATTTGGACTATTTTAAAATTAATTTAAATCCAGTTGTTGTATTAAGACACTTCACCGTAGTTTGAACATTAATGACATAGGACGACACCAAAATCTACATCATCCTTCGTACGAAGTATCCTACATGGGAGACACTACCGATAGGATCTTCATGTGACACAAAATTCGACCATTCAATATTAGCATGGCACTAGCGTAACAACCGTAGTTTATTATTTTTAAATTTTAGATATTTTTATATATGTAATTCCTTTGTGATTATTTTCCAATCCAACCTTCTTCATCAAGCAAACCATAATTTCTCCATGCCAATTTAGGTCACTTTTCTCTTTTATAGTATTTATTTATTTATTTATTACTATTTTAATCCCATAGAATCAAATCAAATCTTTGTCAAATTAATTGATTGATTATTCGTTGACTTTTAAATAACTAAAAATTTAATTAGAAAATAATTTAAACTAATCATAAACCTACCCATGACCGACCCCCCCCCCTTCAAACCCGTGGACCCCTCTATGTCGCCGACCTCTCTCTCTCTCTCTCTCTCTCTCTCTCTCTATATATATATATATATATATATATATATATATATATATATATATATATATATATATATATATATATTCTCATCTAAAATCCTAACTTTCTCTCCTTCCTCCATCACCCTAGCCACCACCTCCAAGCCGCCGACCCTTCCCCCTCCTCACGTGGACACACACCACATCCTCCATCCAAGAAACCTAGTTCTTCATCCTTCTCTCTCTAGTAAGTATCATTCTTCCTCCAACCTCTCTAATGTGTATGAATGCATGAATAAATATTTGTATATATAAATAAATAATTTTATATGTGTTTTTAACCTATTGCCATATTTTTCATTGTTGTATTTTATTTTAGAGTTTGTATGTAAAGATTTGAACCCATGAATGTATGTATGCACCCATAGGTAAAAACCTTGATTAAATCATGTTAATAATAAAGAAATATGATGTTTAAATTATTTTTATCCATATTTTTATCAATTATTTCAGAATATTAAACTGTTATTATTTTTGGAATAAATTTTATGTACAATGGGAAGGGTGGCCTAGTTTTATGTTTTCTCCAAAACTCCGCATCGAACCCTCCTAAAACTTTGTAGATAATTAGTATATGATGTTATTAACCTATATTAAATTTTGTTTTTAATATATATTTCAAAAAATATTATTTTTGGTTTAAATAGTTTTTATGCATAAAAAGTTACCTAGTTGACCTAGTTTTGATGTATGCATGTTGGAGACCCTTGGACTTTGTTATGACTTAATAGTAGATGAAAAACCTAATTTTTCTATATCGATTAATATTTTTCAAGAATATATATAAATATTCTAAATTTTATTAAATAAATAAAAAAAATTATGTCTATGATGTCATACCAACCATGTACCACCCCTTTGCATGCATACTAGCAAGTTTGGTTGCCAACCCTAATAGAATCAACTTGTAGATAGTAAAGCTCTAATTATTATTGTATAGATAAAATAAATAGTATTTATTGTATTTATTACTAATTTTATCATATTTAATTAGACTTTTATTTCTATTTAGAAAAATTAGAATTCTAGGGTTTTATTTAACAAGTTGACATAGTTTTGACAAAACTTGACCTCGGCAATTTCAGACTTAAACCCCGACAAAAAATCTTTGTTTTCTACATCTAAAATTATATTATTTTTTTAATTATAATTTTAAGTATTTATTCCAGAATTATCCATTTATTAAAAATTAGTTTTATTGACTTGTCGGTAACCTATTATGATCTAGTTTTAGTTTTTACTTGGTTTTAATGCAGGCAGTGGACCTCAGTGCTTATAACACTACTATGATTACCTTTGACCGTGTACCTCTATGCAATACCATGTATATACACGACAAAGCTACCTATGTGTCAAGCTCTCTATGCGCCAAGCTCTCTATGCATCAAGATCTACATGAGTCAAGCTTCATGTGCGTCATAGTCCTTATGCGTCTAAATGACCCAAAGACCTGATCTCTAGGAGGCTCAGCCCCTATGCGGTCCAGTCTCTATGCGACCCTGTATGACTAAGACTTTCTGTTTTAACTGAGGAGAATCTCTATAACCAAGTGCAGGCCACGTGTCAAGCTAACCAAGTCATGCACACAAAAGAAGAACAACCCAAATCTCCAGGAACAGTAGATCCCAATAATACGCCATGTGGCAGCTCAGTCCTGACATGCGTTCACAGCTACAACCGTTCTGTTAAGAATGGACACGTGTCAGTCCTAAAATCCTTGCACGCATAGCATATGTGCATACATAGCTTGTCAGTATGATGGCTATAAATAATAGGGTTTCATATCCACCACACAGGTACAGACATATGGAAGGGAGAGACATGAAGAAATGTCACTACCATATTTTCTAGGAAGGGTATTTTGGTCTTTTCATAAGTAGTTAAATATGTGCTTGTTGAATATTTATTTAGTGTATTATTTATTTATTATTAGATGTTATATTTGATTTTGGACTTGTGTTAGTGGACCTAACTAGTTTAGATTAGACTCATGGAACAAGATTAATTATAGTTAGATTGAACCTAACAATCAAGCTCATTCATTAGGAGGATGACTTAATTAGTTAAACTAATTCGATTAGAAACTTCCTTTCTTAATTAATTCCTTCATGACAAGACCATAGGGATATTTTAGACTTTTTATACTTGTTTGCATCACAAGCAAGGGTCAGCCATAGTAGGGGGAGGAGAGAGACTCTCTCTCTCTCTCTCCTCTCTCTCTCTCTCTCTTCATCCATTTATCGCATTTCAAGATCTAGAATTTCTCTTCCAAATTCTTTCATCCATACACTAATTCCTACCCAAATTCTCTTCTAATTCCTTCTCTCTTACCATTGGAGGCTATTGGAACAAGGAGAAGGCAAGGATCTACAAGGAGGAGGAAGGAGCACAAGTTGAAGGCTCTTGACACACATTTGGAGACTTGCATTGGAAATCCATCTCCCAATAGGTACCTTTAGTTTTCCCTCTCTAATTAGACTATAAATCTATATTTTAATCATTAAGAACCTTTTCATGTACTAAGGCTACCCATAAAAGTGGAATTAGGTTCATAGGAGGCCTATGGAGGAAATTATAGTATATTTTGTGCCAATTTTGGAAGAATTTTGAGATTGGCACATTATGTGTTTGTCAATAGGTCAATTAGACCAAATTGACATGTGTTTTGATTGTATGAGACTAGTGACATATCCATAATTGGATACATGTAGGCCGTATCATAATAATTTGGCGATACGGGTTGATTTGGAGATTTTCTTCCGATACGGGGGTTTGAGCATGTCATATTTTGACGTGGACACGTAGTTGAGTAGCTGCTCTTCGTAGTACTCCTAATTATGATTCTAGACTTGCTCGTTTCCTTCGGGATACGTTTGATAGTATGGTGGAGCCATATTGCAAGTGTATCATAGATTGAGTATGATCCGGGTACGGTGTACTCCACATGTTTGTGTTTTTGCATTTTAATTCATTGGACTTGTGTGTAGCTATTTAAATATTGCATATAAGTTGCATATATGATAAATATATAGAGGCATGGTGTATATATATATATATATATATATATATATATATATATATATATATATATATATATATATATATGCAATTGGTTAGGAGTTATATGTGTATATATCTATATCTATCATTAAGAGTATTTATGTGGATTGTGGGGGGAACTTACCCGAACGATGAATAGGTAAGGACATTGCCAGCAAGGTGTCACTACAACAAGTGATAAATGCAAATAGAATTTAGGATATACAAGTGAGGGCAGTGCATAGTAGATGTGCATTGGTACACAACAAGAGTGTCGGGTTTGCTGTATTTTGCAGCAAGGCTCAGTAACAGTAGCAGCATGCTGTTAAGAGTCGGGCTGTCGCAGCAGCATTAAACACTACTAGACAAAGTAGCAACAACAACAAATACAACTAGGAGCAACAGCAGCAGCAATGCAACTAGGGGGCAGCAGCAGCAGCAATACCAGTAGGGGCAGCAATAGCAGCGAGGCTGCTAGTAGTAGCAGCTACCATGGTGAGAGGGGGTCGGGTAATTATGGGTTGGAGTTGTGTAGTTAGTATTAAGCTTAGTTGTTAGTTGGAGATAAGTTTATGTGTGTTAGTGATTAGAGTTAGATATAAGTAAGAAGTTAGCAATTGATATATGGTTATATGTTGTTGTGTGTGTTATATGTTAGAAGAGGGTAAGTGTTAGTTATTGGTAATATATGTTAAGTAGTATTTTGTTATAAGTTAGTATGTGGTATAAGTTAGATGTTGGTAAGAGAGGTATGATAGATACTTAATTATATATATAGATGGATGCATCTATAAACGTTAGCTAGTTAGTTGTCTTAGTTTGATAAGTTAGTAAGTATTACTTGTGATACAAAGGTAATTGTAGGTATTGGGTATGAGTATCAAGATGAGGGTAGCTAGAGTGATACTGTGTTGGCTCAAAGACAAGGTATCCACTTAGCATTAGTTTAGCTAGGGATACTAGTATGTAGCATATTTGTATAACGTATAGAATATTTTTATATAGATATATTTACGTATCTCACGATATGGTATAGCACTAGTTTCCTATAGCCAATATAGCCTAGTTACGTAGTGTATGGACCCAATATCCTAGAGATGGACTCATACAACCTAGAAATAGCTAGTTTGACCAAGTTTAACCTAAAGTTGACCTACTTTGACTATTTTGACCTAGAAATGACTTTATGACCTAGAATTTGACTCGTTTAACTTATTTTTTATTCCAAAATTGTGTATTGATGTAATATTTCATATTTAGGCCACTGAGGCATTATTCCGGACATCTTTGATAATGTTTACTGGATTCAAGGCAAGTACATTCTATGATAATTTCTTATTTATGATATCCCCTATGTTTCTTGTATTTAGTGTAGATATCCTTGATTTCTTGACACGATGGTTACACGGATTGGTATATCCGGATTTCTTTATGAGATGTTATTCCTTGGTATTTATGGTATACCTTGTGCTAGACTTGTTTCTCATTCTTTTTATACATATACAAACATCGATTCTTGGGGAGACTAGCTACCTACCCAGTAAATCCTGTATCATAACGTACCATGGTTGGATCCACTATAACAGTCAGGGCGGTGAGTGCTAGTATAGATATGTGATTATATCCTTCTTGGGCATGTCATTGTGACTGTTGATCATACACCACACGTATGATTAACCTGGCCCTAATCCTTGTGCAAGTTTCTAAGTCGATCACATGTTGAAGCTGGTACTCACTCACATAGTAGTAGTATTTCTTGCTCATTTCCATGATGCTCATTTCTTATATTTAATTCTAGTATTCTTATTTTGTATATCTCTTGTACTTGTATCTTCCATCTTGTATATTTACTATATTTATTGTTACATAGTTTTTATCATTCATTGGCACTGTTGTTAGAGGTATACTTTATCTTAGATGACTCCAGCTTTTGATATTAGTATTTCTTTTTATCTTAGATGACTCATTGGTTATTACTTTATCTTGTGAGTTGTATTTGACTCTTCAGTTCTTTATATCATAATTGTGCGATTGTTCCATCTTATAGATCTGTGATTGAGTATTCATACTTCATTGGTGACATTATATATCTTGATGATCATTATTGCTAGATAGATAGTTTATCCAAACAGCGTTCTACTGCCGATGCTGCGGCGTAGGCTGGACGTTGTTCACTACTCGCATCCCTATACCGGATGTGGGTCATAACACATTTTTAGTGGTGGTCCATGCAGGTCTTCGAGGTCACAATTAGTGTAATTTGTAGTGGTGCTCTGATTAGAGTGCTATTATGAGCCTATTTCAGGATATAGGATATAGGCTATAGGCCGAGAATACTCTATCACATCTAGAAAAAAATCTATTGTTCATTTCAATTATTCTTGCTTGATATTGATATTTGATCTTTAACTCTTCTTCTTTGAGTACATTATATCATGTGCCATATTGATTCTTTCCTTTTGCTTTGCCTCAGGATGCCGCCTAAGACTCGATCACAGCCGAGAGAAGCAATTTTTGAGAGATATGCGACTTTCCGAGGGCCTGCACCAGTCACTTCTCCGGTAATTGGGGTATCAGCTGCGTTCGGGGGTCCACCTCCAGCACAGAGGACTATTCCAACTGTGTCTAAGGGGCTTCTTCCTCCACCTTCTGTGCCGACAGATGTGACTCAGGTATTCATATTATTTTGCAAGATGATGGAGGCTCAGAGGGCCCAGTCAGAGGCTCACCAGAGGGAGACCAATGTGTTATGGCAGGGTATTGAGAGTGCTTATCATCTTGCCCTTGCTATCGTAGAGAGAGGAGCTCCGGTCCAGCAGCAGGTTGCCCAGCTTCGGCCGATAATATCCAGGACTACAAGAAGCTGGAACCTCGAATCTTCATGGGGATCGAGGGTATCGTCTATACTGATGATTAGCTCGAGGATATCGAGTGTCTCATGAGGGTGTCCCATCTTGCTGACGATCTGAAGGTTGAGGCAGTAGGACTTCAGTTGTTCGATATTGTCCGCATTTGGTTCGGGAATGAGCCACTTCTTGCTCATGCGGGGCAGTAATAGAAGGTATTCAAGGACCTCTTCAAGAGGAAGTTCTCTGCTCGGGCTGACAGATTAGACTTGGAAAGGCAGTTTGAGGGCCTTACTTAGTGAAGCATGTTCGTAGAGGAGTATGTCACAGAGTTTCGTAGGCTAAGCCAATTTACAGAATATTTAGTGAGGGAGCCAGAGTTTCGGGCTATCCACTTCCGCAAGGGTTTCAACTGGAAGTAAAGATCCTCATTCCATATTTCTATAAGATGTATTCCGAGATACTTACGGAGGCACACAAGGTTGGGCAAAAGTTGGGCTTGAAACCCAAGAGAGATCGCAATTCTTTTCTGGGGGCTAGTAGCAGCGCAGGGCCTGCTAAGCGCCCTTATTTTCAGTCTAGGCCTTTTTAGCAATAGCACCAGACTCCAGCTAGGGCGTCGATTCACCAGGCACCGGAGCAGAGACATTTACAGCAAGCTTTTTGCCACTTCTGCAAGAAGCCCAACCACATCTAGGAAGTTTGCAGGAAGAGGTTGGGAGCTTGTCTGTATTATGGTGCCGAGGGGCATCAGATGAGAGATTGTTCTTCCAACCATCGTCGTACAATTCAGGGAGCAGCTCCAGCTCCGAGAACACAGGTGAGGCCACTTGTAGTAAAGCCGAGGGGACCACCGCTTCTGACCCAACAGCAGCGTTATGCCCAGCACTAGCATCAGCGAGGTGCACCTCAGGGACGAGCGTTTGCTATAACGGTCGAGGAGGCCGAGCCCACCGGAGATGTTATCGTAGGTTATATTTTTCTTGATTCTATTACAGCTTTAGTATTGTTTGGTAGTGGTGCTGACTATTGTTTTGTATCTGTTTCTTTTGCTCTGAAGCATCATCTGGTAGCTGAGTCTTTGCTTAGGACTTGCAAGATCATGATCGGGGGAGGCATTATCCTGGTTAGTGATATTTGTAAGGATCAAAGAGTTACTCTGGAAAGCCGAGAGCTTAGTGCGTGTCTACTTGTAATGCCACTTCTGAGCTACGATATTGTACTCAGGATAGATTGGTTGAGTAGACACCATGCTAGTATAGATTGCAGAGGAGGTAGAGTTTTGTTTAGCCTACTGGGAAAGCTAGAGTTTGAGTTTGCTGAGTAGCTGCAGAGTAGAGAGAAGACATTATCTGTAGAGCTATGGTAGAAGACAAGGAGTTGCTGCATCCTATGATAGCAGAATTCTTGGATATGTTTCCTGAGGAATTACCAGGATTGCCGTCAGATCGAGATATTGAGTTCTCTATAGACTTGGTGCCAGGTGAGAAGCTAATTTTATAGCATGTCTATAGAGTAAACAACAACAAGCAGGCTGAGCTGAAGAAACAAGTTGATAAATTATAGGATAAGGGGTTTATCAGATCAAGTTCTTCACCGTAGAGAGCTTCGATATTATTTGGACCGAAGAAGGATAGATCGGTATGCATGTGCATCGATTACAGAGTATTGAATAATCTCACTATCAAGAATAAATACTTGTTGCCCCGGATTAATGACCTTTTCAATCATTTGAGTGGCGCCAAGATATTTTCCTAGATAGACTTGAGATCAGACTACCACCAGGTGAAAGTGAAGTCGAGGACATTCCGAAGACTGCTTTTAGGACTCGGTATGGCCAGTATGAGTTTATGGTGATTCTGTTTAGGTTGACTAATACCCCGGCGATATTTATAAATTTGATAAACAAGGTGTTCCACCAGTACCTTGATACGTTCGAGGTGGTGTTCATTGATGACATACTCATATATTCGAAGATACCAGAAGAGCACGGGAAGCATTTGCGGATTGTGTTGGATGTGCTGAGGAAGGAGAAGTTGTATGGAAAGATGTCCAAATATGAGTTCTTCCTGGACAAGGTAAAATTCTTAGGACATATTGTGACTGGTGATAAAATTTTAGTAAATCAAAAGAAGATCGCAGCAGTAAAATCTTGGAAGACCCCAAGTTCAGTGGCAAAGATCAAAAGTTTCTTGGGTCTAGCAGGCTACTACAGGAAGTTTGTCAAAGATTTTTTAAGGATTGCCAAGCCAATGACTAGACTCACCAGGAAGGACGTAGAGTTTATTTGGACAGAAGAGTGCCAGATTGCTTTTGAAGAATTGAGGACAAGGTTGACGTCTGCTCTTATTTTGACATTGCCATCAGGGTCAGGAGGTTTCACTATTTATAGTGATGCATCGGGGAAAGGGCTGGGTTATGTTCTTCAGCAGAATAAGAAATTGATTGCCTATGCATCCAGAAAGTTGTACCCTCATGAGAAGAACCATCCTACCCACGATTTAGAGGGTGCAGCAATCATCTTTTCCTCGAAGTTATAGAAACACTATTTGTATGGAGAGCGTGTGGAGATCTTCACAGACCATAAGATCTTAAAGTATATTTTTACTCAGAAGGAGTTGAACATGAGGCAGCATCGGTGGCTGGAACTGATGAAAGATTTTGACATATATTTACAATATCATCCGGGAAAAGCCAATGTAGTTGCTGATGCCTTGAGCAGGTATCCGGTAGCTATATTTTTGGTGCAGGATCGGTATTTGTTGGAGGATCTGGAAAGCTTGGGCATTGAGATGATAGTCCCTAGTTTTGCCATGCAGATGTGGGGATTACAGATACACTCAGAGTTGATGGATAGGATCAAGGCAGCCCAATATGAGGATGTATCTCTGAGGAGCATCGGAGCTCATGTGAGAGTAGGATTAGAGGATGATTTTACCATTGCTGATGATGGTTCTTTGCAGCATGGTGCTAGATTATGTGTGCCTAGTGGGGAACTACGCGATCAGGTATTGCAGGAAGCGCATCGCTCTCAGTATTCCATGCATCCAGGTGCCAACAAGATGTATTGGGATATGCGAGAGAGTGTGTGGTGGTATGGCATGAAGAGGGAGGTGGCACAGTTTGTATCCAGATGCTTAGTGTGCCAGCAGGTAAAATCTGAGACGTAGAGGCCAGGTGGTTTACTTCAGCCATTATCTATTCCAGAGTGGAAGTGGGAGCACATTACTATGGATTTTGTGTCCGAACTTCCATGATCTCCAAGAGAAAAAGATGAGATTTTGGTCATCGTTGACAGGTTGACCAAGTCGGCCCACTTTTTATCTTTCAAGGTAGGTTTGTCTACGGAGAAGCTGGCAGAGATATATGTGAGGCAGATCGTCAGGATACATGGGATTTTCGTCAGCATGGTATAGGATCGGGATAGTTATTTCACTTCTCATTTCTGGAGGAGTTTGTAGGCTAGTTTGGGCACCCAGCTCAAGTTCAGTACTGCATATCACCCCTAGACAGTGGACAGTCAGAGAGGACCATTCAGACTCTCGAGGATATGCTGCACACCTGTGTACTAGATTTTAGGGGATCTTGGAAGGACTATCTCCATTTAGTAGAGTTTGCTTACAACAACAGCTACTAGGCTAGTATAGAGATGTCACCATTTGAGGCTTTGTACGGTCGAAGATGTCGTACTCCCTTGCCATGGGATGATATTGGAGAGAGCTTTGCTAGGGCCAGAGATGGTTGTGGATACAGCGGAGAAGGTTAAGTTGATCAGAGACAGACTTCGAGTGGTGCAGGATAGATATCGGCAATGGGTTGATAGCCACCGGAGACCTTTGGAGTTTGAGGTATAGTTTTAAATTTTTGTTTTTTACTTGATATTGGTTATTGTTATAGATTAAGTTCTTAAGGTTGTATTTTGTTCTAGGTTAGTGGTCTGGTATTTCTGAGGATTTCTCCGATATGAGGCACGATTTATTTCGGTGGAGGAGAAAATCTTAGTCCACGATTCATCGAACGTTTCAGTATTCTCGAGAGGGTTGGTGTAGTTGCTTACAGACTAGACTTGCCACCTATATTGAAGGGAGTGCATAACGTGTTTCACGTGTCGCAGTTGAGACGGTACGTAGCAGATCCTATTCACATATTGGATCAGTCAGAGATAGAGGTGGGCCCTACTCTTAGCTATCCAGAGCAGCCAGTTGGGATTCTGAATTGGAGAGAGAAGGTGCTAAGGAACCAGACTATTTCCTTGGTACGCGTCGTATGGAAGCATCACTCTTCAGGTGAGTCTACCTAGGAGAGGGGAGATGAAATACGAGAGTGTTATCCATATTTGTTTGTACCTTGAGGTATGTTCTTTCCTGATTCTGTTTTGATTTCTGGGGGTAGTTTTGTCTTTGAATTTTGAGGATAAAATTATTTAAGGGGGATAGACTTTCCACTACCATATTTTCTAGGAAGGGTATTTTAGTCATTTCATAATTAGTTAAATATGTGGTTGTTGAATATTTATTTATTATATTATTTATTTATTATCAGATGTTATATTTAATTTTGGACTTGTATTAGTGGACCTAACTAGTTTAGATTAAGCTCATGGACCAACATTAATTCTAGTTAGATTGAGCCCAACAATCAAGCCCATTCATTAGGAGGATGACTTAATTAGTTAAACCAATTGGATTAAAAACTTTCTTCCTTAATTAATTCCATCATGACAAGCCCATAGGGATATTTTAGACTTTTTATATTTGTTTGCATCACAAGCAAGGGCCGGCCATAGTAAGGGGAGAAGAGAGACTCTCTCTCTCTCTCTCTCTCTCTCTCTCTCTCTCTCTCTCTCTCTTCATCCATTCATCTCATTTCTAGATCTAGAATTTTTTCTTCCAAATTACTTCAACCCTACACCAATCCCTATCCAAATTCTCTTCCAATTCCTTCTTTACTCACCATTGGAGTCTATTGGAACAAGAAGGAGGCAAGGATCTACAAGGAGGAGGAAGGAGCACAAGTTGAAGGCTCTTGACACTCATTTGGAGACTTGTATTAGGAATCAATCTCCCAATAGGTGTAATTCAGTTTTCTCTCTCTAATTAGACTCTAAATTTGTAGTTTAATTATTAGGAACCCTCCCATGTACTAAGGCTACCCATAGAAAGTAGAATTAGGTTCATAGGAGGCCTATAGAGAAAGTTATAGTGTATTTTGTGCCAATTTTGGGAGAATTCTGAGATTGGCACATCATGTGTTTATCAATAGGTCAATTAGACCAAATTGACATGTGTTTGATTGTATGAGACTAGTGACATGTCCATAATTGGATACGTGTAGGCCGTATCATGATAATTTGGCGATACGGGTTGATTTGGGGATTTTCTTTCGATACGGGGGTTTGACCATGTCATATTTTGACACGGACACGTAGTTGAGTACCTAGCTCTTTATAGTACTCCTAATTATAATTTTAGACTTGCTCGTATCCTTTGGGATACGTTTGGAGGTGTGGTAGAGCCGTATCACAAGCGTATCATAGATTGAGTATGATACGAGTGCGTTGCACTCCACGTATTTATATTTTTGCATTTTAATCATTGGACTTGTGTGTAGCTATTTAAATATTGCATATGAGTTGTATATATGATAAATATATAGAGGCATAGTATATATATATATGCAATTGGTTAGGAGTCATATGTGTATATCTATATCTATGATTAATTTTATTTATGTGGACTATGGGGGAAACTTACCCCAGCCATGAATTGGTGAGGACATTGACAGCAAGGTGTCACTGCAACTAGTGACTAAAGCAAATAGAAGTCAGAATGTACAAGTGAGGGAAGTGCACAGTAGCTGTGCATTGGTGTACAGTAAGAGGGTCTAGTTTGCTGTGTTTTGCAGCAAGGTTTAGTAACAGCAGCAGCATGCTGTTAGGAGTCGGGCAGTAGCAGCAGCAGCAAATACTACTAGAGGCAATAACTGCAATAGCAAATACAACTAGGAGCAGCAGCAGCAGCAATGCAACTAGGGGGCAGCAGCAGTATCAATACCAGTAGGGGCAGCAACAGCAGCGAGGCTGTTAGTAGTAGTAGCTACCATAGTGAGAGACGGTCGGATAATTGTAGGTTGGAGTCGTGTAGTTAGTATTTAAGCTTAGTTGTTAGTTGGAGATAAGTTTATGTGTGTTAGTGATTAGAGATAGATATAAGTAAAAAGTTAGCAATTGATATATGGTTATATGTTGTTGTATGTGTTATATGTTAGAAGAGGGTATATGTTAGTTATTGGTAATATATGTTAAGTAGTATTTTGTTATAAGTTAGTATATGGTATAAGTTAGATATTGGTGAGAGAGGTATGATAGATACTTAATTATATATAGATGAATGCATCTATAAACCTTAGCTAGTTAGTTGTCTTAGTTTGATAAGTTAGTAAGTATTACTTATGATACCAAGGTAATTGTAGGTATTGGGTATGAGTATCAAAATGAGGGTAGCTAGCGTGATACCGTGTTGGCTCAAGGCCAAGGTATCCAATTAGCATTAGTTTAGCTAGGTATACTAGTATGTAGCATATTTTTATAATTTTTAGAATATTTTTATATAGATATATTTACGTATCTCACGATACGATATATTACTAGTATCCTATAGCCAGTATAGCCTAGTTACATAGTGTATGGACCCAATATCCTAGAGATGGACTCATACAACATAAAAATAGCTAGTTTGACCAAGTTTGACTAGTTTGACCTAGAGATGGCATAGTTTGACTATTTTGACCTATAAATGGCTTTATGACCTAGAATTTAACTAGTTTAACTTATTGTTTATTCCAAAATATTATATTGATGTAATATTTCATATTTAGGTCTCTGAGGCACCGTTGCGGATATCTTTGATACTGTTCTCTGGATTTCAGACAAGTACATTCTCTGATAGTTTTTCATTTATGATATCCTCTATATTTCTTGTATTTAGTGTAGATATCCTTGATTTCTTGATACGATGGCTATACGGATTGATATATCCAGATCTCGTCATGAGATATAATTCTTGGGTATTTATGGTGTATCTTGTGCAAGCCTTGTTCCTCGTTCTTCTGGTACATATACAGACACTGATTCTTGGGGAGACTAGCTACCTACCTATTGAATCCCGTGTCATAACGTACTATGTTTGGATCCACTATACCAGTCGGGATGGAGAGTGCTAGTGTAGATATGTAATCATACCCTCCTTGCGCATGTCAATTGTAAGTGTTGATCATACACCACACGTATGATTAACCAGGCCATAATCCTTGTGCAAGTTTCCAAGCCGATCACATGTTGAAGCTGGTACTCACTCACATAGTAGTAGTATTTCTTGCTCATTTCTATGATGCTCATTTCTTGTATTTAATTCCAGTATTATTATTATTTTGTATATCTCTTGTACTTGTATCTTGTATCTTGTATATTCACTCTATTTAATGTTACATAGTTTTTATCATTCATTGGAACTGTTGTTAGAGGCGTACTTTACTCCTTTCCTGACTGGATATATTTTTCCTAGATGACACTAAGGAGTGGTATCCTACTCACTATGGGCCTCAGGATGTAGTTGGTTTAGAGCCAGAGACTTTGGCTCAGGAGGGTCTCATCCCGGTTGAGACAGACGATCCAGTACCTGTAGCTCAGTAGATAGGTTTTTTGTACTGAATTTGTCTCCAACTTTTGATATTAGTATTTCTTTTTATATTAGATGACTCATTGGTTATTACTTTGTCTCGTGAGTTATATTTGACTCTTCAGTTCTTTATATCATAATCGTGTGATTGTTCCATCTTATAGATCTGTGATTGAGTATTCATACTTTATTGGTGGTATTATATATCTTGATGATCATTATTGCTAGATAGATAGTTTACTCAAATAGTGTTCTACCGCCGATGCTGCAGCGTAGGCTGGACATTGTTCACTACTCGCGTCCCTACACCGGATGCGGGTCATGACAAGAAAGCATTCGCATTCGCTCGTTGGACCATCAACGGAGTAAATGAGTCGACTAAAGTACTCGATCTCCATCGTCACACTCCCTATAATCAAAAATTGTACTTAAATTTTCTATTTTGAATTTTTCTTTACTTCTTTTGTTTGTTATTCAACAAAGTTTGTTCAACTTTCATCAATGGCAAACATGGAGACAAAATGCTTTCTGCGCACATTTTTTTCTAAAGATATTTTTTAGAATATTTGAGATTTGTTTTTTTGCATATATGTTTCTATGCTTCTGTGAATATAAACATGCTTATAACAAATTTTAATATCTACTAATATAAAGAAACTTAAAAATGGCTTAAAATGAGCCGTATGCATATGCTCAAGTAATTAAAATAAATAAATACTAACTAATTAGCTTAACTACCTGATATTATCTAACTATTTATGTATATTTATAATAAATCATAACTATAATAAAACCATATCTATAATAAATTCTAATTTAAATTATTTTTTAATATTATGTGACAAATTTGTTTTATGTACAACGGAAGTGGATTGTACAAGTTTAATTAAAAGGTACACATGGGATAGAGAATGAGTGGGCCAAAAAATCAAGTTTTAAACACAAAATTATATTATTCCGTTTAGTTTATTTAAAAAATAAGTTGAATTAAGGAATAAAATGGATGAACTGATGGAGAAAGTTTAACAAAAAATACTACTGAACAATATTGGTAGAAAAGTTAAAAGGTGACGTAGAAAAGAAAATTCTCCCTTCTTAAAACAAACAACAACAATTTGAGTGACAAGACTTTTGTCAATAAATATCCCAATAATAAAAGGGATATTTAGACTTTGGATCCTTAATAAGTTACAATATTTGCATTTGGGTCTCCATAACACTTATAATTAGTGTTTGTGTCTTGGGAGTAACGGTTGACTCGTTTGACTATGTATACCCTCAACCTGTTAAATAATATGTTAAAAATACCAAAATATCCTCAACCAGTTTTATGGTTTTCTCCAGGTCCATACGGATTGTTTTCTCTGGGTCCCACAAGTGGGTGATTAAGATCATTTCTTCTCAGCAAATTATTGATGTCTCCGATCATTTCTTATCAGCAAATTAATGTCTTCGAGCATAATTAATATTTTGTGTATAAATCAAATAATTAATTAAGATGGATTAATTACTTTTTAGACAAAATGCATGCTATATTTATAATTTTTTGAGAATTGTTAATTAGAGTAAATCTATCTACCTATATATCTTTATGAGTGTAAAGTTGTAGTGATCAGTTGTCATTTTCTTTGGTAATACGTACTTGCTTCGTGCAAGACATTCTGATCCCTCCTCGCCATGATTGTAATTCACTTGAAATGACCATGTGTACGTAAATAAATGGAAAATTAATTAAGGAACTGGACTCGTGGTTCAGGCGCCAAATTGTATGGCAAAATAATCAAAGTGTCCAAAGTAATAAAAAAAGGCACTGGAGTCGTGTCTCACACATGGATCAAATGATAAAATGTGAACAGTTGTGCCTACTAATATAAATATGTAACATTCAGTATTTAAACACAACAAATAAAGAAGTAAACCAAATGAATAGAGAATGCAAGGGTTTCATTACTCTGTAAACATTCTAACCATATAATATGTAATAAACCCACATTGTCTTCATGTTCAAAAGTGAATCCAAAAATGATAATGTCATGAAGACTGTCAAAAGTGAGTCCAAAAAAGAAGTGATTATATCCCACCACTAATCTAAAAGACTATTTCTTTATTTTAATCCCTAATCCCACCACCCTAACTCTGAAGCCAGATCTGCTCATTAATAGGCCGTGAGATCTGAGATACTTGTGTAGTTGGAATTATTTGAGTAACTTGAGATGTTTGGGTTGGCTCAGTAGAGTGACTGGGTTGTGTTGCTGAAGCATCTCCATTTATTGCACCCATAACAGTAGTAGTAGTTGCACCATCTACATTTGTTGAACCATCTCCAACAACACTTGATGAAACTTTTCCAACTCCACTTCTATCACTACCAGTTGTTGCACCATGACCTGATTTGGCTCTCCTTGCATGTGGTCCAGAGTATATGGTTGAACCTATGGTTTCATTTCACACAAATTAATAAGTTCAGTATACGTGTTTATGATTAAAATTGAGATGTCAAACTCTCATTTTGTATAACACAAATCTCTTGGGTTTACACCAGTTGCTTGACCCTTACTTTTTTTTGTTGTGGACAAACTGGAAACATTTGCCACACATTCTTGGAACCTTGTTATTTCCATCCCTGACCTCATCTCTATCTCTTTTCTTTTGGGTTCTTGACCTCCCAGCTGGTTTGACTAATTTTGGGGGTCTGACATGATAAGGACTTGGTTGCTAAAAATATAAAATAACACATTAGTAATAAGATAAATACATGGTGAATGCAAAATATAATTGAGTTATTTACATTAGTCCATATTGAGCTATGTTCAAGTGGGGAGATATGATACTTGTACACCTTCCTGTAGCTTTCCACACTGAGAAATAGGTCTACAAATCTGCACCAAATATAACAATTAGAAAGAAGAACTCTACAAATAAAATAATCAGAAAGATAAACTCTACAAATATGCAATAACTATCAAAACAAATGTTAACAATATTGTCAAAATAGATAATTACCTTATAAATTTTGTACCTCTGGAATAAAGTGCAAAAGTAACTGCAAGCACACATGGGATGCCACTAATCTACCAATAACCATAGCAGCAAGTAAGTTCATTTAAGTGTACATTCCATGACATTTCCTTGTTGTCTAATACAGTCCAAAGCCAATCAGTTGAGGGTCTTCATCTATATTGGTGGCTTCTTTCCTTGTGCTCCAACAAGATACCATCTACCCTACGCACTACCACTCCATCCTTCCACAACAAACCTTGTTTTTTCTTATCAAAGAATAATCTCATCATCATCAAATGGAATTTCTCTACAAACTTACATATATGAAGGCCTCTTAGTTCCAAAATCCAAGCATTAAATGCTTCAAAAAAGTTGTTTATAATGTGATCACTCTTAGATGAAGTATCAAAATGTGATCTTGCCCAATGAGTGACATCGTATTTATCCATCCAGGCTTTAGCTTCAATCTTAGACTCTTCCAACTGCTCCATCCACTCCTCGAACTCAACCTCAATGTATGCCCTTGATTCCCTCCAAGTAATTTTTTTCAAGTTTACTCCTTGGTGGGCTCTTCTTAAAGTTCTTGTACATATGCTTAAAGCAAAACCTGTGATGGTGGTTGTGATGCTTGAATACATCAACCGCAGCCTGAATTAACACGTTTTGTCTGTCAAAAATTATGGTGAGAGCTTTTGAGTGCATCATTAGATATGGAGCAACAATGTTAAGGAAGTTAGTCCATGTGTCCCTGCATTCATTTTTGCAAATATATATTGCAATAGGAAACAATCCATTGTTTCCATCGAAGGACATTATGGACAAACACATACCACATATTTTTCCTTTAGAAAGCATCCATCTAAACCTAATATACGTCTACAACCATTAACAAACCCATCCAAACTAGATCTATAAGCTATACAAAGAGACTTAAACTGTTCTGTCCCATTATCTCTGGCACAAGTTGCTATAGATCTAGGATTGAACTTCAACACCTGCATACATAAATTTGGAGCATCCACGTAACTCTCTTCGTAGTTTCCAAGCACCTTCTCTCGGCATATATGCCTACCATGCCAAGCAGTCCAATAACTAACTCTTACCTTATGCATCTTTAGTATCTCAGCTCTTAAACAACTAGGTGTATAGTTTGGATGTATTCTAAATGTCTCTAACATAACCCTAGCAACCCATTTAGCATTAGCTAAAGGATGCTCGATGTCATGATAGCTTTCACATGTGTGGACAAATGTACCCTTCTTACACCTAAATATCTGACCATCTGGAAGCACTGAACAATATACCCTCCATTCACATTTTTCATCTTTACACTTGTAACTCTGAATATGTTTGGTATTCTTCTCCTGAGTTATTGAATAGTTCATGAAGATAGTTTGGTCTTTTATATAGTCCCTACATGTAATAAAGGTTGGCCATTCCTGTCTTACATACAACTTGTCAAGGACTACAGGTTCATCATCATCTTCATTCTCATACAATTTTTTTGTTTTAGCAGCAAAGTCTTTGAACTCATTTGTACCCCCCCCCTAAAGTCTCCCTAATAACCTCTGTAATGTCATCTACATCATCAGCATCACTGGGTACATGTTCCTCATCATCAGATTGCACATCAGAATGATACTCTTCTTCAGGGTCCAAATTGTTTAGGTATTCTGGGAATCTAATGTCTGAGGTATCTTTATCAATATGTATTTGACTGCTACTAAGTTCATCAGCAAAAAAAGATAACCAATCTGCGAGTATCCATTTTTCAAGCTCAGACCCCACCATTCTAATGCACATAAAAACAGCAAAATAAATTAAACATCATGATTCACAAGTTTATTCTTTGAATTAAAAAAATCCATATAAGAACCCCAACAACTACAACTACCATAGATTCTTTAGGATCACTTATAAGTTGTCAAGTTCATTCTAAGAACAACCTACCATTATTCCCCTTATAACAATAACTAATAGAACAAAAAAAAAACTAATCAAACAAGACAGGAATATACAGTATTAGTAGAGAAGAAGACATACCCACCACAAAACCCTAGATCTATTATATATTATTTTAAGTAAACTAACGTAAAGACAAACAACAATAAAAAAAAACCTAACCTTTACTTCTGTTCAATTGTCGTCTTCTCTTCGTATTTGAGTTTTACGAAAAACCCTAGGTTCAGGTTCTCTCTTTTTTTTTTGGTAAAAATAATGAGTTTTGCACCGAGTTTGGTATTTTTATTCACCCACTTGTGGGACCTAGAACAAACAATATGTCCGGACCTGGAGAAAACCATCCAACTGGTTGAGGGTATTTTGGTATTTTAACATATTATTTAACAGTTTAGCTGAATTTTACATGGTCAAATGAGTCAACGTTATTTGCAAGACCCAAACAATAATTATAAGTGTTATAGAGACCCAACTACAAATATTGTAACTTATTGAAAATCCAAATTCTAAATATTCCGTAATAAAAGCATGCAACATTCAATAACTCCCCAAGACACCTACTAAGGTAAGGAAAAACCTGACCCTCCTTTTCTTATTTGTAAATATATCCCATCGTCCATCCGTTTCAAACTTCACCCAAAACAAATGGCATACATATAAGATAGCAACACTCCACCCAACACCTACAATTAAGCCACAACATCCAATCCGTAACCCTAATCCACTTCAATTCTCCTCCTCTATAAATAATCCACCATCTATACCATTCCTTCCTCACACATTCCCCCTCTCTCTAACCATACATGGCATCTCCCTATGAGTCCCTCCTCTCCACCTCTACCACCCCCAGAAGGTCCTATTTACCATGCAAGGCCCTCTTGGTCATACTCTCCTTAGCCACTCTCATATGTCTCACTTCCTTGGTCACCCTCCATTTCACTTACTCCACTACCGACTTGTGCTCCACTTCCCCTAGCCCCTCCGCATGTCGTGCTGCCGTCTCTGATATCCTCACCCTCTCCGCCCCAAAATCCACCCCAGTCCGCGTCCTTAACTCGCTGATATCAAAATCTCTCCTCCAAATCGACTCCTTCAGTTCCGACCTGGTTAGGGTCAACTCGAACTCCCAACCGGTCTCGGACTGCGTCCAACTGATGGACCTGTCTCGAGACAGGTTGGTCCAGTCGATGAACTCCGTCTCAACTGGGGCCCACACCGACGCCCGGACTTTTCTGAGCGCCGTCCTCACGAACCACGCCACGTGCCTCGACGGGCTGACCGGGCCCGCCCGGTCGGCTTTGGAGTCGCAATTGAAGCTCCTCATGGACTCAGCTAGCGCGTCACTAGCCGTGCTCAACTCCGTCGAGTCTCCCGGTGCCCGACGCGATGACGACCAGGACATGATAGAATTCCCCTCGTGGATGAGCTTCAAGGACAGGAAGCTTCTAGAAGCCTCCGGAAACGCGGTTACGGCGAACGTCGTGGTCGCCAAGGACGGGAGCGGGAAGTACACGACGGTGCAGGCGGCGGTGGACTCCGCGCCGGATAGCGGGAAGAGCAGGTACGTAATATACGTGAAGAAGGGGGTCTATAAGGAAAATGTGTTCATGGGCAAGAAGAAGACCAACGTGATGATAGTGGGAGATGGAATGGACGCAACAATTCTCACCGGGAGCTTGAACTTTGTTGACGGCTCCAGCACCTTCAATTCGGCCACTCTGGCCTGCAACGGCGACGGGCTCATACTGCAGGATCTCAAGGTCGAGAACACCGCCGGCGCGGCCAAGCACCAGGCGGTCGCGCTCCGCGTCTCGGCCGACAAGTGCGCCATCAACCGGTGCAAGATCGAGGCCTACCAGGACACGCTCTACGCCCACAACTTCCGCCAGTTCTACCGCGACAGCTACGTCTCCGGCACGGTCGACTTCATCTTCGGCAACGCGGCCGTCGTCTTGCAGAAGTGCAACCTCGTCGCCCGCAAGCCGATGGCCAACCAGAAGAACGCGGTCACCGCTCAGGGCCGGATCGACCCCAACCAGAACACCGGCACGTCCATCCAGAATTGCCAGGTAATTGAGGTCACTTTGTCTCGGTTGTAAAGTTACATAAAACGATAAAAATAAAAAAATTATGACGGTTTGTAGACCTGACATGATCTTTAAAATCTCAACAGATTGTTCCTGCTGCGGACCTCGTGCCGGTGGAAGGGTCCATTCCGTCGTACCTAGGCCGGCCGTGGATGCAGTACTCGCGAACCGCAGTGATGCAATCATTCATCGATAGCCATATTGATCCCAAGGGATGGTTGGAATGGGATGGAGATTTCGCGGTCAGCACCTTGTTCTACGGAGAGTACCAGAACACAGGGCCGGGTGCTGGCACGTCGGGGAGGGTCAAGTGGCCCGGGTACAAGGTCATCACCGACGCGAACACTGCGAAGACCTTCACCGTCGCGGTGTTGATCGATGGTGGCTCCTGGCTCAGCTCCACTGGAGTGGCCTACACTGAGGGTCTGTGAGTTATGTTAGAGGAGCCACCTTAATAGTAATTGTAGTAGCCGATCAACAACTGTTGTCTTTGTGAATTCGAGCAGTACTGTAAGAAGTACTATCAGAGCCTATCGACAACTATTGTACGTAGAACGATATATCAGTGATTATCGCCTGATTGCCCGGCTGTTAATCGAGTTTGGAATAAATCGCAGCTTCGAGTTTCTATATTCTGAAGAGTTCCTTAGGAGGGGACCAACATTATATATAATATATTTAATCTTTCTCAAATCCAAGAATATTGAGATTATTTTAGGAATAATTAGAGTTATAGATCCTGGATTTTATACTATTTTAGACTTTTAAGTCCTAATATATCCAATTAAAAAATTTAGATTCTGAATTTTAGTTCATAAATCGGAGAAAAGGTCATATCAAAATAAAAAAAATTCCTGAATTTTATTTTTGGTTTTTATTTTTTCATTATACCATACTTTTCAACATAGATTAGTTGGTGTCCTTTTAATAATATTAAGGGTATAATAGGAAAAATAAAAATTCAGAATCCAACGCTTTCAATTAGACATGTCGAGTTAAACTCTAAACTGGTATAAAATCTAGGGTCTAAACGCTATTAAACGCTAACTAGCCATTTTTATCCTATTTTTCTTGTTCCTTTTTATTGTTTATTGGTAGAGGGTTTCTTATTGACTAGTGTTGCGCATTATTGATCATGGCTGAAAGTTTGGGGTGTAACTCCCCATTCCTAACTATTTAGTAAAATTTAAAATTATTTAATTATTTCTAATTAAATTCATTATTCCTCATATTAAAAAGAAAAGAAAAACAATTCAGTAATTAAGTAAATTAAATATTTAAGTTTTGAACTTTCAAATGGAATTACCTTTCCCTCCGAGTTAACCTTTCTAGAAACTAAATCCTTATAAAACCCACATAGAATTCTAGATTGACCAATCACAAGTCTTGATGATTAATTTGAATTTGAAAACAATTGAAAACCAAATTTGAATTTAAGCTAAAGGATCTGTTTACAATTTAGGACTTCTACTTAAAATTTATTAAGAATTTGATTTGCAATTTCCAAATTTCAAATTTTTAAAGATCTCGTCTCATGCGACAGTGTTCTCCCGCTCGGATTCTCCTAATTTGGATCGAGAACTTGAATTCTCGATCTCTCCCTCCCGATCTGCTCCCCATTCTACTTCCTCTGTCGTTCTCCACCGTTCTCCGCCAACTTCCGGCAAACTTTTGTCATCGACGTCGTCGTCGAAGCAGTCTCAAGTCCTGTTCGACTCCTCTGTCCCGACACCGAAGCCAACTCTGACATCACAGTCACCACTTCTGCTGAAACTTACTATCACCGCATCTCGCTCCACCATCAGTCTCTGCCTCACCGCACCCAGCTCCAAAGCCACAACTCATTTCGACTAAAGCCCCATTATGCCCCCACACCAGGTCGAGAGCCCTGGCAGACTATACCATCACCGCTATCGTCCACTTCGACGAGCATTACTTACATGCACGTGAGCCCACTCATATGCAATCAGAACTGACTTTCTCGTCGAGCAACTCGACAGTCGACCGACCGGTCAGGAGAGAGTCACCATGCAAAAGTTGATCCCGAGCCTATGTTCTAGACCATTGATAACTCCGTCTCTACTGTTGGAAACGCGGTGTGATCCGAATTGGAGTTGGCCCATGAGGTGCGATATTGGATTGGACTATATGTCTTAAAAGAAAATTTTTATGTAAAGCCTGAACCATTCACAATTATCTGTACCTCCTGACCCCACTTCATATTCTATGTGGGACTAAATTATCAACTCCATTGTCAGCATCATTTGAACGCTCAACCAAAAATGAGATACAATCAAACATCTACAAATCTGATCGAAGATCCAACACCTCTAGTAGTAAGCTGGTATAACCCACTGACTCCATGCATAGAAATACTCAACCGAAAACGAGATACAATCAAACATCTACAAATCTGATGGATGATCCAACACCTCTCTCAAAACAATTAACTGATAATTTATTATGTAAACACACACACTTTCCAAAGATATATTTATGAATGCCTCAACCAACCCCCCCCCCCCCCCCTTTCCAAACATATATTTATGAATGTTGTTTTCTTTTGTTCTCTAAATACTTATCATTTTTTTTATAGAAATATATTTTTGTTTTGATTTATAATCTTGTATTAGTGATGAACTTTGTAAAAAAAATTTATTTTAGATAAAATATTTAAACTTTATTATTTATTTTAGTCTAAGTATCAACTTTCAAATTTTAATCTTTCCGGGTCCCTTTTTTTGTAATAAACCCTAAATCAGTCCAAGTTTCATTTCTATCTCCATTATATGTGATATCTTCATATTAGAATAGAAGGGGATATTTATTACTAACTTGATACCCTCAAAACAATTATACCTAGACTAACCCTGACCCTCTCTCTCTCTCTCTCTCTCTCTCTCTGGTGCCTCCCCGCAGCCTCCCCCCTCCCTCTCTCTCCTGCCAGCAGCACCCCCGCCCCCCTCCGACAACAGCCACTACCAGAATAACACATATTAGCTACGTCCAAAAATGTCGCTAATATATAAACTAACGTTGCTAAAATAATTTGGCGACGTAATTAGCGATGTTTTTACGTTGTCGCGTATTATATGGTCGATGACAACAAAAACATCATTGGTCGTCGTTGTAGCTACGTATATTTGTGACGAGAAGACGTCATAGAATATACGACGATTAGAAAGATGTCGTCATTAACTTGGCGACGTAAGCTTTGGTCGCAACGCATTGTTATATTAGCGACAATATGAGCGACGTTTTGCTACAATAATGCTGACATGGCAAGTTTTGCCATGTCAACATGATAGCGACGTACTAGCGACGTCCATGGTACCAGGTAGCGACGTTCTGATACTTGTTAGCGACATAATTGTACGTCGGTGAACGTAGCAAAACATAGCTAAATTGAAAAAAAACAGGATGCAGTTTATAAAATATTTTCCAATAAAACTCTACCAGCAGTTATAAAATCACAGTTTATATAAATAGACCCGGAGTAACCCTCCGTTGAATTTTCTAGATTCGTCGACCCCTTCGGTGGAACACTCAACACCGATAAATTCACATACAGTTAATATGAATAATAAACTAAACTCATATAGAAAGAAATCTACAAAGTTATATTACACTAAATATGTCTCAAGAAGTAGATAAATAAATTTAAAATAAGTGTCACATGAGCCTCAAAATGTAATAAAAAGTATAAAATAAATACATCTAAGACCCAAGAATGGGCCAATACGCACAAACATACTAAAACATGTCCAAACAAGGACTACTACTTATCAGGAGGAGCATCGTCGCGAACCTGGGATAGAAAGAACTCATACGGCTCCAGTAAAAGCGTCACCGTTGCCGATGGAGGAGGTAGTGATGGAGTCAGTATCGATGTCGACGGACCAGGAGGACATATATGCTCCAATGCTAGCAGTCGAGTATTGTATGAATCCATGATAGATACCACCCTCAAAGTGTTCTCCGTCACAGACCGACTCAATAATCCTGCGCCACATGTATCCTCGCAAATAAGTCGCTCATGGCCGTATGCGACCCCTCCAGCTCCGTCTATCTACACTCCGTAGACGCGGCCAGAGTTTCCAAGTTGCGCTCTGTCGTATGGCTCATAGTCCTGAGCTCCATAAGGCTGTTCTATATCGTCTAGCTCAGAGTCCTGAGCTCCATACGGCTATGCTCGAACAAATCAAAACGTACGGTGATCGTCGCATCATTTGTCTGCGGCGCAGACTATGGCTGCTCCATAATCCTCCGTAGCAACTCATCACGCAGGTCAGCAATCTAATTGGCCAAATTTTGGTAGTAGGCGGCAGCAGCAGCAACAACAACAGTGTAAGGAAGGGGCGCGGGTTAGGCAAGTTGATGAGAGGAGGGGGCGGGCGACAAAAAGAGGGGAGGCGGTTGCGGGGAGGTGCCGGAGAGGGAGGGAGGGGTTGCCGGAGAAAGAGGGAGGAGAGGAGGCAGGGATAGTTTAGGAAGAATTTTTTTGAGGGTATCAAGTTAGTAATAAAAATAGTTTAGGGTATCAAGCTTCCAAACGTGGATAGTTGAGGGTATCAAGTGGCAATTAGCCATAATAGAATGATGGTGGTCGGATTTGATAGCTAATGCAATAGTAATTGCACTATGTCTTAGGGCCTGTTTGGTTAGCATTTTTTAACTCAACTTTCGGAGTAAAAGATAAAAGGATGGAGAAAAATAGTGTTTGGCAGCTGTCATTCCCAAAATGCTTTCAAAACTTTTTTTTTCCAAAACTCATGTTATAACGTAGCTTTTAGAAAGAAATTAAAACCTATTTTCCTAAATATGCGGGCCCTACTCCACCCACAACCCCCCCCCCCCAAGTCTCGACTCTCTCTCTCTCTCTCTCTCTCTCTCTCCTTATTTTCTCTAGATGGAGAACTCCTCCCCAACTTACATACCTCAGCCTCCCCATCAAGCCTTGGACCCCACCTGGACAAATCGACGACCGCTTGGACGTCGTCGACGGCCTCGATCGCCTCCTCGATTTAGGATTAGGTTTAGGATTTTGGGACATGGTCCTCGTCGACTTAGGGTTCGTCGTCAATTTGGGTCATCTTCAAGTCAGGGAGAGATCATTGGCCGTGGCAAGGTTGGGGATGCCGGAGATGGAGATGGGGGCTCCGGGGGGTGGGGAGGACGAACTCTGTGGGGGTGAAGAGGATCGTATGCACGTCGTAGGGGACCTCGAGCTCGTCAAGGAAGAGGCGAGGCTCATCATAGGTGACCTCGAGCTCGTCGAAGAAGAGGGATGCATGCTCGTCGTAGGGGACCTCAACCTCGATGAGGGACTCGACCTGACTTGAAGATGACCCAACGACCGTTTCTATATCGGCCACTGGACAGTCATCCTGCAGCCTCGGATCGTTCGTCTTGAGCACAAATTTCCCCTCTTCCAGTTCTCGACCACCCAGTCGACTAACATCAGCTCCTCTCGACCCCCAAGTCAATTCCACCGCCTCTGACAGTATTCCACTACCTCCTATGTCAGGTACGGAGGGACACCGGACACAAGAGCTTCTGGGAATTAATTTATAAAATTTGAGGGACACGGTGGAAAGGACACATGACACAAAAATTTGAGATAAAAATTATTTTCTAAAAAGTATTTACCAAGTAGAATTTTTAACTTTTGTTTATAAAAACTATTTTTCAGATGAAAGTAACCAAACACAAACTCAAAAATTGTATACCCATAAAACTACTTTATAACATCTTATCTAAAAATTGTTTTCAGAAAAAAAAAACTTGCAGAAAACCTATCCAAACGGACCCTTTGTAAATCTCTACTCCGCGTAAAGGAATTACGCCTGAAGTTCTAACTAGATCAGACAGATATGATACAAATTGTGCTGGAAATCGAGATGCTTGGTGTGATGATGCAGTCTTTCTTAACTGGGCCAGATGGGATATCTTATGGAGTATGGCTCGAGGATATGATTATGCCAAGTTAGAAGACTGTACATCGCGCCAGATCATTCATGGAGAATTATAGACGTACATGGGATTGAGGTAGACAGACTATATTTGTTGATGCAAGTGAATCTACCCCTTCTCCTCTACTCCTTCATGCCTTAATAAAATGAATACTAGTAGTACTATACTGTCTTTCTTTACTAAATGTTGCTCTAGTCTACATGATGCTAATGATGCCTTTTATACAATGTTGTTAGAAATCCAAAGAACCCATGAATGATAAGTGTTAGTACTATTAACACAAGAATGATATAAGTCTTACATGAGAAAAAAGTAATATTGTGAAATCTGTTTTATCTGCTTGTAACACTGAGAATAGAAAATTGAATATATGTACAGGTATAAGTGGATTAATGCACAGTAACTATGAAGGGAATGCTTCATATACGAGTATAAGTGTGATTTGGTACCACTGGGCCACGAGAAGGTATGTAAGTTGGGACCTATGGGTCACCAACCGATATGAGAATGAGTAAAACAAGAAGAATCGATAATGCGGGGCTTTACTTATATTTTTTACCGTGCAATTCATGCTTAAGATTTTATTTTGCATAGACTTTGCATGGTCATGGAAAACTTGTGCACAAGATTTGGTATATTTTCTCGAACGAGATACACCGGGATACCGGGATCGTTCAGCTTAGGAGAAAATATAGTTCTTTGGTAGCACTGGGTATAAACGAAATATTCATTGGGGATCACAACCTCATAAATGGCGCTAGGTATGCCCTTCGAAGTCCTATATGGCATATCTTTTGTGGTGCGTGAATAGTATCACCAATGACCCTCATATATTTAGGCTACATGTTGACGAGAACAAATATGCATGCTTAATCGGTCAGCCACTGGAATTTTTTATAATGCTTATTGCATCGCTAATCCTTGTTTTGCAGGGATACGACGGGTAGGCTATTGGTAAGAATCGCTAGTAAGCGATATGTAATATTTTCCAAATATTCAATTTTTTACTGTTGATCATATAATATGCTTTCATTATGCTCTTGGATATCCTGAACATTGAAATAAACCTAGTTCCTAATTAGAAAGATCATAATTCTAATAATTGCTTTTCTTATATGATTACTTAGTATTGGTTTAGGAGAGTGGGCTAGTTCTGCATGCTAGTACGCGATATGTACTAATCCACATTTATGGGAACCCCCAAGTACTCAGGTTTGGGAGTGGCTGGAACTGTCGTGAGACATCGAAGAATTGTTGGGCCACGCAGAAGCTCTTCTTCCAAAGAATGTGTCTTCTGTTATAAAGGACATGATGTATGAAATATTGTAATATTTATTACAGGCCTGACTTAAAAGGTTAGTAGCCGTAAAGTGAGAATACTTGAGCTTCAAGTTGATGGATAATAGTTAGTCAGCATATGAACTCGACGGATTGGAAATGATTAACCAATGACCCTAATTTATTAGTATCATATGGAAGTTCTTTACGAGAACTCGTTGGATGAAATATAAATAATGCTTTAGGTATATCAAGTTGGGATAGATACTTTCGGTGAAAAGTTTTGCCATATTTGATAACAGTTGGTCGGCAGAAAACTTAGTCACTTTGATGACAGTTGGATGACAAATATAAATTATCAAATTATAACTATTGTGGGCGATCTCTAGATTGGGGGTATGACCGATATATCGAATATGTGAATAAGTATAGAATGTGGCCTAACGAGATAGAATTTTATTAGATCTTCATTAGGTGATGCAATAGAGTCAATGGTTAATACGAATAAAATGGAACCTTATTGGAATAAATTTGGCAAAAGTAAGATCGATAAAACGAATCGAAAGATAGACATATCTTCAATATATTGATTGGATGAGATTGTCGGCTATAAATAATTTGGATAAAATTGAACATACCGAATACGTAATACGGATGGAAAGAGAATTAAGAGCAAGGATCATAAATAATATACTAGCAAAAGTGATCGATGAAAAAATTTGAGTTTTGGATTATTGCCCTGTCCCATAGATAAATCAGATGCATGAGAACTCACGAATGATATAAAGATACAACTTGAGTATGATTATGATATCGAAAGTTTGAAATAATATGTGAGAGAAATTTGAATTTTGAATGTTGGTGATTTACTTCATGGACATGGGATTTGAGCGTGTAGTTCTAGATTGACCTTGTCGGCTGGCGTAAGTCTAGAATAAACCTTTAATTTAGGTAGACCCTTATGAAAATGACCATGGATAGATAGACATGACCCAGACTGTTGGAAGTTCCTTATTTGTGGGTAGGTCAATGGTAGTATATTCGTGGTTTGAATTGGTAATATGATTGGGGTAGAAGTCCCTTAGACTTGTCAGAATTCAGTTGGCTCTAAGAACAGAGATGGATGGTTCCTAACAGCTGCCTAGCATAAGATGAGTTATCTATGAGCAGTAGGTTTAGCTGTCGGTATAGCTAGTCTTAGAGACTTGACCGAAGAGTTGTGTTGGTGGTCAGAGACTCATTAGACGACCTTATTGATGTTGTATGGATAATGTGGCACCGTGAGACTTGGATAGATTATTGCGAGTTAGCCTGTGTATAGCCAGTATGGGATGGTTGTGAAATTTGGGAGCGAGCATTTTGGGAATAAAATATCGTATTGGAATGGTTAAATTGTTAGATGAGTAAATTTGGGAATTGACGGTTATTATAGTTGGAATTGATTACCTCGACTGGAATAAAAAATTAATAGTGGGTTCGGTTGATTAGATTATCTTGATACAGTCCCTTCGAAATCAAGTCAGATAGGAGAAATCAATTATGATAAAAGATGGAAATCGTCGCTCAAAAATTTTGATGAAAATTTTATACATCGAAAGAGAAATTTGATATATGATGTTTCTAACATAATTTTATTGGTGGATATTTATCATTGAACTAAATAGATTTCGTGACATTGACCATAATATGATCAAAGGGAACTCTAGATTTATCAGAAGTTTGAAGTTACTAATATTGGAAAAAATTTCTAGAAGTTTGAATGAAAGAAATTAGAATATTGAGAAAACTATCGGAATGGTTATTAATACACTTGGATCTGAATAAAGAGACGGTTGGTGGTATTCTTAATGTGATCAATCAAAGTTGATTGAATCGGAACAATGTGGCAGCATATCAGATTGGTTACAAGAAATGGGAATGACGGATTGAACATTGGAAGAATAAATATTATAATTCGGATTAAAGGGGACTACATTATGTTACAGTTTTTTTTTCTGAATGATTAAAGTATTATTCTTGGTTTAATAGCTAAGTCTGGACAGTCCCTAAGGATTATATTAGTAGATTTGAAAGATAGCAACTGTGGCAAATATTAATATGAAGGAAGACTACGACAGAGATTGTACATATGCCAGATCGAAGGGATGTTAGTGAATACCTAGAAGTGCTTAGACCAGAAATTGGATTGCAATATGTCGGGAAAGATATTAAAATGAGATAGTAAACTATAGCTGGCTCAGAACACTTTCGTTTGGTGATGTAAGGGATATGGTGGATTGAGTAATTTTCTTAAGTTTCAAGGACAAAATTTTTCCTAAGTGGTATATTATGTAATCTCCCGCTCCACATAAAGGCATTACGCTAAAGTTTTAGACGGATCAGATAGATGGGATACAACTTGTGCTGGAAATCAAGATGCTTGGTGTGATGATACAGTCTTTCTTAACTAGACCGGATGGAATATCTTATGGGGCATGGTTCGAGGGTATGATTATGCCAAGTTAGAAGACTGTGCATCGTATCAGATGATTATTGGGGAATCATAGAAGTACATGGGATCGAGGCAGACGGACTATATTTGTAGATGTGAGTAGATATGTCCCTTCTCCTCTACTCCTTCATGTCTTAATAAAATTAATACTAGTAGTATTGTACTATGTTTCCTTACTAAATATTGCTCTAGTCCACATGATGCTAATGATGCCTTTTATACAATGTTGTTGGAAATCCAAGGAACCCATGAATGATAACTGCTAGTACTATCAACACAAGAATGCTATAAGTCTTACATGAGAAAGAAGTAATATTGTCAAGTCTATATTATCTGCTTATAACAATAAGAATGGAACATTGAATATCTGTACATATATAAGTGTATTAGTGCATAGTAACTATGAAGGAAATGCTTCATATGCGAGTATAAATATGGTTTGGTACCACTGGGCCACGAGAAGGTATCTAAGTTGGGACCTATGGGTCACCAACCGATATGAGAATGAGTAAAAAAAGAAGAATCAATAATACAAGTTTTTACTTATATTTCTTTATCGTGCAATTTATGCTTAAGATTTTATTTTGCATAGACGTTGTATAGTCATGGACAACTTGTGCACAAGGTTTAGTAAGTTTTCTCGAACGAGATGCACCAAGGCACCAAAATTATTTGACTTAGGAGGAAACATAATGCTTTGGTAGCAGTAGGTAAATTATTCGACCTAGGAGAAAAAATAATGCTTTGGTAGCAGTGGGTATAAACGAGACATTCATTGGGGATCACAACCCCATGAATGATGCTTTGTACGTCTTTCATAGTCCTATATGGTATGTCCCTCATGGTGCATAAATTATAATACCAATGATTCTCATATAGTTAGGTTGCATGTTGACGAGAACAAATAGGCATGCTTAACCGATCAGTCGCTAGAATTGTTAATAATGCTTATTGTATTGTTAATACTTGTTTTACAGGAATACAACGGGTGGGTTGTTGGTAAAAATCGCTAGCAAGTGATATATAATATTTTCCACATATTTAATTTTTTTACTGTTGATCCTATAATATACTTTCATTATGTTGTTGGATATCATAAACATTGAAATGAACGTAGTTCCTAATTAGAAAGATTACAATTCTAATAATTGATTATCTCGCATGATTACTTAGTGTTGGTTTAGGCGAGTGGGCTAATTATGCTCGCCAATACGCGATATGTACTAACCCACGTTTGTGGGCACTCCCAGGTACTCAGGTTGGGGAGTAGCTGGAATTGTCGTGAGACATCGAAGCATTATTGGGGCACGCAGAAGCTCTTCTTCTAAAGGATGTGTCTTATGTTATAAAGGACATGATGTATGGAATATTATAATTCAGTTGTATCAGTGAGATTGTAAGCCAAGATGGCAAGTATCAATGTAAGCAAATTTATCAAGTATCAGTTGTAATTAAGAAGCTTTGTAATCTGTTGTAAGCCTTGTACTCAAATATTATTATCAATAAAGATGAGCTTTTTATTTAATTTTATTATGACTTTAATTTGTCTACTTATTTTGCTGCTATGTCGTTATTTCTGAGATATACCATAATTTGTCTATCTTCTTGCTTGTATGCCATTAAAATTGTCCTCATTAAATAACAAACAAAAAGTACAAAGAACTACTAAACAGATAATCTAAGTACAATATTTAATCTGGGTAGTGTGGCGGTGGAGATCGAGCGCTATGGCGGCTCCTTTACTCCGTTGATGGTTCGACGAGTGAGTGAGGGGTGCTTTCTTCTCTTCTCTCTCGCTTAAGCTTTTGTGCACATACGTAGCTCTCTGGGAAGGTATGATCTCTTTCTGAAATAGAAAATATTAGCCTTTGGGACGTCAAAGTTGTTCCTATTTATAGACATCATGCTGATGGGCTATATGTGTCATATTTTCTTTTATTTTGTGGCCGTATGAGACTCCTTCAACAGAACATGGTTACAACTGTGGGCGCATAGTATGGGTTTAGTCCAGGGTAGGCTGCCACGTGAACGTTTTGTTGAGATTTGTTTTTGTCGAGGATCTTGGCGGTTCTCGTCTTCTGTTTGCGTGACTTGGTCAGCTTGACATGTGGCCCGCATTTAGTTGGAAGGAATCGCTTCAGTCGCAACAAGAAAATTTTGTCGCATATGACGTATGGTGTCTAGAACGTAGGGGGCCAGAGATGCATGGAATGCATAGAGTCTGGAACACATAGGGCCATAGACGCATAGGACACATGGAGTCTGGGACGCATGAGGCCAGAGACGCATGGGCTCTGGGATGCATGTGTCCTAGTACTCGTGGCGCTGTACACTTGTCAAAAGCCATTATTAGTCTGACGAGAGCTTTTGTCGCTTAGTGCTCTCACATTTTCTGAAGCTTTCAGAAAATTATTTTTGTCAGGATTCTGTGTCAGACATAATCCTTGTGTCAGGCCTTTATGCGGCCAATATTTGGGGCACAAGGATGCAGCTTTTTCTCTATGATATGGTCATCATGTGGCCTATTTTCTTCTGAGTCAATGTGGAGTGCATGGTTGTTGGACACAAGGATATAGATTTTTTATGCTTCTATAAGACCCCCTTCAAAGTTTTCAAACTGGTAAGTTTTGGAATACTTTGAATAAGAAGCATGGAGGAGATAACTTCGGGCCGCATGTATGGCAGATCGCATGGACAAGTCTTTGCCACGCTGTCAAATTTCTATTTAATGCAGGATTCGGCTCGATCCTCGAGTGGATTTCTTGGGATTCTGAGCCATCCCTCAGCAAGGATCCCTAAGTGAAGATTTCTCAAAGGATAAAGTCAAGTAGAAAACCCAAGCTTGGCCGTCATAGTTAATAATGACAGCGCAGCACGAGCATCAAGGAGTCGCCACCATCTTCTTTGCCCTATAAGTAGGGAGTTTTGTCGATGAGAGAGAACTTTTTCTTTTTGCTCGAGTTCTCTCTATCTCTGACTCTCAGCTTGATTGCCATGACCCTCAAAGTTTAGTCGTCTTTGTCAAAGGCTAAGCAAGCCGATGACAAGGGGAAGCACCCTACGTCCTCGTCTAATGCCAAGGACGAGGCCTCGACTTTTTACCCAGACGTTCAAGTGCCCATCCAAGGTAAGAAGAAAAAGTTTGGACACGGGAACACTTTGTACACAATCTGCCGCATAGATTAGAACATGTGTGAACTTTCCATATGACCCAGCCACATATTTTATGCGTGGGACTCACTTTGGCCGCATGCACCGGTCTTGATCTGGCCGCATGGATGGTATCACATGCGTCTCACTCGGCTGCATGACTTGGCCATATAAATGATACCATATGCATGGGGCATGACTTGGCCTCATGTATGCCTTTATATGCCCAAGTGGTTTCTTAGTGCACATGACATCTTGATGGCTCTAACTATCTTCTTATATCCGAATCTTACAGTAAATTTACCCATAGCTCCGTCAGGGGAGGTGCTTATCGGGCATGCTCAGGCCGCATTGGGCGTAAGATTTGACCATATAGTGGAACATCTCCAGGCCCAGATAAAAAAGGGTCAATCTGAGGCAAGGCTGAAGTTGATAGCGAATTAGCCCTCGTTTTACTTGCTCAGCTAACTGAACTCTGAGCCGATTGCGGACAACAATAATATTTCTCACTTGAAGCCCGTCTTCCTATTTGGGGATGCTCTTACTATCTCGGACCCCAAAGTGGTAAAGATAAATGAGAACTGGGACTTCTTCTCTAGCGGAATAAAGATACGCATACCTACAATGGAGCACCATTTGCCCTTATCAGCTTTCAATATGGTGTCTCTTTCGAGGAGGATATTGGGCAACCTGACCCGAGACCAGAAGGGAGTCCTGGTCGGCCGTATTCGTTATAACTCCAAGTTGAAGAGGAAAGTAGCGACTTTCAGGGAATCATTTTCTTACTCCCTCTGTAGGTTGGAACCCGACGTATTTGCGAGTGAAATGGGACCAAATATCCATTTATATGGCGTTGATACCTTCCTGAACCAGCTTGCGGACAAGGGGTCCTATCCAACGGGAAAAATATGCATGCTCCACTGGGTGCATTATTCGCCTTCTTGGATTTTTTTGACCATGTGGGTAGTGTAGAAGTATGAGCAATTTTTAAATGAGGCAAATCTTTACTTTTTCATAAGGGGTTCCTGTTGTGGCCTGGAGAAGAACCAGATGTCGTTCGTGTCCTTGATCGAAGTATACAACTATCATACTAGGACCTTCTTTACCCCTAGCGGGGAGATGGGGCTCGCACTTCATGAGATGTACGATATTTCATGGTTGCCTTGGGGTGAGGAGTTGTATGAAAAGTATACTCCCGATAACAAGGAGTTCGAGGAGCAATACCCGGGGTTCCTTGCAGTGTACCAAGAGTTTTTGTGTCACCATAGCACTTTTCAAAAGACCTCGAAGAAGAGGGATAAAAGTACGAAGGGGATGTTACCCCACACCACTACCTGGATCCATCACCTCTTTAAAATTGCTGCGACCGATTCAAAAAACTCGATCTTACACGGTCATCCATGATCTGGCGTGCAGCACTAAAAGAACGACTGCAACCGGTAATGGGTTTGGTAGCTCTGGCGATACTTTCAACTACTTTTATCAAGATACCTAGCCCTTGTCGGACAAAGTCATGCTGGCCGGATTCTTGATGGTGTGGCTACAAAATTACGTAGTCCCGGGAGGTTCTGGGTCGATTAAGAGGGCTAGCTGAAACCTCATCCTTCCTGCTGTAAAGTTGGCTTTTGGTTACCGCCTCGCTTTACTCCAGGCAATGGTCTACAGTATCCATCACAGACTTCGTGCCTTCACCAACAAGGTGTTGGACCATGACGGTCCCGGGGATTTCAACCGGGTCGAGATACCTTATCATTATTTAATAGGGTGGTTGTTAATGCATTATCCATCTCTAATGAGTCCTAGCCTCGAGGGGATGACGACGGAAGCTGACGCCTTCATTCGTCGATATGGTGGGATACCTTGGGTTCACACTATGGTTCTCGCGTGTAGGCACGTACTCGCCAATATGGCAAATTATTTTTTTTGTCTATATCCCAAAATTTACCGAGGATGAGGTAGGTAGAGTTCACTGTGATGGTGGTGTTGACCGTCAGGTCTTATCTCCGAGGCTTTTCAGCTGGTTACTCTCCATCCGACCTTCGAACCTAGTGTACCAGAATCGGAACCTCGTCTTCTTAGAGCCTTATCTGCCAAGTAGGTTTGCTCGCCAGTTCGGGTACAACCAACTCATATTGAGCAATCCCTACCCCTGTCTTGGTTTTGAGGGTAGCATTCTTGACGGGGCTCGAGCCAGGAATTATTATTCTACCACCAATACCCATGTCTGATTTACATTGTCGGATGCTAAGGTTTCTGCCTATATTATTCATGCAGCGGTTAACTTTTATGTAGCCCTGAATGCGCCTCCACCCGGCTTTGATCGGGATACTAGCTTCATCGTGGGAACTAACCTGAAGCAGCGAAGCAGTGGGTACAATAAAGGTTGGGGAAAGGCAAGGGGAAGGCTGCATCATTTCCTACTAACCCTGAATCGATGACATGGGAAGGGAATACTTCTAACGACTCATTACCTCCTGTGGACTCTTCAATGAAGCGCAGGCCTCTCCGGGGCGGAGCCCTCCCTCCAAGAAGAGAAGACACAAACGATATACGATCGCGAGGTCAAGTTATCGGAAGAGGGTTGCTACCAAGGACCCCACGCATGCCGTGAGAGAAAGGAAAGAGGAGGAGGTAGGACCCCTTACATTGGTGATTCTCTAACTGGATCACATTCTTGATGCCGAGACGATATTCCTACATCCTCCTAGATTTACTGCCATGTCCCTTTTTTATGACCCTCTTCGTCCTAGTTTATCTGAATTTATGCAGAGACCTGGAGCAGGGGTGAGGACACTTCTTCTACGGGCAGCCACGGCAAGGGTTTCTTACCCGGAGAAGGAGACGTCATCTTCATGCGAACTATATGTTGGAGGGCATGGCATTGAGACGATGGAGAGGTTCGGTGAGGAAGGGGACGCTTCATTGGCCGACCCCTTGGTTGGAGATGTGGTCTCCATGGGGATGACCCTTTCGGCTCTGACAAAACCGCTGTAGTGCCCCTCTTCGTGTAGGCATTATGTACAAGTGATATCGCTTTGCTTGCTCAAGCAAAAGCCTTCATGAAGAGTTCCCGATCGTACCATAAGATGATTGATCTAAGTGAGTGGACAGAACTGCATTATCTGATTCTTACATGCCTTAATAATGAATCTGAGTTTTTGAATACTTTTCTAAAAAGATAGTTTCATAAGAAGAATGATAGAACCTGACTCTGCATGCTTAATAAGTGAACTCGTATAGCTTATCATTGAAACGAACATTTTTGCTTAACTAAAGAACTGATATGCTTGTCTGAAAAGAGATAGAACCTTGCCATGCTAAGTCAAGAAGTATAAAAAATATGCATGCTTAGTTACACTGACACAACTATCAAACTAACCATTGCCATGCTAAAAAGATAAGTAAAGGAATTGCTTGAACAAGTCCCTTTGTGTTATGCTAAGAAACGGGTACTTGGACAGAATTTTTGAACTTTTGTTGAACAGTTTTTCGATCAACTTTCGATTGATTTTTTGATCAAAACCGGGTGCCACTTGAAGAAAATTCTAGAGGGTTATGTTATGAACATACCATCGAACATGGGACACGAATTGGAAGAGCAAGGAGGACGAAACCTACGCGCGAAGGAGGTCCGCAAGTGTATATGGATTGAGTGTTACTATGTGCTAAAATTTAACATGTATTGACCTGACTATGTGTAGAGTTCGACCATGCGCCAAATGACTATACCATCTATGTACATGATTTGACTTATGTGTTGCAATATGATATAACTCATGTGATTTACTATGATTGGTAACTTGACTCGACCACTTGTAACACTTACTATGTGCTAAGTGTTTTTACGTGCTAATTGTTCCTACGCGATCATGTTACATATTTTACACTAAAAGTGTACCCATGTGCTATGCGACATATGATATGACTCGACCACTCCAGCATGGACATAAGAGTTAGTCAATAACCAAGCGTGGCTAGGATTTGTTGATTGGTACATCACGCTGGGAGGAATCCAATTTGAGCTGCCAAGTAACAAGGTGGATTTATATCTAGCGTGGTCGTACTACGGTACGATATATAAGATAAATATCATGTAACCATGTCATGAGATTCTAGTTAACAGTAGGGTAACTAGGCAACTAAAACTTATAGAGCATTGGGAGGGACAAAATCTCGAGATCGGGCATGACAAGCCACCCCCAGTCATCTAATTGGGGATTCCAGGCTGGCCCCCATGGATATTGTTTAAATCTATATTAGTGGATTGCAATATCCGACTATTATATACTACGTGTTCTATGCGATCTCAGCACAATGGCCTTATGAGGGACTAGTGCGCATAATACTATGTGCTATGCGGCAATTTATGGCTTGGCTAGCCTTGTTAGTACATGGCTCAACCTGAAGATTCCTATTATATGCATAAACGCTACTGGAATAACCTAGATCTCATCTAGAAATTTGTAGTATTGATTGGACGATTAAACGAATCTTGTTTGTAAGTGTATTTGTCATCTATCAAATAGTCTAGGGAGATGGACTATCATGGTACGGGGATCAAATCATTATCCTTATTTGGTTGTGGGGTTAGATTGCTGTGCTACGATAGGCTATGGACCGAAACTACGATACAGAGTTCTTTAGCTTGACTTGAATCAGAGGATGTACGTTATCTCGGTGTGGTACGGTACTTCATGTCCTTGTTTGGTGTAGGAGTATCGTATTTCCTCGATGATGGTATATACGCATATGGTTCTTGGCTCATGCATTATATACTTTGCCTTGGATTTTGTTTCGTCATTCGTGCTTTCTTGTGGTACTTGTTGTTTGTGGTCTAACCCCACTGGTTTTGCATGGCCAGGTTTAGAGCCAGCACCCGAGGATCCGGCTTTCTTCCCCCATGAACAATGAAGTATACCAGACGGATGACCGTTGAGGGATACGAGTGGGTTTCTTCTTCCCTGCTAGTCATTGTACATTTTACTCTTTTGGACGTTTAGCCACCGGCACTTGAAAGCTGGCATGTCTGGACATTTAGTTTTTCTTACGTAATTGTATTTAACCAGCAACTGATCACGGTCATGTACTTTTGTTACTCAGCTAGCTCCTCATTTTGTACAGCTAGTTCCAAAATATTTTGACAGAGCGTTTGGGACGTCTTCCTGCTTTATCATACATGTTCTATATTACTGTTACTTGTTTGATTGATTGAGACAATAGATGTTCTGTGTGACCCTAAGTGACTTGATTGTAGTATGCAACCCTTGTCTTTCTACAGCCGTGACCGCCGTACGACGTTATATATCTTGTACGTGAGAGTTGGTCATGTCCGTCTCCGTATTCCGGTACTGGGACGTGACAAATTCGTATTTGTGTATATATATGCGTCTGACATGATACTTGTTGCCATTCATGTGAACTATGTTTCATCCATGTCTAAGTTTCAAAGGGAACTAAAATATAGTAGAAAGTAATTTTGACATTTTTTTTTGGTTATTTACACAAACTGTCCCTAAGTTTTGGCCTTATTATTACATGGGATAACCGTATTTTTAAATTAATTACACTGACCACCCATATGTTTTATGTTTATTACACGAGGCACTTCTTCTTTAATATAAAAATGAAAAGTTATAACACTACCTACCCCTATTTTTATTTTTATTTTTCTGAAGGGAGGGGTGGTCAGTGTAATTAGTTTAAAAGTAGGAATACTTTGTATAATAATTCAAAACTTAGGAGTATTTAGTGTAAATAAACTCTCTCTTTTTCTTTTCTTTTTCTTTCTTTTCTTTTTTTTTTTTTATTTTTTATTTTTTAAATCATGTCAAGCATACTGGAGATACGAGAAAGTAAATATTTCTTTGGACTTCATTGCCGGAGGAGGAATGAGAGGGCTCATTGCTGGAAGACATGATGGTGAATCTGTCGTTTGCATTAATCTATTTATAGAGGAGGACTCGGCTGGCACCCCCACCAGTACCCTTATCCCCACATGGCTCTGCTGCCGCAAGCGTTCGATCGGAACATGACGCTGTAAAGTCTACTACAAGTATATTATGAATATAGTGCAACCAATTAAGTTGGGAAAAGAAACATGTGCTAGCTCCAAACATGTGTGTCGAGGTTTCAGTGGCACATGCATGCCCTTGTTCTTTTTGTCGCTTGTGGCACATGCATGCCCATATTAATTATCCACTGGTCTTTGAAAAAGATCCTTGCAGACTACCTATAGTACTTCAGAAGTTGATGGCTTTAAGGATATCATCCTTTGATTGGATTGGATTGGGTTGTATGGATTTAATTGTGGGTTAAGAGAGTTAAATAAAACAAAAATTAAGTAGAAAAAAAAAAAATTATATTTGTTTCGAAGATGATAGTTTAGGAGGAAGAGTAGCAGACAGTTAAGTGAAAATTTATTTATTTATTTTTTTGTCTATTTTTTTAATCTTCTAAATCGATGGTTAACCTTGAAAGTAAGGATCTGTTTAAAATGTCATAATTACACATAGTTAATCTTTCATCCACTTAACATCTCTAATCCAAGCAAAAGTTATTAAACATATTCCACTTAATTTTTCCTCCACTCCAAATTACTTTATATAGTTTGACTCATTTCTCCCTCACTTATCTCTACCTCACTTACCATGTTTATTTTTTTTTTCTCAATCCAAGCAGACCGTAATGGTTTGAGGAGGAGCGAGTGTGACTTCGATGATTTTAGCGAGGACTTAGTATGATGCCCATAAGGCATTTGTCTCATGTCTTAAAATTTGGAGGACAAATTTTTTTTTTTAGAATATATTAGCAAACTCCAGTTGGGCCGACTTGATTATGTTTTAATTTTATACAAGCAAGCCGGTCCGTCCACTGCAGCAATGACCCATTGACTCACCGGATTTCAAGTTTTTGTTGGTAAGGAAAGTTTTTTAGGTTTTTATTAGAAAGGGACCTGTGGCCGGCTTTACATGGAGTTCAAATTTTTTTTTTTGGGTATTCTAAAGAGAGTTGTCGTCGGGCTCCTTGGCTACCTTTTTATAAGGAAAAAGAAATAACAAATCAATCCTCCCTTTTCTCCTCAGCCGGATGAGTTTTTAATTATTATTTTTCATATAATAATATAAATTAATGTGATCTTTATATATATATGTGTGTGTGTGAGTTTTGTAATTTATTAACATATATTTTTGTACGGTTGATAATGCAGGTGTGTTCTAATTGTATTTTTTTTTGCAATTTATTAATATATTTTGTTTTCTTCACGTGTGTGTTTTAATTGTATTTTTTTTATAGATTTTTTTAGAGAGGGAACTCCTGTGACCTGTTCCTGGAGTCCCTAAAAGATCTCGTGGAATTAGTCATTTTCTATTATATGAGCTTTATAATTTATTAATATTTTTTATATATAAATTTTTGTTGATTATCTTTATATGTAGTATATATTTTGTAATTTGATTGCATAGTTATTATTGTGAAGAAGTGATGGGAGATAATATTCTAGGTATTTTATTTATCATAATATATATATATATATATATATATATATATACATCCGCATATCAACTTGGGGCCTGTCACACGGCCAATCATAATAAATATAATTTAATTCAATTTAATCCCAATACCCCAATCACCATATATAGCCAGTCAATCACCATATATAGCTAATCACCACAAATATAATTTAATTATACAATTTAATCCCAATAACCCCCTCAAGTTGGAGCATGCAAGTCACAAATGCTCAACTTGCGCAAAAGAAACTCAAATTGCCGTTTGTCCAAAGCTTTCGTTAAAACATCCGCTAGTTGCCAATCCGTTGGCACATGAGATGGGCGAATAACTCTAGCAAGAACATCATCCCTCAAAAAATGACAATCCACCTCAATATTTTTTGTGCGCTAATGGCAAACTGGGTTCTGCGCAAGATGTAAAGCAGATTGACTATCACAAAACAAATTCATAGCACACGAATGTTCACCCACAAACTGCCAAGCAACCCCTTGAGCAACTTAAGCTCACATGTGACTGTCGCCATCGCACGGTACTCCTCTTCGACCGAAGAACGGGACACCGTCACCTATTTTTTTGTCTTCCAAAGGATAGACGAATCACCAAGAAAATCCAACCAACCAGACAAAGAGAGTCATATGATGGTACAACTCGCCCAATCAGAATCATACCACCCCAGAGTCGCAAATCACAATCAGAGCGAAGAAGAATACCTTGACCGGGACAACCCTTCAGATATCTAACAACCCTCAAAGCCGCATCACATTGATCATGCCGGGGTTCATGCATAAACTGCGACAAGATGTAAACAGCATAAGCCAAATCCGACTGAGTAAATGAAAGATAAATCAGCCGTCCCACAAGCCGTCAATATGCTTCCCCATCAGACAAAAGTGGACTTGTAGAGCGTGCCAGTTGATTATGTTGTTCCATGGGAAAGCATGCGGGTTTTGCCCCCAACAATCATGTCTCAGATATAATGTCAAGTATATATTTCCGTTGACACAGAAAAATACCTTCCGCACTTTAAGCTACCTTAACACCAAGAATAAACTTCAATGCCCGAAGGTCCTTCATGTAAAATCATGTACTCAAATAATTCTTAAAGGTAGTAAGAGCAGAAGAATTATTGCCAGAGAGAATCAAATCATCGACATATACAAGAATATTTATCTGAACATCGCCCTTATGAAGAGTAAAAAGCGAATAATCAGAGTACGATTGACAAAATATGTACTCCGGCAAAGAAGATGCCAACTTCGCAAACCAACAACGAGACGCCTGTTTAAGTCCATAAATAATGCGAACACCTGAGTCGCATCTGTCAATACAGAAGGTGGAGGTGGAAGTCCCTCAGATACAGTAGGAACAGTCCTCTGAGCTGGAGGTGGACCCCCGAACGCAGCTGATACGCTAGTCACCGGAGAAGTGACTGGTGTAGGCCCTCGGGAAGTCGCAGATCTCTCAGAAAATGCTCCTCTCAACTATGATCTAGTCTTAGGCGGCATCCTGAGGCAAAGCGAAAGGAAAGAATCAATATGGCACATGATATAATGCATTCAAAGAAGGACAGTTTAAGATCAAATATCAATATCAAGGAAGAACAGTTAAAATAAATCCAAAGAGTTTTTCCTAGATGTGATTGAGTATTCTCAGCCTATAGCCTATATCCTATATCCTGAAACAGGCTCGTAATAGCACTCAATTCAGAGCGCCACTAAGAATCGCACTAATTGTGACCTCGAAGAGACCTGCATGGGCCACCACTAAAAATGTGTCACGGTCCGCACCTGGTGAAGGGGCACGAGTAGTGAACAACGTCCAGCCTACGCCGTAATATCGGTGGTAGAACGTTGTTTGGGTAAACTATCTATCAATATAAATATGCCACCAACAATATGAATATACTCAATCACAGATCTATAAATGAAATAAAGCACGAGTATGATAAAAGAATAGAAGAGTCACACTACAACTCACAAGACCAAAATAATATTCAATGAGTCAGAGAAATAACAATGCTAGAGACAAATTCAGTATCAAAAGAAACTACTACTGAGATACAAGTCTGGGGTCGTATGTCTCAGTCGGGATGAGACCCTCCTGAGCAAAGGTCTCTGGCTCTAAGCCTACAACATCCTGAGGCCCGTAGTGAGTGGGGTACCACTCCTTAGTGTCATTTAAGAAAAATATATCCAGTCAGAAAAGGAGCAAAGTACATCTCTAACAGCAGTTCTAATAAATAATATAAGCTATGTAATAGTAAATAGATATGAATATACATGATGCAATATACAGATACAAGAGATATGCAATAAAAAAATACTGGAAATAAATATGAGAATGAACAATATAGAAATGAACAAGAAATACTAATGACTAAGTGAGTGAGTACCAGCTTTAAAATGTGACCGGCTTGAAAACTTGATACAAGATTTATGGCATGGCTAATCATACGTGCGGTGTATGATTAACATTATTCAATGAACAAGACTTGATACAAGGAGGGTATGATCACATATCTACACTACATACTGTCCGCCCCCGACTGGTATAGTGGATCCAACCATGGTACGTTATGACACGGGATTCTCTGAAAAGGTAGCAAGTCTCCCCAAGAATCAGTGTTTACACATGTACAAGAAGAACAAGAAAATAAGGCTTGCACAAGATACACCATACATACCAAGGAATAACATCTCATGACGAGATCCGGATATACCAATCTGTGTAACCATCGTGTCAAGAAATCAAGGATATCTACACTAGATACAAGAGACATAGATGATATCATAAATAAAAAACTATCAGAGAATGTACTCGCCTGAAACCTAGTGAACAATATCAAAGATGTCCGGTACGGTGCCTCGAAGACCTAAATATGGAATATTACATCAATACAATATTTTGAAATTAAAATAAGTTAAACTAGTCAATTTTAAGTCATAAAGTCATTTCTAAGTCAAAACAGTCAAACTAGGTCAACTCTAGGTCAAACTAGCCAAACTTGGTCAAACTAGCTATTTCTAGGTTGTATGAGTCCATCTCTAGGATATTTGGTCCATACACTATGTAACTAGGCCACACTAGCTATGCTAAGATACTTGTAAACCAATAAGATACGGTATCTTAAGATACGCAATTAATTAGATAAGAAAATATCATAATATGCATATATACAAGACAATATATAATATTCCTATCTAAACTAATGCTAACTGGATACCTTGGCTTTGAACTAATGCGGTATCACACCACTACACACCCATCTTGATACTCAAACCCCAAATACCTTGAGTATCAATCCAATACCTTTACATTACCTTGGTGTCACAAGGTAATATGAATCCAAACATATAACTAATTACCCAACTCTAACTATAACTAAGATGCATTACTAATACACTACTACTTACTATACTAATACATATATACTATAGTGCCTCGCTCCGCGTCGACACTATGTATCTATGGTGAGTGGGCAGAACTTCGTTCTCTGATTTAGCATGCAAGGCAGGTTCTATCATTCTCTTATGAAAACAAGCATTCAAAAACTCATATTCGTTATTAAGGACTGCAAGAATCAGAGAACGAAGTTCTGCCCACTCACTTTAGAAACATAGTGCCGACACGGAGCGGGGCACTACATAAGTTCTGCCCACTCACCTTAGATACATAGTGCTGACGTGGAGCGGGGCACTACATATACATACATACATATATCTAACTAGTAACAAGTATATATGTATATATCTAACTACTAAAATATTAAGTAACTAATTAGATAACTATCAATAGACTAACTAATAAACTATACATCAAGCTACTAGCTAACTAAACTACTAATTAAACTAACAAGCTAACTAGTTAAACTACTCATCAAGCTAACCAACTACTAAACTAGTAAACTAAACTACCCCCTTACCTGCTCTGTGGCTGTTGCCCTTGCTATGGCCTTCATGTTGTTGTTACGTTTGCTGTTGTTGCTGCTGCAACATGCTGCTGCTACTGCACTGCATATTTCTTTACTGCCTTGCTGCTACTACACTGCATATTGCTTCACTACCTTGCTATTACTGCTGCACTGCATATTGCCCACTGCTGCAGCTGCAGTTGTTGTGTTGCTGCTACTGCTATGTTGCTGATACTGCTTTGCTGCTTACTGCTGCTTGTGTATGCTTGCTGATTGTTGTGCAGCCTGAAATGCTACTACCTGCTGCATGTTGTGGCAGTTGCTAGCTCACTGCTAACTTGCTGGCTTCAGTTGCTGCACTACCTATGCCTGCTGCATGCTTGCTATAGTGCATATTGCCTCACTGATTCTGCATATGCCAACCCCTCTCAAACACACACTACACACACAATACAAGTATATATATATATATATATATATATATATATATATATATATATATATATATATAACACTAGATATAATATCTATCTATACATATATGTATGCAATAGAGATACATATCTATATATATATATACACACATCAATATATACATATCCATACATATGCATATATCTATGTATACTTATCTATATAATACTATAGATACACACAAATCACCATTCAATGAACATAGAACAACATATTATATATATATATATATATATATATATATATATATATATATATATATATATATATAATATTCTAATAGCTATTACTAAGGCAAAATGAATCTAAAGACAATGAAATAAACATGTGGAGTGCATCGCACCCGTATCACACTAGATCTATGATACGCTTGCGAAACGAGTACACCCCACAACCAAACGTACCCCGAAGGACACGAGCAAGTCTAAAATAATAATTATGAATAATACGAAGAGTTAATTACACATCTACGTGTCCGTGTCAAAATATGACATGCACAAACCCCCGTGTCAGAGAAAAACTCTTAAATTAACCCGTATCTTCAAATTGTCGGAATACGACCTATACGTATCCAATTATGGACACGACACTAGCCACACACAATCAAACATATGTCAATTTGGTCTAATTGACCAATTGACAAACACAAGATGTGTCAACCTCAGAATTTCCCCAAAATTGAGACAAAATAATACATAACTTCCTCCATAGGCCTCCTATGAACCTAATTCCAATTCATTTTGGTAGCCTTAGCATATGGGGTGGTTCCTAATGATTAAAACACAGATTTAGAGTCTAATTAGAGAGAAAAAGCTAAATTATACCTATTGGGAGATGGATTCCCAATAAAACTTTCAAATTGGGTGAAAAGAGCCTTCAACTTGTAGATCCTTGCTCCTCCTTGTAGATCCTTGCTTCCTTCTTATAGATCCTTAATTCAATAGCCTCCAATGATGATTTGGGAAGGAATTGGAAAGAAATTTTGGTAGAAATTTGATATGGGAATGAAGAATTTTGGAAGAGAAAATTCTAGATCTAGATTTGAAATAAAAATAAAGCGAGAGAAACTTTTCCTCCTATTCTAACTAGGTCGGCCACCGAACCCTTCCCCAAGCTACTATAAAATGTGTAGAATACCCCTTGGGGTCTCTCATGAAGAAATAATTAAGGAAGGAAGGTTCTAGTTTAATGGGTTTAACTTAATTAATCATCCTCCTAATGAATGTACTTCTAATTGGGCTCAATTCTAACTAGATTTAAATGTTGGTCCATGGATCTAATATAAACTAGTTAGGTCTACCAACACAAGTCCAAAACAATAAACTAATATCTAACAATAAATAAATAATATAATAAATAAATATATAGCATGCACAATATTTAATTAATTATAAAATGACCAAAATATCCTTTCATAGAAAATATAGTAGTAACAAGTCTACCCCTCTTAAAATAATTTTGTTCTCAAAATTCAAAGACGAAACTACCCCAGAAAAATAAACAGAATAGAACCGAAAAGAACAGAATCAGGAAAGAACATACCTCAAGGCACAAACAAATATGGGTAACGCTCTCGTATTTCATCCTCTCTCCCAGGTAGACTTCCCAGAGAGTGATGCCTCCATGCGACGCGTACCAAAGGAATAGTCTGGTTCCTCAGTACCTTATCTCTCTGATCTAGAATCTCAACTGGTTGCTCTGGATAGCTAAGAGTAGGGTCCACCTCTATCTTCGAGTGATCCAACACGTGACTAGGATACGCCATGTACCGTCTCAACTGTGATACGTGAAATACATTATGCACTCCCTCCAATGCAGGTGGCAAGTATAGTCTGTAAGCAACTGCACCGACCCTCTCTAGAATAGTGAAAGGTCGAATAAATCGTGGACTAAGCTTCCCGCCTCTACCGAAATAAATCGTGCCTCGTGTCGAAGAAATCCTTAGAAACACCAAACCACCCACCTAGAAAAAAATACAACCTTAAGAACTTAATCTATAACAAACAACCTATATCAAGTACAAAACAAAAATCTAAAACTATACCTCAAACTTCAAAGGTCTCTGGTGGCTATCGGCCTAATGTCGCTGTCTGTCCTGTGCCACTCGAAGTCTGTCTCTGGTCATCTTAATCTTCTCCGCTGCATCCACAACCATTTCAGGCCCTAGCAAAACTCTCTCTCCAACATCGTCCCATGACAAGGGAGTAAGACATCTCCAGCCATACAGAGCCTCAAATGGTGACATCTCTATACTAGCCTGGTAACTATTTTTGTAAGAAAACTCTACCAAATGGAGATAGTCCTCTCAAGATCCCCCGAAATCTAGTACACAGGTGCGCAGCATATCCTCGAGAGTCTGAATAGTCCTCTCTGACAGCCCATCCGTCTAGGGGTGATATGCAGTACTGAACTTGAGCTGGGTCCAAACTCGCCTGCAAACTCCTCCAAAAAAGAGAAGTGAAATAACTATCCTGATCTGAGACTATGATGACGAAAACCCCATGTATCCTGACGATCTGCCTCATATACATCTCTGTCAGTTTCTCCGTAGACAAACCGACCTTGAAAGGCAAAAAGTGGGCCGACTTGGTCAACCTGTCAATGATGACCCAAATTGCGTCTTTTCCTCCTGGAGATCGTGCAAGTCCGGACACAAAATCTATAGTAATGTGCTCCCACTTTCACTCTGAAATGGATAATGGCTAAAGTAAACCACCTAGCCTCTTTCTCTCGGCTTTCACCTGCTGGCATACTAAGCATCTGGATACAAACTGTGCCACTTTCCTCTTCATGCCATACCATCATACACTCTCTCGCATATCCTGATACATCTTGTTGGCACCTGGATGTATGGATACTGAGAGCGATGTGCTTCCTGCAATACCTTCTCACGCAGCTTTCCAGTAGGCACACACAATCTAACACCATGCCGCAAAGAACCATCCTCAACAATGGTAAAATTATCCTCCAATCCTTCTCTCACCTGAGCTATGATGCTCCTCAGAGATACATCCTCATACTGGCCTGCCTTGATCTTGTCCATCAACTGTCACGCCCCAGTCCCAAAATATATAAGACTAAGAATACGTAAGCATGTCAGCCGTATGTATATAGCAACTCCAATATATGGACACCATAATACATACGTACGCTGTAATATGAATATTAACTCACAAGTGGTATATAATTATCACAAGTCACAGGGCATAACTAAATATCATCCACAGAATCAAATAGAAATAAATAACCAATCTACTATATAACTGAATCTCAATATGAAGTATCAAAGAATGATAGTCGGGTGGAAACAAATCCACTGCCAAACTAGAATATAATGGAAACCAAATAGGTACATCTAATGAACCATGAGACTCGAAGAGAAGACCTCCTCGAAAGAGATAAGTAGCAAGTCCTGATCCGTGCTCCTGCGAATAGTCAATATCGTCTACACCTAGAAAGGGACCAGGTCCTCAAAGGGACGTAACAAGATACATAGAAGCATGCCAATTGAATACAGTAAACATGCATAATAGGTAGAAAATATATAAGTACGCTGTACAAGACAATCTATATGAAATGCATAATGAGGATAACTTTTCGACGTATGGGCATGGGTAGGCTACTCTATCTAATCTCACAACTCACACACACGTCAGGGACATCATCAGCCGTCATACCGCGAGGGTAGCGACCATCGGACATGACTACCATAGTGCGTGCTAGTTACTACGGTTTATCATAGTGGTTATAGCCCATACGCCTACTGATTGTCCTCCCCTCCCATGATACTATGCGTCAAATGTGTGTCAACATATATATAGTATATAATTATGACTGAAAGAAAATACACATGCAATAAATATATAAAATATAATAAGCATGCAAAAGTACTATAAGCAATTTGGCAAGGTATCTTGCCTGGTCTGAAAAAGATGAAGTCCCAACTCAAGGCGTCGTCCGATCTACCCGTCACATAAATTAAACAAGTTAGGTTACAAAAGTGGGTGAATAGTTTACACCATTTTAATCTGTTTTAACTTTGAATAAAATAATCTAAAATAGTATTTTTAATCTTATTATAATCTGATTTTATTGTTAAACCCTAATTTTGATCCAAAGAAAGTCAACTTTACGGATTTGTGATCCTGTGGGATGCAAATTGAGGCAATCCGTTGACCAAAAAGTCAACCAACTCAAATCCTGGATTTATGTGTAAAATCCTATAGATTTTAGTGCTACATGAATTATGGATTCGATGGTTTCTTAAAATTACAAGTCGGTAAAGAGTTATGGTCATAAAGGATGACAGTTTTTGGTAATTTTCTATTTACGTCTACGTTGCATGAATTTTACAGTAGATTAAACTTACATGTTAAATTCTAGAAATATTATTTTATGTAAGTTCATCATGTCAATTTTCTGAAACTTCAAACGGTTCGTAATTCTGAATTCGGGATATCCCAAAATCTCGAAAATACAAAAATGCGTCTGATTTCGGACAGCTGGCACTTTTAGAATTTTTTGGAAAAATAGGTTCACAAATTATTAAAATAATTTATATATTCAGAAAACTAACCTTGATATGGTTCTAACAAAAAAAATGGAGTGCGTTTGGAGTCCGGAGATAGGAGATATCGTCTTTTTAAGTATTTATAACTACTAGAAAATGAGGCTGAATTTATGACGAATTTTAACTGTTTTTGGACGAAAAAGAGAGGAGTTTGGGAAGAAAAATATGAAAGAAGAGTTTATTCCATAAGTGTAATTGATATTTATAATGGTGGAGACTACTTAATTGAATACGACTATGATTGGTTAATTTGGATATGATTAGGATCAGTTTAAATAAGGATAGGATATGTATGAAGTTGCTTTCCTAGTAGGCCAAGGATTTGAATTAATTTAAAATAGAGTTTGAGTTTATCTCAATAATTTATAATCTTAAATAAAATTAAAGATAATACAAATAATTTATATATAATCTTATTAATATCTATTAACACTAAATTAGTATCTATCTAATATTAAGACTATATATATCCAAATAAATCCTAAATAATTTCAAAAATATAAATAAATTTCTTAAAATTCTAAATAAATTACAGAAAAATATAATTAAATATTTTAACCTAAAATAAATATTTGGTAGGAACAATATGCAAGTATGGTCTCATAGTAAATCATGAAAGTCCTAATAATTTACGTTTTCTATGTTTAAATTATCCAAAAATTCTAGAAAAATCTCCAAAAATCTAAAATAGCCTAAAAATGATTCTAAATAAATATTTATATAAGTAAATATATCAAAAAAATTATTTTCTAATTAACTAAAAGAATACTCTAAAGTAATTTAATATTTAAAATAATCTATAATAAATATAATAATATAAAATAAACACAAAATACCTATTTTGGGTGAGGGAGTTTACAATCTACCCAACTTACAAAAATTTTGTCCTTGAAATTAAAAATAAGGAATAATTTGTTAAATATTTCACATTTGTATCTAAGGCAAGTCAACCGCAATCTTCTCAAAAATTTAAATGACAAAATTTATTCAAATCCGTCATAATCTCTTCAAAATTAAAATAATCACTGTTTAAATCAAAATTTAACCTATCATAATCTCTTCTAGATTTTTAAATATTTAATATCCAAATTTAATTCAAATCTATATGACATCTTAAATAACCCACATCAAATTTTATATCACGATTTTCAACTATCATAACCTCATATAGATTTGAAATAATTCTAATCAAATCTTATTCCTATATTTCAACTTAAGAATTTTGGACTCTTCAAATTTTAAATTCAATTTCTATTATCAATATTTTAAATAGGTGATCCAACAATCAAAATTCAACTTTTAATTCAAATCATCAAATTGTAAAATTTTGAATTCAATCCATCAATGTTCATGTTTAGAGTTCTATTTTTTTCTCAAGATTTAAATTGTTAATTTGAATCTCCAATATTCAAAATTTAAATCATGTGCTCAAATTATAAATATTTGGTCTGCAATATCAAATTCATCCTATAAGGCATTCTTATCTTTAAAGTTAAATCATTATAATCTAAATCTTTCTTCTAAAAATTTTCAAAATTAAAATGACTTAAATCTCTCAATCTAATCTCACTTGATTACAATCTAAATTTTTTTTACCTCAAGTTGACAATGTAACTTCTACCCAACTTAGAATTTACCGATCTATCACATAGGCTATACATTTAAGAAAAACTTCCTCAAATTATTTAATCGTGCTATTCAATCCACAAAATATCTCATATATTTTATGTCCTTAATTACAAAAGATAGTCACCAAGTAATGTGATTGACCTATGGGGTATAGTACTCTCTGTGTATCAAACTTATACCAAGCACAAGCATTCATCTTTCCGAAATAGGGGAAGACGGAAATCAACAATAAAGAATCCAAGGAGGAGGTGATAGAATACAAGTACGGGGTTCAAAGCGATTAAAGAATTCAAAAGGGAGTGGCCAAGGCAGTTGTGGATTGAAATCTTATTTTGGTAAATTTTTATTCATGTGTTTACATCAGAATGGTTATGTACCTGATGTGATATGCTCTGACCAGTCTAGAGGGCAAGTATATTTGTCTAACAAGTTAAGTCACTATATCTCAATCCACGTAAAATAGTCATACGAAGAGCGAACCAAGCGCACTAAGGTTGATCAGACCATAATACACTGATTCTGATTTAGACAATGTATAGTGTGGGCCCCCAATAATACATATGTCATAAACAAGCTCGATAAAAGAATAAGCTTGTAAAACTAGGCTATAATAGCAGCATAAGTCGAGGTAGTACAGAAAATATAGGTACGCTGGATTATGATGAGTGAAAGTACAAATTATGTGATTTGAAACTAAAGGATAATCATAAAATCACAATCTAAATGAATAACTCAACTATCAAGTTCTAGCTACTAAGCACATAATTTAAGATTAACAAACTACGATCCTACCAAACTATGTATTCTAACATAAAAGAAAATCACTTGGCCTATAATCAGAAGGGTTAGGTGGCACGAATTGAAAGATGAAAAAAAAATTTAGTCGTCGCACCAATAGCGAGCGTTAAGGTTTCGGAGGAATAATATATAAAATTAAATAGAGAGCATTAACTAAAATTTAATACCACATATCTACATATAGCTAACTATATACTATACTAACAAGTATATCACTAGTTATTTACATATAGCTAAAATTAAATAGAGAGCATTAACCATGTCACGCCCCAGTCCCAAAATACCAAGGGACTAGACACGTGGCAATGGCCAGCAGCACGCACCGATGGACAAACCCAATTTAATGGATCCATCGGGGCATACTTAAGCTGTATTACAACAGTCAGGGTTTACTATTCTCATCCACATATTAAAGACAACAATATCAATAAAAAGTATTAAACAACATCCAGTCACAAGTAAATTAAATCGGGGAACAACCCGATATTAAGTCTGTTACAAAAGTTCTCATAAACAGAAAATAAAGGGTTTAATTGCCATAACAACTGAGCATGGAAGAAGCAGATGTTTAGGAGAAGTCCTCAGCGATCACCTCGTCCTCAGGTTCTGGTACTGCTCCGAGAAGTGCTCCTGTTCCGTACACCTCAGGGTAGATCTCGTCTGCTAACCCTGGGGACATAATCCGGATCCAGGTCCTCAGGGGACATAGCAAGGTACAGACAAAACAAGCCAAAAATAATACAGTGCAGAAATAAAGGAACAATAAGGTAAATAAATAAACCAGCTAAGTGATATGCAAGTGAGAGTTTTAGTCATACTCGGGCTGAGACTACTACAGGATCAGTGTTGGAGAAACCCATAGCAGTATTTTCTTGATGGGCCAGTACGGTACCAAAGCTCTGTGTCAGAGTCTAAGGCACAATCCATTAAAGTATTTTATATATATATATATATATATATATATATATATATATATATATATATATATATATATATATATATATTCAGCCTTTTGTATGGTAAAACTCTTTCCACCCAATGTAATCTCACATCACAGTTTTATAATGTCTCATGTTCATGTCACGCAAGATCAAACTAATGCAATAAGTCAGGATAAAATCTAAGCATGTAAAATGTATATGTCATAAACCTGTATTCTATACAGAATCACCTTGAATATTCAGGAAGATTCTGTCTCATGAATTGTGTCAGGTGTCCTGGTTATAAGGTACTTGATATGGCAAGTACGAGAATGTAAATGTCACGATATCCATCTCTAGGTGACGTTACACAACCCCGCGTACGGTGTTGGCACCCGACTATTAATCGGAAGCTAAGTAAGTCACACGGCCCTAGGGTTGAGCATGTACAACAGTCACAAAAAATAAATCAAGAGAACAAATTGAATCGTTATACTGCAATTATGGCAAGGTACACTTGCCTGGGGTTTCGGCTCCAATTGTAGCTCTGGCAGCAGCGGGATTTTCAGGCAGTACTCCGGTTGCTGAAATAGACATCACCATTAGATCCAGAAAATATTAATCAGCTAAAAATGCCTGTCCTTGAGTCCAATTTGGATACAGGGACAAAAATGACAATTTCAGGTCAAGGCGGGGTCCACATGTGGGCCGCTTTGCACCGAAAAATGCGTCAGGGTCAAAGGTCTCCAAATTCGTCCAACTTAGTGTCAACAAGTCAGGAACGATGATACGAACCCAACGGAACTTCCAGAATTGGATTCCGCTGAGCCAATCACAAAATTGCCCGTCAAGTGGAGCCTATGGGGCCCACGACACGCGATTTTGTCAACGTTCTCAGAATCGAACCAAACTTGGCTCACAGGACCAGCGTATTGCTACGAGTCCGATGGCGCAAGTTTTGTCTCGATCCGACGTGTATATACTAAGTTACAGCGAGATTCAGAAAGGTCGGATATGGAATGTTGTCGGCGGATACGCGTTGATTCCGGTGTATATGCACATCCAAATCAACTTCTGCGAAATCCCGCATGTCCGTATCAACGACGCGCACGTATCGGTGAAGATCGCACACGACCAAGTCGTCCCGTTTGGCGGGGCATACTCAGTTCCGGGGTGAAACAGGGCATTGGTTTTCCTGTTTTTGGATCGCGGTTCGCGATCACCACAGGACGCGATGCACCGAGCGGTTTGCACAGGCACCGAGGGGGTCATGCAGGCTACGCGATGCAACAAACGGAATAAAAAACAGAGCTATGAGGAGAGAGATATGAGTACCTGAACAGGGCTCCGGGAAATTGAATTCTCCGTGTCCACGTCGCGTCTACCGTGTCCTGGACACTGTGTCCAAGCCGTGTCCGAGCTAGGGCATCAGTGTCCGACCGCTGGGAGTGGGGGTTCAGGTCGGCGGAGGTCGACGAGGGCTCAGGGAGGCCGGGCAGCGCTCGGCTGAGTTGGCCGGAGCCGGGGCGGCTAGGCGGGGCTTTGGCGGAGGAGCTGCTAGCTCGGGATCGGCGGGGACGGAGCTGGAGGAGAGGAGGAGAGGCTGGCCGAGGGCGGAGGGAGGCCGGTCTCGTCGGGGACGGCGAGGCGAGCGGGGTTGGGCACGGCGGCGAGGTTCGGGGTCACCGGTGAAGCGGGGCCGAGGGAAGAGGGAAGGAGGCGGAGCGAGGGGTTTTTATAGGGCGTCCGGCGGGCGGTTGAGGGAGGTGAGGCGGCGGTAGGGCGTCGAAGGGGCGGTCGTTACCGGAGAAGGATCGACGGCGGTTATGAGCGGAGCGGGGACACGAAGCGGCGGAGGGCGGCGGCCGGGAAGGCCAGCAGTCGGGGCTGAGCGGTTTGGGGAAGATGAGGGGTTCGGGTCGGGTGGATTCGGGCGGACGGGTCGGGTCCTAGCGGATCCGGCCCGATCCAAAAACAATACGGGTCGGATCGGGCTAGTGGGTCGGGTCTGGGTTAGACCCGGATCCGACCCGCTAAGGATTTGGGTTTGGTTCAAATTAACCCGGTTCGGTTCAGAAATTGGTTTGGTTTATTTAAAATAAACCCGGTTTATTTTGGTTAAATTAATAATTAGTTTTTAGGGCTTTTAAAATGCTTCCGGGGTCCAATAAATTCTCGAAAAATTACCATATGTCTAGTTTTTTATTTTACATCATAAAATATTATTTTCATAATATTTTAATATTATTTAATATCAATTAAAAATCATTTAATAATTAAAACACCTTAGTTTAATTTCAGAAAAATCTCAGAAAAATCCAGAAAATTGTAAAAAATTCCAAATTAAAATTTCTTTAAAATCAGGGGGTTTATAATCTACCCACCTTAAGAGGATTACATCCTCGCAATCAAAGAATAACCGGTCAACAGAGATGACACGGTTGCAAACATTGTTCGAAGCACATCAAAATCAAGGAGAATCAAGGTTGAGAGTAACACCTAAAAAAAATTATTTCCCTAAGCATTAAAAGTTATGAAATTTCCCGAATGAAGGAAATCTAAAAAATTACAGTTTTAGAAAACCAGTTTTATCCTTTAAAAACTTATCAGTTTAACATTTATAAAACATTCTAAATTATTGGCAAGTTCAAAATTACTTAGATTAACACTAGGTTATCAATTATTATCAATTTAAAACTGTCAGGTCAAGTCTAGGGTCACGAACCAATGGGCACGAACTAAAGAAATAATAGAAACAGAACTACAAAAACTTACGCGCATTTGCTACTCCATGATTCTGCGCGTCTCCCACAGTCATCGCGAAAGCTTGGCCGCGTCCTTGAGGTGGTGCCTTCTACTGTTGCTGGACTTGCTGGTAGGGTGCTGCTTGAAGTGCCAAGGGTGGCCTTGGTTGATGTCCTCCTGGTGCTGGTAGAGCTTGTTGGTTTGCCCTTGGTGCTCCTTCTCTACGCTCAGGCAATCCCTCACTGCATGCTGTCTAGATCCGCAACCTAAGCATAGTCCGAATTTACGTCTACACTCCTTCTCAACATGGCCTATCTTGCTGCAGTAGTAACAAGTAGGAAGAGTCAAGGATTTGGATGCAGCTCCCTGTGGTGCTTGATACAGATGAGGTTTCTTGGCAGCTTCTCAATTCGTTGCTCTGGTTGGTGCTGATGTGGAAGGCCTCTTCAGGTTGGATTCTCGTCTGATGACATGCTCCATACGTCGAGCTGCAGCAAGGACGTCCGTGTACGAAGTAGGTGCGACGAATCTGATCATTCTTTGTAGCTCGAATTTTAGCCCATCAAAGAACTTCTCAGCCTTATCTTCTTCTGTTGGGATCAAGGTAGGGGCGAAGCGACTTAGACGAAGGAACTCAGCGTTGTACTCTTCTACCGTCATAGTATCCTGAATGAGGCGATTGAACTTGTCCCGCAGGTCTGATCGAGCGATAGCCGGAATGTACATCTCTTGAAAGAGTCTGGAGAACTCTTTGGTCTGGTTCGAGCCGTCTCTCTTCAGATAGCCACCAGTGATGAGCATTGCCTGTCAATTGCATTCTGACGGCAGTCATCCAACGTTCCCTTGGTAGCTCAGCTGCTTCTAATTGATGTTATATGTTGGTGATCCACTCATGAACTTCTGTGGGCTCCTCCTTGCCTGAGAAGGTACGGGGCTTCAGTTGGCGGAAATCAGTGATAGAGCCCGTCGGTTGCCGTCTAGCTGGTAGGTTGGCCTGCTCCAGTGCATTTACTAGACTGTTCCTCAAGTAATCAGCCTCGCGACGTTGAGCCTCGTATTGGACTTGTTGCTAGGCTTGCATCATTGCGTAGATCATTTAGAATATTTGTTGCCCGTCAATAGGCTGCCCTTGTGGGAATACAGGCATCGGTGGAACGAACTGCAGCGAAGGTAGAATATCATCACACCGAAATCTAGAAGCTTGCTGATCTGCTTGGCTGCTTTGGTGAGTAGAGGGATCTCCACTCAATGGCGTCACTTTATCTTCTCCGTAGGTGGCTATATCACCTATTGGTGTTCTTGCTGGAGTTCCGTCGTTTGCTTATGAATCCATTACTCTGCATCAAAATAAACTATAAGAGGCGCACAAGAATCAAGGTAAGATGCAAGTCAAAAATTAGTTCGAATACGATATAGATATCAAAAATAATTCAAGCAAGTGGATGAGATCCTAAAACTTATCCTATTCTTATTGCAGGCATGTTCGGTCCCTAAGTTAAAACCAAACAATTTAGTCGTAGAACTGCATGGGCCACCAGAAAAACCATGTCACGCCCCAGTCCCAAAATACCAAGGGACTAGATACGTGGCAATGGCCAGCAGCACGCACCGATGGACAAACCCAATTTAATGGATCCATCGGGGCATACTTAAGATGTATTACAACAGTTAGGGTTTACTATTCTCATCCACAGATTAAAGACAGCAATATCAATAAAAAGTATTAAATAACATCCAGTCATAAGTAAATCAAATCAGGGAACAACCCGATATTAAGTCTGTTACAAAAGTTCTCATAAACAGGAAATAAAGAGTTTAATTGCCATAACAACTAAGCATAGAAAAAGCAGATGTTCAGGAGAAGTCCTTAGCGATCACCTCGTCCTCAGGTTCTGGTACTGCTCTGAGAAGTGCTCATGTTCCGTACACCTCAGGGTAGATCTCGTCTGCTAACCCTGGAGACATAATTCGGATCCAGGTCCTCAGGGGACATAGCAAGGTACAGACAAAACAAGCCAAAAATAATGTAGTGCAGAAATAAAGGAACAATAAGGTAAATAAATAAACCAGCTAAGTGATATGCAAGTGAGAGTTTTAGTCATACTCGGGCTGAGACTACTACCGGATCAGTGTCGGAGAAACCCATAGCAGTATTTTCTCGAAGGGCCAGTACGGTACCAAAGCTCTGTGTCAGAGTCTAAGGCACAATCCATTAAAGTATTATATATATATATATATATATATATATATATATATATATCCAGCCTTTTGTATGGTAAAACTCTCCCCACCCAATGTAATCTCACGTCACAGTTTCATAATGTCTCATGTTCATGTCATGCAAGATCAAACTAATGCAATAAGTCAGGATAAAATCTAAGCATGTAAAATATATATGTCATAAACCTGTATTCTATACAGAATCACCTTGAATATTCAGGAAGATTTTGTCTCATGATTTGTGTCAGGTGTCCTGGTTATAAGGTACTTGATATAGCAAGTACGAGAATATAAATGTCACGATATCCATCTCTAGGTGACGTTACACAACCCCGCGTACGGTGTTGGCACCCGACTATTAATCGGAAGCTAAGTAAGTCACATGGTCCTAGGGTTGAGCATGTACAACAGTCACAGAAAATAAATTAAGAGAACAAATTGAATCGTTATACTACAATTATGACAATGTACACTTGCCTGGGGTTTCGGCTCCAATTGTAGCTCTGGCAGCAGCGGAATTTTCAGGCAGTACTCTGGTTGCTGAAATAGACATCACCATTAGATCCAGAAAATATTAATCAGCTAGAAACACCTGTCCTTGAGTCCAATTTGGACATAGGGGCAAAAATGACAATTTCAGGTCAAGGCGGGGTCCACATGTGGGCCGCTTTGCACCAAAAAATGCGTCAGGGTCAAAGGTCTCCAAATTTGTCTAACTTAGTGTCAACAAGTCAGATACGATGATACGAACCCAACGGAACTTCCAGAATTGGATTCCGATGAGCCGATCACAAAATTGCCCGTCAAGTGGAGCCTGTGGGGCCCACGACACGTGATTTTGTCAACGTTCTCAGAATCGAACCAAACTTGGCTCATAGGACCAGTGTATTGCTACGAGTCCGATGGCGTAAGTTTTGTCTCGATTCGACGTGTATATACTAAGTTACAGCAAGATTCAGAAAGGTCAGATACGGGGCATTGTCGGCGGATACGCGTTGATTCTGGTGTGCACGCACATCCAAATCAATTTCTGCGAAATTCTGCACGTCCGTATCAACGACGCACACGTATCAGTAAAGACCGTACACGACCAAGTTGTCCCGTTTGGCGGGGCGTACTCAGTTCCGGGGTAAAACAGGAAGTTGGTTTTCCTATTTTTGGATCGCGGTTCACGATCACCACAGGACGCGATGCACCGAGCGGTTTGCACGGGCACCGAGGGGGTCATGCAGGCTACGCGATACAATAAACGAAATCGAAAAAAGAGCTACGAGGAGAGAGATATGAGTACCTGAACATGGCTCCGGGAAATTAAATTCTCCGTATCCGCATCGCGTCTACCGTGTCCTGGACACTGTGTCCAAGCCGTGTCCGAGCTAGGGCATCAGTGTCCGGCCGCTGGGAGTGGGGGTTCAGGTCGGCGAAGGTCGGCGAGGGCTCAGGGAGGTCGGGCAGCGCTCGGCTGAGTCGGCCGGAGTCGGGGCGGCTAGGCGGGGCTTTGGCGGAGGAGCTGCGAGCTTGGGATGGGCGGGGACGGAGCTGGAGGAGAGGAGGAGAGGCTGGCCGAGGACGAAGGGAGGCCGGTCTCGTTGGGGACGGCGAGGCGAGCGGGGCTGGGCACGGCGGCGAGGTTCAGGGTCACCTGTGAAGCGGGGCCGAGGGAAGAGGGAAGGAGGCAGAACGAGGGTTTTTTATAGGGCGTTCGTATAGCGCCCCATTCTTCCGGTGCGGAGAGCGCGGCTAAGAAACACAAGACGGTATCGTTTGATCGGGATAGATTGAATTAAGAACTCGTCCTCGTTATGGATTTGTTTCTTCGGAATCGATTCCCATATTCAGTGGACCGTGCCCCCGGGATCGACTTAGAGGCAGAGTCAGGAGGGACCTCTCTGCTGCTATCTTTTATTGCCTCGGTTTTTGATGTCGCTTGTTGCTTTCGTGCTTTGAGTTGGTTTTAAGATTTGCTTATTTTCCTTGAACGGTTTCGATGGTTTTCATTATTTTCGTTCATTGAACTGCACTTCAATTCCAAGATTGGAAAAGTGGAAGAGGTATTGATCGAGCTGTTCGTAATGCAGGTGAACGAGCAGTAGGCGGCTTGCGAGCGGAGTCGTGAAGCGCCTCTTTCCTTCTCCCTTCCAACTATCCAAGTGAGTGGCTACCAACCCGATTAGCTAGCCCTGCTTCCAAGCTTCACATCTAATAAATCTGCAATCTCCTTTGCCCCGATCAAACGATACCAAGTAATAATAAAAGAAACCAAGATAAAAGAGAATAGGCTTGGTTATCATGCTTGTCAACCAAACATGTGAACTGTTATCTTATAGTATGCTTATTCGGGCAAATATTCTATAAACCGTGCTAAGTATAGATCACATCTTGTATATGCATAATTGTTCAGGGAGGCTATGCAAAATAAATCATGCAATACTGCTTGTCGTGTACTCGTATTCTTACACTCGTGTTGCCTCAAATGCATGACTTGTTAACTTGTTAATCGTGTTCTATCATGGACAACTTGTGCACAAGGTATTGGTTCTGCGAACGGTCGCTGGGGCACTGGCACCGATCCGATCCGGGCGAAACTCGTGAGTAGTCGTCATGTTCGGGACAGGATAGCTTGCAGCACAATCGTGTACTCTCGTAGCAATCTATCCTTGTCCTCGGCTACGTCCATTATGGCAATCATGCCAGTGATCATCGTGTATATTTAAACCTGTTACAAACTAACTTGTGTCTTCGTGGCAGGGAAGGCATGGTAAGTATTGTGCAGGTAATTCAGACGGGCAGCTAAAATCCACCGAACGGTGGCACGTTCATTTCAGTATCATATATATATACTGTTGCTTGTAAATGAACTAAGGCAAGATAGAAACGCACAAAACATGCATGCTTCATTAAAACAACGTGTTGATTGGTATAGTTCGGCTAGCTCGCCTTCACCAGTATGTTTCGACATGCTGACCCTCGTTGAAACAGGTTCTCCGCACTAAGGCGAACCGAGCGAGGAGCCGAAGTTGTCTTCCCGATCCAGTCCAGCTGTTGGCGCATCTTCATCGCGCCCCTTTGAAGTATTTTGAAGACAGGAGCTTGCAACTCTTCATACACAAATGTAGCTCCGTGGCAAAGCTGTCCTCCAGCCTGGAGGTCTATACATTTTGAAGTTATAAAAGGATGTAATGTACAGGACTGCTATCTCATTTTGAGTCAACTCTTTTGTAAGTCCGTGCGGCATATTAGCTAACTCGTTCAAGAGTTTGTAATAGATGTTCATTATCAATAAAGAGAACTTTTCCATGTTTCAAATCTGTGTTTCAATTTATGTGCGTACTCTGAATATGTGCTCGTTATGCAAAATACTTTAGCCTTGTGCGGGCGCAACCCCAGGCCCGTACGGCATCACGATTCGGGGGACGCCCCAACGATTCTATGGAATCGGGTCGTGACATAGTGGTATCAGAGCACAGATTCAAGTTCCTTAGACTTTGTGCTGGAAAAGTTCCTTTAACGATCAAATTCCTGTGCGAACTCTTGAACTCGCTAGGCCCAAATGAGATACGTTCATGCAATAAGTCCATAATACATTATGATCCTAATGTAATTTACCTTCTTTTGAAGGAATGGCACTAGCACAATCCACAGCGCAAACCCCGTACATACATAAGGCCAAGGAAGTAGTTCGGGCACTTCGGGAAGTTCAGAGAGCCAGCGAGCCATGCCAAGCATTGATCCCGTCCAACGAATGTTGCAGATATTGGAGGCAAACCAACAAAGGGACGAGGCTCGCTATGAACGTGCCGAGAAGCGGGCGGAAGAGAGTCAGCTCAAGTTTTAAGACAATATAGAAGCTCGATTCTCAGTCCAGCAAAAGCAGGTGGATGCCCTGCAACAGATCGTTCAGACTTTGTCTTCCAACCATTCCGCTGCAACAGCAACGACTCCAGTGGAACAGCCCGTGCTTGAAGTAGAGACGTCGCAAATTCCAAGGCCGAGGGACGTGACTGCCTTTGACTTTGGCCACTTCAAGAAAGTCTGCAACACCCCATTCAACGGGACTGAGGACCCAGTCGTAGCTCTAGATTGGTTGGCCGAACTTGAAGATCACTTAGCTCTACTAGAGGTCCCCGAAGAGAAGCGCGTCGCCTGCGCGCAACTACAGCTCCGCCTCAACGCGCATGATTGGTGGGACGTGCATCGACGATCTCTCCAATTTGATCCCGGAGAGAAGGCTATCTTGTGGACGACTTTTCGTGCCGCGTTTGAAGAGGAGTTTGTACCCCCTCCAGTACAACGTCAAATGGAGAACGAGTTCATGCAACTGAGGCAAGGCAGCATGACAGTTAAAGAGTACTCCGCCGAATTCAACCGACTCTCCAAATTCGCTAGGGCCTATTTACCTGATGTAGCGAGTCGAGCTTGAAGGTTTGAAGGTGGACTACGCCCTGTCATCCATTCGCACATAGCCGTTCATCAGTATCGTACAATGCGTGAAGTCATGAATCACGTCCTATCTCTCGAACCACACTATCCTCATGTTCCTACCGGCGCTGTGCATACTTACAATCACAAACGCCAAAGCAACGAGAGAGAAAACAGCGCTGCAAAGCGACAAAATGACGGTGGTCAGCAAATAAGGGATTGGAGCATAACGTGTCGATTCTGCAAAAAGCTTGGACACGATAAGAAAGACTGCCGCTTGAGACTTGGGTTATACCTCGCTTGTGGACGATCAGGCCATGCCATTAATTCCTGCCCGAACCTTCCTGATCGTTGTCCCCAACGAAATGCTCCCTAACGGTAGGTCCTATTCCTAAGTTTCGGGATAAAACTTCCAATTAGTTGGGTAGGATGTAGCGCCCCGTTCTTCCGGTGCGGAGAGCGCGGCTAAGAAACACAAGACGGTATCGTTCGATCGGGATAGATTGAATTAAGAACTCGTCCTCGTTATGGATTTGTTTCTTCGGAATCGATTCCCATATTCAGTGGACTGTGCCCCCGGGATCGACTTAGCGGCAGAGTCAGGAGGGACCTCTCCGCTGCTATCTTTTATTGCCTCGGTTTTCGATGTCGCTTGTTGCTTTCGTACTTTGAGTTGATTTTGGGATTTGCTTATTTTTCTTGAACGGTTTCGATGGTTTTTATTGTTTTCGTTCATTGAACAGCACTTCAATTCTGAGATTAGAAAAGTGGAAGAGGTATTGATCGAGCTGTTCGTAATGCAGGTGAACGAGCAGTAGGCGGCTTGCGAGCGGAGTCGTGAAGTGCCTCTTTCCTTCTCCCTTCTAACTATCCAAGTGAGTGGCTACAAACTCGATTAGCTAGCCCTGCTTCCAAGCTTCACATCTAATAAATCTGCAATCTCCTTTGCCCCGATCAAACGATACCAAGTAATAATAAAAAAAACCAAGATAAAAGAGAATAGGCTTGGTTATCATGCTTGTCAACCAAACATGTGAACTGTTATCTTATAGTATGCTTGTTCGGGCAAATATTCTATAAACCGTGCTAAGTATAGATCATATCTTGTATATGCATAATTGTTCAGGGAGGCTATGCAAAATAAATCATGCAATACTGCTTGTCGTGTACTCGTGTTCTTGCACTCGTGTTGCCTCAAATGCATGACTTGTTAACTTGTTAATCGTGTTCGATCATGGACAACTTGTGCACAAGGTATTGGTTATGCGGACGGTCGCTGGGGCACTGGCACCGATCTGATCCGGGCAGAACTTATGTGTAGTCGTCGTGTTCGGGACAGGATAGCTTGCAGCGCAATCATGTACTCTCGTAGCAATCTATCCTTGTCCTCGGCTACGTCCATTATGGCAATCATGCCAGTGATCATCGTGCATATTTAAACCTGTTGCAAACTAACTTGTGTCTTCGTGGCAGGGAAGGCATGGTAAGTATTTTGCAGGTAATTCAGACGGGCAGGTAAAATCCACCGAACGGTGGCACATTCATTTCAGTATCATACATATATACTGTTGCTTGTAAATGAACTAAGGCAAGATTGAAACCCACAAAATATGTATGCTTCATTAAAACAACGTGTTGATTGGTATAGTTCGGCTAGCTCGCCTTCACCAGTATGTTTCGACATGCTGACCCTCGTTGAAACAGGTTCTCCGCACTAAGGCGAACCGAGCGAGGAGCCGAAGTCGTCTTCCCGATCCAGTCCAGCTGTTGGCGCATCTTCATCGCGCCCCTTTGAAGTATTTTGAAGACAGGAGCTTGCAACTCTTCATACACAAATACAGCTTCGTGGCAAAGCCGTCCTCTAGCCTGGAGGTCTATACATTTTGAAGTTATAAAGCGATGTAATGTACAGGACTGCTATCTCATTTTGAGTAAACTCTTTTGTAAGCCCGTGCGGCATATTAGCTAACTCGTTCAAGAGTTTGTAATAGATGTTCATTATCAATAAAGAGAACTTTTCCATGTTTCAAATCTGTGTTTTAATTTATGTGCATACTCTGAATATGTGCTCGTTATGTAAAATACTTTAGCCTTGTGCGGACGCAACCCCAGGCCCGTACGGCATCACGATTTGGGAGACGCCCCAACGATTCTATGGAATCGGGTCATGACAGTCCGGCGGGCGGTTGAGGGAGGTGAGGCGGCGGCAGGGCGTCGAAGGGGTGTTTGTTACCGGAGATGGATCGACGGCGGTTATGAGCGGAGCGGGGACACGAAGCGGCGGAGGGCGGCGGCCGGGAAGGCCAGCAGTCGGGGCTGAGCGGTTTGGGGAAGATGAGGGGTTCGGGTCGGGTGGATTCGGGCTGACGGGTCGGGTCCTAGCGGATCCGGCCCGATCCAAAAACAATACGGGTCGGATCGGGCTAGTGGGTCGGGTCTGGGTTAGACCCATATCCAACCTGCTAAGGATTTGGGTTTGGTTCAAATGAACCCGGTCAGGTTCAGAAATAGGTTTGGTTTATTTAAAATAAATCCAGTTTATTTTGGTAAAATTAATAATTAGTTTTTAGGGCTTTTAAAATGCTTCCGGGGTCCAATAAATTCTCGGAAAATTACCCTATATCTAGTTTTTCATTTTACACCATAAAATATTATTTTTATAATGTTTTAATATTATTTTGTATCAATTAAAAATCATTGAATAATTAAAACACCTTAGTTTAATTTCAGAAAAATCTCAGAAAAATCCAGAAAATTGTGAAAAATTCTAAATTAAAATTTCTTGAAAATCAGGGGATTTACAATTTATACTAACTACTAACTATTCATATAATACATACTAGTGCATAGTTACTATAGCTAACTATTAACATAAACAAGTGTATAACTAAATAACTTATTTAAGTACACTAACTATTAACTATTTACTAACTAACTGATACACTAGATCAACTAAACTAACTCATCTAAACTCACTAACCAATACCCAAAAACTAAACCAACTCACTGGCTGAAACTGAGTTCACTGATACTGTACGATACTGTGCTGTGCACTGATTCCTGCCCGATGATCACTGCCTCAAGGTTGCTGATACCTTGCTCTTCCTCTGCTGAACACTGAACTGCATGCCTCTGTGTGGATTTTAACTGCTACCTTCAGTGACCTGAGCTTCCCCTTGTAGTTGGCTGCTGTGCAGTAGTTGAATGCAGTGGCTCAAGCTTGCATCTCCCTGCTACACTGGCTTGATTTATTTGTTGCCTTCAGTGCCTACTAGTTGTTGTATTGTAGCTTCAGTAGAACTGCAAACCATACTCGGCTATGCAGAATGTACTGAGCAGTTGCTCGGCTTGCTGTGGTCAGCAGGAACTGCACTGAACTGACTGAGCTGTAGCTCTCCCTCATTGCTGAAAGTGCAGTGCTCATTTCCTGCAGTGGCTCGACTGTGTCTGTTGTACTGCAATACAGCTAGTTGCAACTGCTACTACACATACTGACTGCTCTTCTTCTACTTGCTATATATTGCTGTACAATAACTACACCTTGAACTTGCTGCTATGCATGAGCTGCTACTGAGCTTTCTGTGGTTGTTGCATACTGCTACTGCAGTAGCTCTCTCTGAAGACTGCATGAGTGGCTGCTCTTGGCTCAGTTGGTACGTTATTACATACTGCACATACTGATAATACAATTGCTGATGAGTGCAGTGCTCAATCTGTTATGTTCCTGCTGTTGTTGTTCTCTGATACAAAGCTGATACAGAGTTTCCCCCCTTTGCAGTTGGTTGCATGACCTGTACATTGCTGGTGCAATGCAGCATGCTGCTGCTCAGCTGATACTTGAACTGAACTGCTCCATACAGGGGTTGCAGTTAGTTGCATGCACAGTGTGGCTCAAGCCATATCTCTTTGAGATTGCATTATGATCTCTAATAGCTGTTGCCTTCACTCTCTCTCTCGATCTCACTGACACACACCCACACACACTCACAAACACATACCTATGCACACAACTCATAGCACACACACATATATATAACATATAGATATACATACATATATACACCCCTCTATATATATATGTAATACTCATAATATGTATAGACACCCACACATACACACAATATCAAACACTTGGTGTGCACCAATAAGATACTTCACGATATAGTCAAGATACTCCTTCCAAACATCACCAAACACCACTAAAACTATAAAAACATATCTAAATATCAAATATAGTATAAATAACACATGTAATAACTATTATAATATACTAAGAAGAAATTGGCATGCTAGGATACCAAATACATTGAAGCTACCCATCTATACCACTATATCATGTGTATCATGTTAGGGATTTCCTGTATCAATTTGTGGATATGTGTACCTTCCTAAATCATCCATCACACTTTATAATCACCTATGAGATATTCCTACAAATACCTAGTGGTTCAAATTCGGAGTTTTCCCCAAATTAGCACAAAACTCAATATAACTTTCCCAATAGGTCTCCAAAGAACCTAGTTCTCCTTCCTATGGGTAGTCCTTAGCCATGGGTAGGTTTTAGGGGTTTATTTCACCATTAAAAACGGAAATGATAAGAGGGACAAGACTTTTACCTATTGGGAGATGGATTTCCAATGTCTTCCACCAAATGGACACAAAATAAAAGTTGGACACAATCCTCAAGCCAATGCTTTCCTCCTCAAGTGCTCCTCTAGCAATTTCAAGATCCTTAGCCTCCTTGGAATGAGAGTAAGAGGGATGATATTTGGAATAAATAGAGGCTACGTATGAAAGAAAAGGTTTATATAAGCTCCCTCTAGGGCTAGGATTAGGTTGAGGAATGTTTGAATTGACTCATGTGCCCCTCTCATTCCTTCATGAATATGATCTACTAAACCATAGAAGGAATATTCTATTCTTGAGTCTAAATAGGTTTAATAGAATTAATCTAGTCATGACTACCTATTTAATTGAATCAATGGGTCGAGTCAAGTCTAGTTAGATCCACTAATATCAAGTCTAATTAAAATAGACTAATCAACTAACAAATAATAATAATAGTAACAATATATATAACATACACATTATAAATAAATAAATAACACAATATTTATAATAAAAAATGATAAAAATATCCCTATTCTGGAAATGTGGTAGTGACAAGTCTACCCCCCTTAGAAAATTTTGTCCTCAAAATTTAAGACACCTTATCTCTCTCTGACCAATCATAACCTATTCATTCATCTTCACTACGACCAAACCCCCAATAATCAAGGTCTAAGAAAGTCCTACCTACAATCACACAATATGCAATCTAGAGAAAGAAAATAAATATGCATGGTTATGGTCTCTTTTTGTCATGGTATGCAGTCTCTGTCCGGTCGCTACTAATTACATTCTAGCAAGAAAATCACTGATGCAAGCTAAGGCAGTAAGGAATCAATCAATTATTCGAATAGAGGAAAGGAACAGAAGAAAAGAACAAAATAGAATCTTCTAGCCCATCACCTACAGTATCGGTCTCCTCAACAATCATCGTAAATGCCCCTCCCTGCTAAGGTAGCTCCCTCCGCGTGTGCTGAGCAATCTGCGGTTCCACAGGTGGCCTAACTTGACCCCTTTGATTTGGAGTTACTCGCTGGCCGGGAAGATAAGGAGCTAGAAGACAATCCCATACCCGATGTCCCGCAGTGCCACAGTATAAACAAAGTCCTAGTCTTATCCTACAGCTCTCCCAAAGGTGACCTGGATTCTTACAGAAATGACAAGCCTGCTGGGTGTGTCTCAGAGGCTACTGCTGATCCTACTGAATTTGAACCGGTGCCTGGTGCTGTTGGTGGTGATGCTGAAACGTCCTCGGCTGCTGTTGAATATGGGAATGCATGGCCGGTCTTGCGCTTCCACTCGTATCTCCAAAAATATTGCGACTTCTCTTGGGCCTGAGATCTAGATCCTCCTCTGCAATCTGGGCATCTATCAAGATATCCTCAAAGGTAGCAGTACGACGACCAGAAATTGGTGACCTAATCTCCCTTATCAACCCCTTTCTAAACTTCTGGGCTCGATCTCCTGGGTCCTGAATCATAGATGATTCAAAATGGCTCAATCGACAGAATTCTGTGGCGTACTCGTCGATCGACATGTTCCCTTGGACCAAGTCATGAAACTAACTTTTTAAAGCTCCCAGGGCCACATCGGGAAATAACTTCTCCTTGAAAAGCTTCTTGAAAGTCTCCCAAGTAAGTCCTTGAACAGTAAGTCTAAGCTCTATGTGATACCATGTGAGTGCGATATGGAACATCTGACTGTCGGTCGCCTTGATCTACAAGCTCTCTAGAATCTAGGCCAATCGCAGGTTTCTCTCCTTATCCTCTAACTAGTCATCAGCATAGAGTATCCCCTCGATACCTTTGAACTCCCGAGGTATCATCCTCTTGAAGTCAACTATAGTGCGTGGCCTCTGCTGCTGCTGGCCATGATGCTGCTGGACAACTCTCTCAACTGCCTGTACGACCACCTGGTGAGCATTCTCCATGATCTCTCTTATCAGCTCAGTATGCGCTTGGTGCGCCTCTGCCTGCACCCTCTGAGCCTTAGCCTGAACATGTTGGGCCTCCGTCGTTACTCTCTGGGCATCTACTATGCCCTAGAATAAAGTAAAAACATGTGCTCCATCAGCAGACACACCTCCAGGAAAAGGAATCTGCGACGGGAAAGGAAGGTCCTCCGCAAAAGTTGGGGCAGCCCTCTAGAAAGGTGGAAGAGGAGGACCCCCAAAAGCTACTGAAACTCCTATACAGACAGAAGGTAAAGGAACGTCCCTGCCACTCCCGGTGTAGGAGGTCGAGAAGTCGCTGACCTGTCCGACACGGCAACCACTCCTGATCTCTGTGATCTGGTCTTCGGTGGCATCCTGAAGACGAATCAAAACAAAAAGAAGTTATTAAGGCACAAAAATACGATATCATCAAGGAAGGACAAAATATTCAAGAAAGCAATACTCAGAAGGAATAGCAATATCAATAGATTGGAAGTGTTCCTAGTTGTGATTTAGTATTCGCTCTCATCATAGTATACTATATCCTAGATCTTATCACAGGCTCGTAATAGAACAACTAAGACGTTGCACTACCACAACATTGCACTACTTGTGAAGCCTGACTTGCATGGTGCCACCACTAAAACGTGTCAGGACCCGCACCCAATATAGGAGCACGAGTACGCGGGTACATCCATCCTACACCGCAGCATTGGCGGTAGAACACTATCTTGGTCAAAATACTATCTAATCAATCTCACATGAATATCCAACTCCATAAGGAGACACAGATATAATAATATAATATAAAATACTAAACCACAGAACTAAAGCACGATAAGATATCGAAAGAATAATCGAAATACAACCATAAAGTCTAAATAAATAATATAATATAAACTTCAAACAATAACATCTAAGTCTCAATATATGCCAAAAATAAATTTGGTCCCAAAATTTGCTAAAAAAACTAACTAAAATAACTAGTTATTCTGGCTAGATCTTCCGACAATCGCACCTGAGCTACAAGGTCCAAAGTTGCAGCTACTCTCCCTGTGGTCCATAATATGTCGGACATCAGTCCTCTAAGTCACCGTTTGAAAAATATATCCAGTCAGAATTGGAGCGAAGGACAATCCAATAGCAGTTCCAATTAATTGATAATGACTATAAAACAATAAATAGATGATGCTATATACTGAGAGAAAATAATAAACTGATATAATGGCAAATGGTAAAGAAAATAGGCAATATAGACAATATGGTATAGTCAGTGCATATATGAAATGAAAGAGAAAGGAACTATAATATCAGACACAAGATAATATAATCTATGAAGCTGAATATGAAGAACTATAATTGTTCTATGTGTTTGAAATACTAGTTTCGATATGTGATCGGCTTGGAAACTTGTACGATAGCTATATGGCCTGACTAATCATACGTGAGGTATATGATTAACACTAACAATTTTTTATAATTTATAATAGGAATATGATCACATCTCTTACTAGCAATTATTCCCGCCCCAACTAGTACAGTGGATCCAACCATGACACGTTACGATACACGATCAATGTTCAATGATAATACCATGTACAATATCTAATGTCAATATCGTGTATGATGTCAATACGATAACCATTGTAACATCTCATGGCTGAAGATCCAAGCTATATACTAGTCTGTGTACCATAGTGTCAAGAATCAGACGTAACATTTCTAAATACTTAAAATATAGTAATTATCAAATAATGAGAACTATCAGAGAATGTACTCGCCTGAAGTCCGGAGCAAGGTGTGTCTTTCGATGCCCAAGCTAGTGTCACACAGACCTATATATGGTACATTGCATCAATACAAGGTTCTAGAATAAAAATAAGTTAAACTGATGCAAATTCTAAGTCATAAGTCATTTCTAAGTTAAACCGACTAATTCTAGGTTGTATGAGTCCAACTCTAGGATACTAGGTCAATACACTATGAAACTAAGCTACACTAGCTAATCTAAGAAACTATGAGACATACAAAATACCGTATCTCAGGATACACAAGTTTTAATATATAAAAATAGTAATTTATATGTATATACAAGGCAATACATATAGTATCTCATCTAACTAAAGCAAAGCGGATACCTTGGCCTTGCACCAATGCGTATCACATTACCACACACCAATCTCGATACTCAAATCCAATACCTTGGTATCGACCCATTACCTTGATATGTATCGACCCATTACCGTGATATTCCAAGGTAATTCAAAACCTAGTGAGTATAACTAATATATAGTTAATACCCCAATACTAACTATATATATATATATCACTAAACTAACATATATTACCTAAACATATACATAGGTACTAACTATAATTCAATACCACATATCTACATATATACGTATAGCTAACTATATACTAATAAGTATATCACTAGTTATCTATTTACACTAACTACTAACTATTCATATAATACATACTAGTACATAGTTACTATAGCTAACTATTAACATAAACAAGTGTATAACTAAATAACTTATTTAATTACACTAACTATTTACTAACTAACTGATACACTAGATCAACTAAACTAACTCATCTAAACTCACTAACCAATACCCAAAAACTAAACCAACTCACTGACTGAAACTGAGTTCACTGATACTGCACGATACTGTGCTGTGCACGGATTCCTGCCTGATGATCACTGCCTTGAGGTTGCTGATACCTTGTTTTTCCTCTACTGAATACTGAACTACATGCCTCTGTGTGGATTTTAACTGCTACCTTCAGTGACTCGAGCTTCCCCTTGTAGTTGGTTGTTGTGCAGTGGTTGAATGCAGTGGCTCAAGCTTGCATCTCCCTGCTTCACTGGCTTGATCCATTTGTTGCCTGCAGTGCCTACTAGCTGTTGTGATGTAGCTTCAGTGGAACTGCAAACTACACTCGGCTATGCAGAATGTACTATGCAGTTGCTTGGCTTGTTGTGGTCTGCAGGAACTGCATTGAACTCACTGAGCTGTAGCTGTCCTTCCTTGCTGAAACTGTAATGCTCATTGCCTGTAGAGGCTCGACTGTGTTTGCTGCACTGTAGTGCATATAGCTGCAACTACTACTGCACATGCTGACTGCTCTTCTTCTACTTGATGTGCATTGCTGTACAGCAACTGTACCTTGAACTTGCTGCTGTGCATGAGGTGCTACTGATCTTCTTGTGCTTGTTGCATACTGCTACTATATTAGTTCTCTCTAAAAACTGTACGAGTAGCTGCTCTTGGTTCAGTTGATACCTTGCTGCACACTGCATATATAGATATTATAACTGCTGATGAGTGCAATGCTCAATCTATTATATTCCTACTATTGCTGTTCTCTGATACAGAGCTGAGAGATGGTTCCCCCCTTTGTAGTTGGCTGCACGACCTGCACATTGCTGGTGCAATACAGCATGCTGCTGCTCAGCTGATACTTTAACTGAACTGCTCTACACAGGGGTTGCAGTTAGCTGGTTGCACAGTGTGGCTCGAGCCGTATCTCCTCGAGACTGTACTGTGATCTCTAATAGCTGCTGCTCTCACTCTCTCTCTCAATCTCACTGACACACACACCCACACACACTCACAAATACATACCTACATGCACACAACATATAGCATACACATATATATATATATATATAATAAATAGATATACACATATATATACACCCCTCTATACATATACGTAATACTCATAATATGGATAGACACCCACACCTATACACAATATCAAACACTTGGTGTGCACTATTGACATACTTCATGATACACTCAAGATACTCCTTTCAAACACCACTAAAACTATGAGAACACATATAAACATCAAATATAGTATAAATAACACATGTAATAACTATTATAATATACTATAAAAAAATTGGCATGCTAGGACACAAAATGCATTGAAGCTACCCATCTACACCACTATATCATGTGTATCATGATACGGATTCTCCATATCTATTTGTGGATATGTGTACCTTATTATATCATCCATCACACTCCATAATCATCTATGAGACATTCCTACAAATACCTAATGGTCCAAATTCGGAGTTTTCTCCAAATTAGCATAAAACTCAATATAATTTTCTCAATAGGTCTCCAAAGAACCTAGTTCTCCTTTCTATGGGTATTCCTTAGCCATGGGTGGATTTTTAGGGGTTTATTTTACCATTAAAATTGAAATAACAAGAGGGACAAGAGTTTTACTATTAGAAGATGGATTTCTAATATCTTCTACCAAATGGACACAAAATAAAAGTTGGACACAATCCTCAAACCAATGCTTCCCTCCTCAAGTGCTCCTCTAGTAATTCCAAGCTCCTTAGCCTCCTTGGAATAAGAATGATATGGATGGAATTTAGAATAAATGGAGGCTACTCATGAAAGAAGAGGTTTATATAAGCTCCCTCTAGGGCTAGGGTTAGGTTGAGGAAAGTTTGAATTGACTCAAGTGCCCCTCTCATTCCTTCATGAATAGGATCTACTAAACCATAAGAGAAATATTCTATTCTTGAGTCTAAATAGGTTTAATAGAATTAATCTAGTCATGACTAACTATTTAATTGAATCAATGGGTCAAGTCAAGTCTAGTTAGATCCACTAATGTCAAGTCTAATTAAAATAGACTAATCAAATAACAAATAATAATAATAGTAACAATATATATATAACATGCACATTATAAATAAATAAATAACACAATATTTATAATAAAAAAATGACAAAAATATTCCTATTCTGAAAATATGCTAGTGACAAGCCTCGAGAATCGAGATGTGCCAAAGTCAAGGATCGCTTATCAAGGCTAAACCAATCAAGAGTGTGCCAAGAGATAATAAGTGCACTGGGTCATTAATCTTTTAAAAGTGAGCCAATCGTTGAGCATCCAGAAAGTGTGCCAAAGGTTATATGTATAAGAGTGCCGCACTTTTGATAGTTAATGCACAATGAGTCAATTGTGCGCTGGTTAGTTAATTTGGTTAAAAGTGTGCCAATCAAAAAAAATGGTTAGAAGTGCTCTGAAAGGTAGACTGGCACACTTTTGCTTGGTTCGTTCATTAGAACATCAATTGTGCGATAGAGGCAGAAGCGTTCCAAAAGTGCGCTAAGAATTTTTTTCCATAAATTGTTCCCCTTTATATACTTTTGCAAGAAATTGGTAGTACTATTAAAGTACGCACGAGTATGGAATGTAGGTCACACTCAGCATGCACCTATGGACTGCGGGTCACACTCAACATTCGTCTATAATGCAAATCCTTCTGTGTACATTTTGTCACTATTCTTCTTCTCCAACCGACCCACTATTGATGCACTCAGAGGTCAAGCTCGAGACTATGATAGTGCTATATTCCTCAAGCAACAAAAACAAGAAATCAAGAAAAAATCCAAGCTCAAAATCAGGAAACAATATCTTTTGAAAATATCTTATTTTGGGGGATCATTCCCTAAAAAAATATACTTCATAAAAACTCTCATAATAAAACCATTAACCACCTCAAATCTGAAAACTCCAAGAACTAACTATAATCAAAATACTACTATAAACTAATTACAATAACAAATACTAAGAATAAAACTATAACCGATTATGTTTCTTTATATTTGTAAGATATACTTGCCTATGAAGAAAACCAGGAGCAAAACAAGATAAATGAACAAGTGAGGAGAGAGAATAAAAATAAGGATATATATAGGCAAGGGGTTGATGGTAAACCATCGGATCTCTCCAATAAATTCAAGCCACAAGCCCTACCTACCACTACCACACAATCAATACTAGCCAATGTGTGCCAAGATCCATTCAACCGTACACTTAAAGCATACCCGAAGTGCGCCAACTTAAGTATATTCCAAGTATATCGGGATAGGGGAGTGACAATCTTGGAGCAGATCCATTAGGATTCTGCCCCGCCTCTTCACTCGGATCCCAAACTGAAGGTTGTAAGGATAAAGCGAAATAAAAAATCCAACCGTCCGCTGCTGCTATTAGATGTCAGCATGGCACAAAAATCAAAGAGTTTGCCATTATCTCTTCAGTGGTCAATAAATAGGTATTTTGAGGGAGGAGAGAACTTTTTTCTTTACTTTCTCTTCCCCTTTCATTCTCGTCCTTTTTTTGTTTACGGTCGACTATCTGCTATGGCTCCTAAAGCTTCGTCTTATGTTGCCATCAAGAAGGCTGCTGACAAGGGAAAGTGACCTACGTCCTCGTCTAAGGCCAAGGATGAGGCCCCGACTTTTCACGTAGATGTTCAAGTGCCCATACAAGGTAAGGATTGAAGGAGAAGAAGTCTGGATGCATAAATATTTTGTACACGGTCAGCCAGATGGATTAGAACATGTGGGGATTTTTTCACATGACCATATCGCATACTTTATACACGGGTCTTTCTTGGGCTGTATGTGTCGGTCTTGACCCGGTCGTATGAATGGCATCTCATGCACCTCACTCAGACGCATGGATGTCCTGATATGAGCCTGACATGACTCGATCGCATATAAGCTATTACATGCACCAGTTGTCCTTTGGTGCACATGCTATCTTGGTGGTTCTAACTGTCTTCTTATTCCTGACTTTGTAGTGACTTTATCCTTATCTCCGTCAGGGGAGGTGCACGTCGGTTGTGCTCAGGCTGCATTGGGCGTCAGGTTTAACCATATAGTGGCAAATGTCCAGGCCCGTATAAACAAAATTCAAACTGAGGTGAGGCTGTAGTGGATAGCGAACATGCCTTCATTTTAGTTGCTTAGAGAACAGAACTCCGGGCTAATTGAGGATAGCAAGAACGTTTCTCATTTAAAGTGTATCTTCTTATTCGGGGATGCTCTTTCTATCTTGGACCCCAAGGTGGTAAAGATTAAAGAGAACTCGGACCCCCAGGATAAAGATACACATACCTACGATAGAGTGCCAATTGCCTTTGTTGGCTTTCAATATGGTCTCTTTTCTGAGGAAGATGTTGGACAACCTGACTGCAGACCTAAATAGAGCCCTGGTCAGACGTATTCGTCCCATCTCCAAGTTGAAAAGGGAAGTGGCAATTTTTAAGGAATCGTTCTCTTACTCCCTTCGTCGGTTGGAACACGACGTCTTCGCGAGTGAGATGGGGCCAATTGTCTATTTCTACATCGCTGATACCTTTTTGAACCAGCCTACGGACAAGGGGTCCTATCCGATGGGGTAAATATGCTTGCTCAACTGGTAAGGGGTTTAGAAACTCTGGTGATACCTTTAGTTATTTTTATCGAGATACCCATCCATTGTCAGACAAAGTCGTGCAGGCTGGATTCTTAATGATATAGCTACGAAAGTGCATAGTCCCGGAAGGTTCTTGTTCGATTAAGAGGGCTAGCAACAATCTCATCCTCCCTGCTGTGAAGTTGGTTTTTGGTCGCCGTCTTGCCTTACTCCCAGCGATGGTCTGCAGCATCCATCGCGGACTTCATACTTTTACCAAGAAGGTGCTGGCCCATGATGGTCCCGGGGATTTTAACGAGGTTGAGATGCCCTATCATTATTTAATAGTTTGGTTATTAATGCACTACCCATCTCTAATGTTCCTGGTCTCGAGGGGACGACGACAGAAGCTGATGTCATTATTCGTCGATATGGTGGGATGCCATGGGTTGATACTGAAGTTTTGCCTGCCGGCACGCACGCACTCACCCATATGGAAATTATTTCCTATTTTTCTTAGTCCCCAAGTTTACTAAAGATGAGGTGAATATGGTTCAATGTGATGGTGGCATAGACCATCATTTCTTATCTCAAAGGCTCTTCAACTGGTTACTCTCCATTTGGCCTCCACACTTGGTGTAACAAAACCGGAACCTTGTCTTCTTGGAGCCTTACCTACCGAGTATGTTTTTCCGCTAGATCGAGTATACGCAACTCATGTTAAGAAATCCAAGCCCATTTCTTGGTTTCGAGGGGTAGCATTCTTGACGGGGCTCGAACATAAGATTATTATTTTGTAACCAATACCCAGGTCCGATTCGTTCTGCCGGATGTTAGTATTTCTGCGCAGATTTTTTATACAACTGCTAAATTTAAAGTAGCAGTAAATGTTCCACCGCCCAGTTTTGATAGGTATACTAGCTTCATCTTGGGCACTAAGCTATAGCCCCGAAGCAGCAGGTCCAAGAAATATCCGGGGAAAGGCAAGGAGAAGGCTACACTATTGTCGTTGGCCCCGATTCGACGTCGAGGGAAGAGAATACTTTCGATGACCCCTTGCCTCTAATGTACTTGCCAATGAAGTGTAGGGCTTCTCCATTATGGAGTCCTCCATCTAAGAAGAGAAGACAAGGACCATCTACGACTGCGAGGTCGAGTTATAGAAAAAGGGTTGCTACCAAGGCCCCTACGCAGGCTGTGGGAGAAGAAGAAGAGGAGGAGGAGGAGGTAGGACCCCTTGCATTGGTGATTCGCCAACTGGATCTTATTCTCGATGCTGAGGTGGTATCCCAGCGTTCACTTAGCTTTATTTCTATGTCCCCTTTTTATGACATTCTTCGTCCTAGTTTATCTGGATTTATGTAGAGACCGGGAGCAGGGTAATGAAACTTCCTTTTCGGGCGCTACAGTAGGTATTTCTTACCGAAAGGAGGAGACGACATCATCTTCTTGTGCACCATGTATTGGCGAGACTGTCATCAAGACGATAGAAAAGTTTGACGAGAAAATGGATGCTTCCTTGGCTGACCCCTCGGTTAGAGACGTGGGCGCCTTGGGGACGGCACTGTCCACGCCGATGGAACCGCAGACTCCGATACCTCACCCAGGTATATTGTTTCATCGTTTCTCAAAAGATAAGGTTTTTTGGCTTTAATTCTTCGTTGTTTGGGTAAATTTACTCACTGATTGCTTTGATTCGATAGGCCCTTCATGGCCAATAAATATATTTAAATGGCAGCGAAAGAGTGTATGGCGGAGGAGGCTGGACAAGGACTCAACGGTACAAGACCTGGGTTAGTTCCATCTTCCTCCGTAGTTGGAGAACCTCTTGAAGGACCTTCGACAAGCATAGGGCCTGCTTCTGATTATGGTCTCCCTGGAGTGTTGCTGTCGAGGAAGACATGAGGGAGGGAGAAGAAGCTCGGGGGGAGGCCGAGCCTCTCTCTCACTCTTCTACGGGTAGAGGACACCCAACAGAGCCTCCTATTAAGGCTAGTGTAGGGAAGGCCTCTGCTGTTGCGGATCTACTTGGTGCGATGACCGCTTTGTCTCCTCCTCGGGCTTATGTTGGGCGTCATAAATTCGTAGTTTCCTCAGTTATTGGCGGTAGGGATCTTCCCGACGGATCATTTTCGAGTGTTACTGGCATAAAGGCCAAGCTTGCCAATTTGCCTGGCATCCAAATACTACTTTCGACAGGGCAGAGTTTGGATGCTGTGAAAGTAACTCGTCGTCTGGCAACTGTGGTTCCAGTACCTGATTTGTCAAGTGTTGTCCCCATTTTTTCACAGGCTACCTAGATTGTTGTATTACCTATAATCCTTTCAATTTTGGCTCTATTGACGCATTCCACAAAGTTGTGGTAATAGCCGCTTCTAAGGTTATCCTTCAGGGCTTCTACATATTATTAAGAAAAAGAGTTCAAAATAGGGCGGGGGATATCTTTTGCTTGGTCCAAGAATAGTGCTCTGGGCCAGATACAGATTTTGAAGATCCTTCTTGGCTCTGAACAGACAGCTAACCTATAACTTCAAAAATTAACTGAAGTAGAATAACACTTGAATGAGTTGCAGCAGGTATAACAGGTTGACGTCACTACGATAGTGGCCACAGAATATGATCGTCTCTCGGGATCCATAGAACAAGTGAAGGCAGCCTATGGGAAGACCATGGCGGGTCTTGTACGAGAACTCAAGATGCAGGAACTCCAACGTACCGAGTTGGACGTTAGTGAGGTGGCTTGTTGTCACTACCCCATTTCCAGGGCGGGATATTTTTTTATTTTAATTTGGTAAATTGTGTATTGATCATAAATAATTGTATTTATATTTAATTTGTTGGTTGTATTATATTGTATTGGTTGTTTTAGGGTTTTGGCTAGTCTAGACCCATGTCAGACCCTAGTGGACCCATGTCAGACCCAACCAACACCCTTGTCAGACTTATTTATTGGTGTACAATAATTATTTTTATTTTTAATTATCTGGATGGGTTGTTTTGGATTAGTTAGAATGGTTTAAGGAAACCCCAAACCCAAACCCTATTTTGGATGACTTAACTTAGGGGTATTTTGGACTTTGTGTTTAAACCACAAACCCTAACCCTATAATTCCTTACATAGCCGGCCATAACCCCCCCTTCATTTTTATTTCATTTCTTCTTCTCCATTTTCACTTTCCATTCTCTTTCTTCTTTACTTCTCCCTTTACTTCTTCAATTTCAAGTAAGTTTCTCACCATTTCTTCACTTCATTCATTTATTTCTCCCATAAATATAAACTCTAACCTTTTTTTTTTCCCTAACCTAGGTGTGTAGAGCTTAGAATTGGTGTAGAAGCTTGGGTTGGAGGCTTGGAGGCTTGGTGTGGTAGATTTTAGGGATTTTTGAGACTTTGGCCTTGAGATTCCAACTTCCAAGAGGTAAACCCTAACTTTTCTCTTAGTGATTGCTTTAATATGTATAATTAGTAGTTTAGAACCTTCCTAGATCTTAGGGCTACCCATGGAAGAAAGTTTGAGCTTGTTTGGATGTGTTTGGAGACTTTGGCATAGGATTTTGTGTCAATTTCGGGTGAAATCCGAGATTGGCCCAATTTTGGGTGTTGCCCTAGGTTAGATGGACCTAGGTAGACGTGCTTGGGTGTCTTGAGGGTAAGTATGTGTCTCCGTTCGAACACATGAGGTTGTGTCGTAGAGTTTTGGGCATTTCGGGCGATTTGGGGGTTTTTCCTTCGTCGTGGGTTCCACGTGCATGTGGAATTTTGCCACGGACCTAGAATCGGAGAGTTAGCATTTTTGTGAGGTTCTAGACATTGTTTAGAACTCGCGAGTTAATTTTGGGTCGATTTCGAGTAGGTTTGGTATGCGTTTCATGAGGTATCGCAAGCCGCACACTAAGTGTTCGTCGATATGACCAAATGGCCATTTGGACTTGGTTTCTAGGTTTTGGGCTTGTGCGCGGGTTGGTTTAGTCTTGGAGAGTGTTTATTAGGATTTTCGAGTTTATATTTATATATATATGCATATATATGTATATGGGTGAGTGTGTGTGTGTGTGTGTGTATTTGTGTGTGTGGTTGTGTGTTTGTGTGTGAGTGTATATATATATATATATATATATATATATATATATATATATATATATATATATACACACATACAAACACACATATATATATAGGAGGAGGCTGAAGGTGTGTCTGTTCTGTGGATTCGCTGCTCACCAGATGAGCTATTGCCCCACTATACCTCCATTTGGTGGAGCACAGGATCGGAGAGTTGGAGTTAGGCCACCTGTGTCACAGCATCATGCCCCGCACCAGCAGAGGGAGATACCCCAGCAGGGCAGGGCTTATGCATTGACGGTCGAGGAGGCCGATGCTACGGGTGTCGGGTTAGCAGGACTGTCTCTTTTTGTTCTTCTTTCTGTCCTTTTCCATTTCTTGTGGTGTGCTTCATTTGTCATGCCCCAGTCCCAAAATATGTAGGACTAGGAATACGTAAGCATGCCGGCCGTATGTATATGGCAACTCTAATATATGGAAACCGTAACACATACGTACGTTGTATCATGAACAATATTTCATAAGTGGTATATATTTATCACAAGTCTTAGGACATAACTAAATCTTATCCACAGAATCAAATATAAATGAATAATCAATCAATTATATACTGAATCAAGTATAAGATGCTTGATAAGAACAAGTAGTTGGGTGGAGACAAATCCACTACCAAACTAGAATATAAAAGAAATAAATAAGTACATCTAATGAACAATGAGGATCAAAGGGAAGATCTCCAACAAAGATAATTAGTAAGTCCTGCTCCACGCTCCTACTAATAATCATGATCGTCTACACCTGAAAAGGGACCAGGTCCTCAGAGGGATGTAACAAGATACATAGAAGCATGTCATAAAGTAAATACTGTGAAAACTCGAGGGTGAACTAACCAGCTAAGTGAATGCAATTTGAGGACAACTTAGTGCGTATGGGAAGTGTAGGCTAGACATATGCTGACGTAATTCACCAATTGTCGTGACTGGCTAGTATATGCCACATATGCCCCTATATGAGGGCACTCTGCAATATAATAACGTCCAGCTCCGAAGAACCTGGAATCTGCATAGTATAACGTCCATATCTTTCCGTAGAACGTGGAATCGGAATAGTGTATCGTCCATATCGCTCCGTAGAATATAGAATCTGAATGGTGTATCGTCCATATCGTTTCGTCGAGCGTGGAATCTGAATAAAGGAAGTGGTGTCCCATATGCCTACTAGTCGTCCTCCCCGCCCAATGATAATGTACAAGTCACGAATACGACATAGACATCTCGTACTATGATGTAAGTTACTAAATAATTATACAACTAAGCTAAATACCGTCACACATGCTGCTCATACTGATGGCCAGGCAAGCATGAAGCATGCGTCCCTACATGAACTCACTCTGTGTCGTGCAAAGATACGTGTCAAGGCCTGGAGAGTCATATTGATAACTCCAAAACTTTAGGTGGGTCCACTAGATAATAGGTCAAACACAAGTCCTAACTTCAATGCCTTCGTTGACTGCACCCGAGCCTTTCTCGGACGCTCACAGTTAATATTAAAAAAATAAACATGAAACTAGATAACATCTGAATTTAAACAGTACAACAAGGCAAGGTATACTTGCCTGGCAAGGAAGCTGCGTAGTGCCAATAACCTGCTCCTAAAATCGATCAGAACGATCCAATTGGTCCTATATACCTGCACGGGCATGCACGAAGTTGAGGGAGGCTTCTGTAGTTCATCTCCGGCGAGGTGGAACACGTCGATGATGACGACGATGATGACGCCGATGACGATAATGATGGTTAAGGTGATCGTGATGATGATGACGAAGATGAGTCGAGGGATGGGAGGATGCTGTTGTCGAGCAGGAGAAGGAGGGCTCAGCGAGGGGATGACAGAGAGGAGAGGTGGTGGAGAGTCGACGAGGGATGGAGATGGGTGGTCGGGGAGTCTCAGGTGAGTCGAGGAGGAGGATCAGGGTGTTCGAATGTCGTTCAGGCGAGGAGGTCGGGTGAACGGAGTTGAAGACGTCAGGAAGAAGGAGAACGTGGAGGATGGGCTGACATAGCGGTCAGGCGAGGGGCTCTGGTCAACGGTCAGTGGGTTGGCGAGGTTCACGGTGGTCCAGGCGGGTCGGGATGGCGAGTGCAGTGCAGTCGGGTCCGGCGAGGGAGATGACGAGCAGGATGGAGGCGAGGGTTGTCGTGTGGAGGCGAGGGTTGTCGTGTGGAGGCGGGGAATTGCTCGACGTGGTGGAGAACGATGAGGCGATGGGGTGCTGGGCAGCGGGTTGTCGACGGAGTCCGGCGAGTGAAGTAGGTCGGGGAGAGGGATGGTGAACAGTAGATGGGAAAAATAGGAAATCAGTTGTAGCTCTTTGGTTTTTAGGTTTAAGGAAAAAGAGAAAAAGAAATAGAAGGATATTTATATATAAATAGGTTATTATTTGGATTGGCCTAGAATTAGGCTTGGTCAAACCCTTGGGAAAAGGGCTTGTCATGGATATTTTCAAGGGCTATGATGCAAATGGATTTAAAATGAATGGTTATGATACATTTCGTTCAAAGTTTGGAGGGCTATGGTTTAAGGAGGTTGATGTTGAATTACACACTCCCAAAAATTATGGAAAAATATACATGAAGGAGAAATGGATTTATTTACATATCGTGTCCAACGGGGTTGACACCTTAATGCACTTTTGCATAAAAGTGCCCAATAATGAGAAAATTACACAAAATTAGGTTTATGGTTTAATTTAATTTAATTAAAAATAAATTTAATTGGTGTCTAAAATTAATTAGAAGTACATGGGGCTGAAATTAAGTGGGACACAAGTATCATGAATGAAGTAGACTAATAATAAAATATTACCCTAATTTGGGTTGCACGAAATGGTTCGATATTGTGTTTCCAATTTCGATTGGAACGCACAACGATGCAAAAGTCAAATTTATTAGAATTAAATAATAACGCCAGAGACGAATATTGTGCGACTAAAATGACGTACAAGAAAGCATAATTATGAGTTACACAAAGGTCAGAATGAAAGGCAGGCACGACTAGGACAAGGTTATAAAATTTGTTGGAAGGCAAAAACTAGGGTAGCGCCCTAAGTATCGAAGCAACGGTAAGGTGCAATAAGTGATATAAATATTATAAAATTAATTAAAATGCTGTGTTCTATTTCTAATTGGATTCAACTAGCCCTAGTTTCACTATCTAAGCCAAGTAGGCCTAATTTTGGGTGAGGGAGTTTACAATCTACCCAACTTAAGATAATTTCGTCCTCGAAATTAAATTAAAATAAGGCATAATTTGTCAATCCTTCACATTCGTACATAAAGCAAGTCAATCGCGATATCTTTCAAAAATTTAAAATTTATTCAAATCCATCGCAATCACTTTTAAATTAAATTAACCATTGTTTAAATCGAACTTCAATATATCGTACTATCTTCTCAATTTTTAAATTAAATAATCCACATCCAAATCTAATTCAAATCTATATGACATCCCACATCAAAATTTATATCACAATCTCCAACTATCATAATCTCCTCTAGAAAACAATTATAATCAAATATTATTTCTATTTTCAACTTGTGAATTTCGTACTCTTCAAATTTTAAATTTAATTTACATCCTCAATATTTCAAATAGGTGATCCAACAATCAAAATTTAATTTTTTTTATTTTAAATCATCAAATTTGGAATTCAATCCGTCGATGTTCATATTTAGAGTTCTATTTATTTTCCTCAAGATTTAAATCGATGATTCAACCTTCAATACTCAAAATTTAAATCCTGCTCAAATTATAATTATTTGGACCTAAATATCAAGATTTCAAAATTTTATTAAATACTCATCCTCTAACTCCTTCTTCTAAAAAATTTCACATTTAAAATGACTTAATCTCTCAATCTACTCTTACTTGATCATAATCTAACAAAAATTTCTCTCAAGTTAACAATGCAACTTCTACCTAACTTAGAATTTACCCACCTATCACATAAGGCTATATATTTAAGAGAAATATTCCTCAAATTATTTAATCGTGTTATTCAATCCTCAAAGTTTTTAACATCAAAATATATCACCTATGATATGCCCTTATTTACGAAAAATAGTCACCAAATAATATGATTGGCCTATGTGGTATTTCTAGTACTCTCCGTGTATCAAACTTATACCAAGCACGAGCGTTCGTCTTTCCGAAATAGGGGAAGACGGAGAACAATAATAAAGAATTCAATGAGGAGGTGATAGAGTACAAGTACGAAATTCAAAGCGATTAAGAATTCAAAGGGAATTGTCAAGGCAAGTGTGGATTGAATCCTATTTTGATAAATTTCTATTCACATGCTCATATCAGTAATGTTATGTAACTGATATGATATGCTCAGACATGTCTAAGGGCAAGTATATTCGTCTACTAGTCAACTATATATCTCAATCCACATAAAGTAGTCATGCGAAGAGCGAACCAAGCGCACTAAGGTTAGCTAGACCTTAATACACTGATTCTGATTTAAACAATGTATTAGTGTAGGCCCCCCAATAATACATATGTCATGAACAAGCTCGATAAAAGAATAAGCTTGCAAAACTAGGCTGTAATGGCAGCATAAGTCGAGGTAGTACAAAAAAATATAAGTACGCTAGATTATGATAAGAGAAGTTATAAAATAATTCAAGTTCACCAAGAAGATAAGACTCTAAAATCTCTATAGTTGTCATACTAACTCCTTGTCTAAGTCGCTAGTCGACCAAATAGGGGTATGGGCCTCTAAGTTCTATAGTTTGAATAAACACTATCATTTTATGCTAGTATACAGTTAATGTCATTCAGTTATACTTCAATAAAAGATCAAAGGACTATAGGATACTAGGTTGTGAGGCATACTACCCAACTTAAAACAATTAACTAATACTATAACTGCATTTAGGGCTTCTACAAGATAATATTGTCCTTATAAATAAAGTATAAACTCTTATTGGGGTATATGAAAAAAAGTTCTTGGTACTTATTATGGTATCCTATTGCATTATATAGGTAATGGTCATCTTAAGTCTTAATCATAGTGCTTATAGAACAAGGGTGTCAATAGTAGGTATGGAAAAGTTACTGGCCTTCAAGGGGAAAGGGGATATAACTTGTATTGAGATATGGTTACAAATTACGTGATTCAAACTAAAGGATAAACATCAAGTCACAATCTATAAGAATAACTCAAAACTATCAAGCTCTAACTACCAAGCACTAAATTTTCAAAATCAAGATTACAACTATAACCCTAGCAAGCACTATATCCTAACATAGAATAAAATTACTTGGCCTACAATCAGAAGGATTAGGTGACAAGAGTTGAAGATAACAAAAAGAAAAACAGAATTAGTCGTTGCACAGATAGCAAGCGCTAAGGTTTCGGAGGAACAAGATATGAAATTAAATAGAAGGACTCTAGATAACGTCACGGTTTTCTAAGGGGAAGGTGGTATGCTAATCTCTGTATTCGAGGTATAATCAAGGGAATATTCTATCCATTCCTCTTGGCTTCCTAAGGTATTGTTCGGCTACTATAAGACAATGAGCTAAAGTTGTAGTTCTGTAGTACTATCTCACCATGAAAAGCTAGGTTCAGTCCTAATGTGTAACCTTGGATTTCTATTGGTTCCTCAATACTAGGATCAAACACTATGGTCAAATTTTAAACTAATCCTATTAGTATTTATACTACTCTCAAGTCATACATAAACATATCAAAGGATAATGGTAAATTAATCTATAGGTAAGGGACGCTAGGGTTCATTAAGTATTCTAAACTTAGTGATGTGTCAATACTCTAGTTGTGTTCTTTTTAGGAATGTTACCCTAATTATCATCCTAACAACAGGAATTCATATATTCTAGCAGAGGCTATACTCAATAAACTAATAGGGAAGCACATGAATTAAGCATGATGCAATTATTCAAATAGAATTGATTGGAAAGAAGATGAGTCATAGTCAAATGTGGATGAGATCCTATATTCTAATCCTAGGTGCAGGCTTGCTCGGTACCATAACGTAACCGAGACAATATGCTTTTGACCTGCATGGGCCACTACTAAAAACATGTCACGCCCCAGTCCCAAAATACCTAGGACTAGGAATACGTAAGCATACCAGTCGTATGTATATGGCAACTCCAATATAAGGAAACCATAACACATATGTACGCTGTATCATGAACAATATTTCATAAGTGGTATATATTTATCACAAGTCATAGGGTATAATTAAATCTCATCCACAGAATCAAATATAAATGAATAATCAATCAACTATATACTGAATCAAGTATAAGATGCTTGATAAGAACAAGTAGTTGGGTGAAGACAAATCCACTACCAAACTAGAATATAAAAGAAATAAATAAGTACATCTAATGAATAATGAGGATCAAAGGGAAGATCTCCTTCAAAGATAAGTAGTAAGTCCTGCTCCGCGCTCCTACGAATAGTCATGATTGTCTACACTTTGAAAGGGACCAGGTCCTCAGAGGGACGTAACAAGATACATAGAAGTATGCCATAAAGTAAATACTGTGAAAACTTGAGGGTGAACTAACCAGCTAAGTGAATACAATTTGAGGACAACTTAGTGCGTATAGAAAGTGTACATGTCGACGATGAAGCTGCATAGTGCCAATAACCTTCTCCTAAAGTCGCACAGAAGGATCCAATAGGTCCTATATACCTGCGTGGGCATGCACGGAGTCGAGGGAGGCTACTATGGTTCATCTCCGGCAAGGTGGGACACGTCGACGATGACGACGACGATGACGATGATGCTGGTTAAGGTGATCGTGATGATGATGATGAAGATGAGTCGAGGGATATGAGGATGCTGTTGTCGAGCAGGAGAATGAGGGCTCGACGAGGGGATGACAGGGAGGAGAGGTGGTAGTGAGTCGACGAGGGATGGAGATGGATGGTCGGGGAGTCTCAGGTGAGTCGAGAAGGAGGATCAGGGTGTTCGAATGTCGTTCAGGTGAGGAGGTCGGGTGAACGGAGGTGAAGACTGTTTGATAATAAACGAAAGAAATGAAACTAGGTTTATACGAAACCCTTTCTTTGGTTTACAAACAAGAAAAAGAAGTACAATTAATCCTATACGAGGATGTTAAGTACAAAAGTTTGATTCTGGAGAAATATTGCTATAGGAGTCTGATCTGCGGTCGATCACTTTGTCCCTTGGACCACACGATGATGAAGAAGTGCTGTAGAAGACGAAATAAGAAGCTTCAAAGACAGTAGAAGGGCTTGAACTCTCGTTGCAAAAGCTCTCTCTATGTACTCTCTTGACCTTGACCTCTGTGGTTCTTCTACTCATATTCCGACCTCTTTTTTCTCTCTTCTTTTTTGACCTTGGACCTCCGTGGCCAGAGGTCTCTATTTATAGGTTTCAGCTACAGTCGGCGTAGAAACCGAACAGCGGAGAGAACAGCAACTTTTATGCGGCGATTACAATAAATGCTACCCACGTATGAATGATCTTCTGAATCAGCGTGTGACGCGTATCCCATTATGAGGTAATGCGTATAACTGCTCGTCGAAGATCACGGCATGCAAGCCACGTAGATAATGCCCCTCGCGTAGAGATGGTTGGCATAAAGGCAAATAACTGTCTCGTTGGCATAAAAGCCAAATAGCTGTTCTGTTGGCGTAGGAGCCAAGTAGCTGGCATATTGGCATAGAAGCCAAATATATGTTATGTTGGCGTAGAAGCCAAGTAGGCGTAGAAGCCTGATGCTTTACAAATATAGCCTGATTTGGCATAATTCAAGGATATAGCGTACATCGTACTCCTATAGCTGAAAATGGCCAAGTCGGCGTAATATGCGGGGATGGTGATGTGGACGTATTAGCCCTAATTATAGCTTACCCAGTCTCTGAAAATAGAACCAAATCTCATGCATTAAATACAGAGATCTGCCTCCATCACGCGCATTAACTGCAGAGACGTGCCTCGAGCTCTGTACGAAGGACAGCTTTTGACATGGCGGTTGGTTTCATCTCTTCCTGAGCGTAAAAGCTCACTTCTGCCTATGTAAAACAGGCAGCGTATCCCTTGGGTGCGTAGATGACATCTTATATCAAGGTTGGTGTCACTAAACGATAGTTTGGAGCTCTGTACAGAATCATCATAACAGCCGTCCTCTCGGTCGTCGTGCTATACTCTTTGTCAGGAGTCAGGTTCACTGCTTGATCTGACAGTTTTATTCGAGGAATACGAAGAGATCCTCGTACAACTTCCCGCTGCATTAAAAGAAAGCAGGTTTTACGCCAAAGTGGCGATGTAACAACCTTTTTACACCGAAGCAGTCTGGAAATACTGCATTACGCGGGCTGTTCTGGAGCTATGCTTTACGCTGAATAGCGTTGAAGCTCTGCTGTACGCCGATGGCTCTGGAGTCATGTTTCACGACACCCAATGCTGGAGCTTTGTTTTACGCGAGCTTCCTGTATATTAAGGGTTTTACGCGTATGATTCTCCAGCGTATTTTTTATGCTTCTACAAGACCCCCTTCAAAGTTTTCAAATTCCTCATAAATTGAAACACTTTCAATGAAGCATGAAACGGTCAAGTTTGACTCGTTCCACGAGGCTGATTTCTCGACAGATTTTTAGGTGTTTTGTTGGGATTCGGTTTGTTCTCCTCTGTCTATAAAATGGCGAGTGGATTAACCTATTTTTCCACACTTCCTTCACCAATAAGAGAGATGGTTGCCGAGCTTCGTCGGGTTGATTTGAGGAAGAAGAAGATCATGTTCTTCTAGCATGTAAGGAGCCGTAAAAAGAGGCGTCTTCGAGCAAATGTCCTCTGCAACGATGGATTATGGAAGGATATCATAGCTTTCTTTGCTCGGGATGATCAAAATTTTTATATGGCGATTCGTCCAGGAGAGAGGAAGGCTCGCATTCGACCACACAGCTTGCAAGCTGTATTTTCTCCCGTTACGGCGCTGGCCGAGGATAGACAGTTTGGCCCTGTCTTCCAGTATTGAGTTGGGTTCTGAACACCCAACACAATTTCTAGGGCATGCCTTCCATGGCGTGTGGAAGATGGGCTTGAATAATTTAGACAAGCCCAGTTCTGTATTCTCCTGCCATTAATCATTTTCTTGTTAATCGACCGCGGAAGCCGATTAACTGCTGTAGAAGACATAAAAGATCTCCACCAATACGAGAACCTGACAGAACAGATTCTTGGCGTGATCTTAAAATAAGAAATCCTTTGTAGAAAAAGGATTTCCATCATATGTAATCATGAAGATAAAAAACCCTTTGTAGACTGGATTTTCATCATATGTAATCATGATTAATAAAATTGTCTTCTTTTACGCATATGATAATTTGCCATATTTGCTGTGAGAAAGTCTGAGTAGTGTGCAACTTCGATATGTCTGAATAATTTTACGCTGACTCTGATAAAATAATATCTGATCTCGTCTCATCTTTTACGCGTAACAGAAGACGCGTAGAAAACTCCTTAGCATTTAAGTTGAAAAATCCAGACTATTATGCTGTTTTGGACGAGGAGTCGCACAGAGTTCTGAACTGTCAATTCTGATGCGCAGAATTCTTGTTCAGATCATCATCTTTAAGAACAGTTTCCCAAAAATCCTTTGGAAAGGGCGTGAAATTCTGTCGACCATATTTGAACTTTTGTAAAGTATTCTGGCCGAACTGTGGATGAACTTCCAAATGACCCAAGAAGAAGAGTCGTCTTTCAATGTTGAACCCTGTATATTTCAGGCATTTGGAATGTTTTGCAACAAAAAATGGGCCTCTTCTGTGTAGAACCCTTGTAATTGACTGTCTGTAGTTTTCGAGCATAGAATCGTATATTTGTAGCCTCCGAGCGTAAAAAGCTTTTGAGCGTGAAATCATAGATTTGTAACCTCAGAACGTGAAGTCGTAGGTTTGTAGCCTCTCGAGCATAAAAGCTACTGAGTGTAAAAGCATCCGGGCATAAAACCATAGACTTATAGCCTCTGAGCGTAAAACCGTAGATTTGTAGCATCTGAGCGTAAAAAAGCTCCTTAGCGTAAAATCGTAGATCTGCTTTGCGCGAAATTTTTTGAATCCGCTGACTGTCCGTCTTTCCTAAATGATAGACTGACGTGGTCCCAAATCATAACAGAATATTAAATATCAGATTTGGTTGGAGATTCGAAGAGTTATCCAAACTCTATAAATAGTTCAAGGGATGGAGAGAGAAAACTTTTATCTGCCTTCATAAAACCCTTGTTTTCCAAGAATCCTTCTTCTTCGTCTCCTTCTTGAAAACTTAGAATCGCCATGGCCCCAAAACAGTCTTCCACTGCTAAGGGAAAGAAGGTCGTTTCCTCTTCCCACTTTGCTGCTCAAGAGCGAGCAACTCCCATTAGGCTGAACGAGCCTCGGTCGGAACGCAGCGCTCCGCCGTCGAGCTGTGCTCCGGATATTACAGGTAGAGACTTCGGAAGAGAACAAAAATTGTAACCTCCGTATCCTGAAATTCTAGCTTAAATGTTATTTTTAGGTTAATTTGGGGCTAGTAAATTTTTTTCATAATTTTTAGTTAATTAAAAACTAGTAACCCTAATTTTCTTGGACTTTCAAGAATTTACTTTAGGTTCAAACTTAAATAAAAATATTCCAAACTTTTATTTTAGGTTCTAAATAATAAATATATTTTCTAGAATTTTTTGGAAATTTTTTAAGTATTTTTAGTATTTATTGGGAATTATTTAGACTAATAACTAATTTTAGGACTTGTAGAATTTATTGTGCAATCCCAGGAATATAGAATGGACCCACGTTATTTTCTAGGATTTATAATATTATTATATATTTTCAAAAATTATTTCAGAATTTTTGGAATAATTTTAGTATTTATTTTTAGTTAAATGGGTAAAACTAATGTTTAGAGCTTCTCCTAATTATAGTAGGAAAACTATGAATATAAAATTATCTCAAATATTTTTCTAGAGTTTTTAAATTCAAAATATATTTTTTGTAATTTTTCCAGATTTTTATGATTATTTTTAATATTTATTTTGAGTTATTTAGATTTAAAATGACTTAAATAATGTTTTGATAAAGGTAAATCAAAAACAAATAATATAACCAAAACCATCCAATCAAATCATGACATGTGTCAGCCTATAAATATCTATTCAGTCGCAGGTACATCCCTATTTAGCCGCAGGTACATCCCTATATATATATATATATTATAACCCTAATTATCCTATTATTTTAGAGAGAGAGGTTTTGGAGAATTGCCATCTAGGGTTCCTTCATCTTTCAGAAGCCATTGCGCATAGCTCCGGACTCCAAACGAGGCCTAGTTTCTTGCGTTAGAACGATATTGAGGTTAGATTTCTGATTATATAATTTTTTTTTACGAAATTATGAGTATTAAATTCTAAAAAATTCGTAGAACACAACATATTCGAAAATAGACGTGTTTTAATGTTTTTGCGATTTCGGGAGAACCAGGAATCAGAATCATGAACCGTTTGAAGTTTCAGAAAGCTAATGTCGATATAATTGACAAATATTTTTCCCAGAATTTAATTCAAAGTATTTTTATACTATTGATTCTGTAGAACTTCTAGGTTAGAATTTAACCATCGGTGCACAATACAAAATTTGTATATGCCATATTTTCCAAACGAATTTGAATTCGGACGAGCCATAAATTCTAGTATGTTTTGATGCTGAAATCTACAGAAAATCATGCATGAAAGTCAAGTTTGTGTCGGTTGACTTTTCGGTCAATAGATCGCTTCGATTTGCGTGCCATGAGTCCCGAGTCGATATAAATTTAGTTTCTTTTGGGCAAAATCTAGGAATTACCCTAAAAATTAGAATAATAAGATTAAAATAAGATTTTAGAGTAATTATTCCAGAATTAAATAAATTAAAATAAATTATCTTTTGACATGGTAAAATTATAATACATAGGTTATTTGGACTGTGACTTGGACTCTGATTTATACCAGCAGCAGGACCCCAGACGAGTACATTCTCTGATAATTTTCATTATTTGATAATTTCTATAATTCTAGTATTTAGAAATGTTATATCTGACTCTTGACACTGTGCTACACGGACTAGTATATAGATTGGATCTTTAGTCATGAGATGTTACATTGGTTATCGTATTGATATTGTACACGACATTGACATTAGATATTGATATTAGATATTGTACATGATATATTGGACATTGATCGTGTATCGTGATGTGTCATGATTGGATCCACAGTACTAGTTGGGGGCGGAGAAATTGCTAGTGAGAGATGTGATCAAAATACCTATCTTACAAGTGTAGACATTGAACAGTGTTAATCATACACCTCACGTATGATTAGCCAGGCCATGTAGTCATCGAACAAGTTCCCAAGCCGATCACATTTTGAAACTACGATTTCAAAACACTTAGAATAGTTATAGTTCTCTATTTTAGTTCATATACTACATTACTCGTATATGATATTGTACCTCGTTCTTTTTATTTCATATATGCACTGACTGTACCATATTGCCTATATTGCCTGTCACTTTATTTTGCCATTGCATTTATTCATTGTATTTTCTTAGTATATAGCATCATCTATTTATTGTTTTATAGTCCTTATCAATTAACTGAAACTGTTATTTGAGATGTACTTTGCTCCATCCTGACTGGAAATATTTTTTCAGACTACGCCTTAGAGGACGGGTGTCCGACATTTTATGGACCACAGGAAGAGTAGCTGCTGACTTGGACTTGGTAGCACATGTGTAATTTTCGGGAGGTCTAGTCAGGATCACTAGTTATTTAGTTAGTTTCTTTTAGCAGTTTTTGGTACCGGATTTGTCTCCGACATTTTTAGTTGAGACTTGGATATTATTGTTGAGTTAGATTATTTCTATTTTAGACTTATGTTGTATTTTATTTATTCTTCGATATCTTATCGTGCTTTAGTTTATGTGATTGAGTATTCCATATTATATTGTGATATCTGTGACTCCTTATGGAGTTGGATATTCGTGTGGGAATGATTAGATAGCATTGTGACCTAGACAGCGTTCTACCGTCGATGCTGCGGCGTAGGCTGGACGTACCCACGCTCTCGTGCCCATATACCGGGTGCGGGTCGTGACACATTTTTAGTGGCGGCCCATGCAGGTCAGACTTCACAATTAGAGCGATGTCGTGGTAGTGTGACATCTTAGTTTTACTACTGCGTGCCTGCGATAGGATCTATGATATAGCATACTAGGATGAGAGCGGATACTCAATCACAACTAGGAACACTTCCAATCTATATATCTTGTTATCCTTATTCCTCATGAATATTGCTTCCTTTAGAATTTTTATTGTTCTTCCTTGATGATATAGTATCTATTGCCTTGATTGATTCCTTAGTACCGTAGTTTGTATTCATGATTTTCTTGTTAGAATATAGTTAATAGTACACCCTGACAGAGACTGCAATACCATGACAAAAGTGACCATAACCATACATGTTTTCCTTAGATTGCATGTTGTATGATTGTAGGTAGAATTCTCTTAGATTTTGATTGTTGAGGGTTTGACTGTAGTAAAGATTAACGAAGAGGTTATGAATTGACAAAGAGAGACAATGTGCCTTAAATTTCGAGGATAAATATTAAATTAAATAAAGAGTTAGGAATTTAATATGGCAGAATTGACGATTTTGTTAAATCATTGATTTTTATGAAGATTATGAAATAATTGAATTTATCATTAAATTTTGAGGAATTTAAGAAGGTTATCAATATATTTATTGGACTGCAAGTTATGAACTTATATTTTGAATATTGTGTAGAAGGTTTCATAAGTATTACATCGTTGAGTATTGTGGAAAAAAATCGAGGAATAAGAACACAAATGGATTAGTGTTGAATTCAAATTTTGGGATGAGATTCAATTTTATAATTATGCATTGATTGGATTTAAATTAGAGGAGTAAGATTATTAAAGGATTAGTGTTTGAATTCAATTTTGGGATGCGATTCAATTTTATAAATATGCATTGATTGGATTTAAATTAGGGGAGTAAGATCATTAAAGGATTAGTGTTTGAATTCAATTTTTGGGATGCGATTTTTAAAATTTATAAATATGCATTGATTGGATTTCAATTAGAGGATTGAATATTAAATTCTTGTATTTCGTTATTAACTTAAAATTTTGGAGGAGATTATGATAAGAATGGAATTTGATTTTATATTTGAAGATATTTAGGGATATGATATTTATAGAATTTTGAGAAATATTGTGAAGTAACAATATGGATTAGTTCATGATTATATGATTTGATGAATTTAATTTTGATGGTAATAAATAAATAAATAAAACAATTGAGGAATTTAAATTTTGAGGACGAAATTTTTTAAGGTGGGTAGACTTGTAACCTCCGTATCCCAAAATTCTAGCTTAAATGTTATTTTTAGGTTAATTTGGGGCTAGTGGAATTTTTTCATAATTTTTAGTTAATTAAAAACTAGTAACCCTAATTTTCTTGGACTTTTAAGAATTTACTTTAGGTTCAAAATTAAATAAAAATATCCCAAACTATTATTTTAGGTTCTAAATAATTAAATATATTTTCTAGAATTTTCTGGGAATGTTTTGAGTATTTTTAGTATTTATTGGGAGTTATTTAGACTAATAACTAATTTTAGGATTTATAGAATTTATTGTGCAATCCCAAGAATATAGAATGGACTCACGTTATTTTCTAGGGTTTATAATATTATTATATATTTTCTGAAATTATTTCAGAATTTTTGGAATAATTTTAGTATTTATTTTTAGTTAAATGGGTAAAACTAATGTTTAGAGCTTCTCCTAATTATAGTAGGAAAAATATGAATATAAAATTATCTTAAATATTTTTTTAGAGTTTTTAAATTCAAAATATATTTTCTATAATTTTTCCAGATTTTTATGATTATTTTTATTATTTATTTTGAGTTATTTAGATTTAAAACGACTTAAATAATGTTTTGATAAAGGCAAATCAAAAATAAATAATATAACCAAAACCATCCAATCAAATCATGACACGTGTCAGCCTAAAAATATCTATTCAGCCGCAGGTACATCCCTATATATATATATATTATTATAACCCTAATTATCCCATTATTTTAGAGAGAGAGGTTTTGGAGAATTGTCATCTAGGGTTCCTTCATCTTCCAAAAGCCATTGCGCATAGCTCCGGACTCCAAACGAGGCCTAGTTTCTTGCGTTAGAAAGATATTGTGGTTATCTTTCTAATTATATCAAATTTTTTTACGAAATTATGAGTATTAAATTCTAAAAAATTCGTAGAACACAGCATGTCCGAAAATAGACGTGTTTTAATATTTTCGCGATTCCGGGAGAACCAGGAATCAAAATCATGAACTGTTTGAAGTTTCAAAAATCTAATGTCGAGATCACTGACATATGTTTTTCCCAGAATTTAATTCGAAGTATTTTTATACTGTTAATTCTGTAGAACTTCTAGGTTAGAATTTAACCATCGGTGCACAATACGAAATTTGTATATGCCATATTTTCCAAACGAATTTGAATTCGGATGAGCCGTAAATTCTAGCATGTTTTGATGCTGAAATCTACAGAAAATCATGCATGAAAGTCAAGTTTGTGTCGGTTGACTTTTCGGTCAATAGATCGCCTCGATTTGTGTGCCATGAGTCCCGTGTCGATATAAATTTAGTTTCTTTTGGGCAAAATTTAGGAATTAACCTAAAAATCAGAATAATAAGATTAAAATAAGATTTTGGAGTAATTATTCCAGAATTAAATAAATTAAAATAAATTATCTTTTGACATGGTAAAATTGTAATACATAGGTTATTTGGACTGTGACTTGGACTCTGATTCATACCAGCAGCATGACCCCAGGCGAGTACATTCTCTGATAATTTTCATTATTTGATCATTTCTATAATTCTAGTATTTAGAAATGTTATATCTGACTCTTGACACTGTGCTACACGGACTAGTATATAGATTGGATCTTTAGTCATGAGATGTTACATTGGTTATCGTATTGATATTGTACCCGACATTGACATTAGACATTGATATTAGACATTGTACATGATATATTGGACATTGATCGTGTATCGTGACGTGTCATGATTGGATCCACAGTACTAGTTGGGGGCGGGAAAATTGCAAGTGAGAGATGTGATCAAAATACCTATCTTACAAGTGTAGACATTGAACAGTGTTAATCATACACCTCACGTATGATTAGCCAGGCCATGTAGTCATTGAACAAGTTCCCAAGCCGATCACATTTCGAAACTACGATTTTAAAACACTTAGAATAGTTACAGTTCTCTATTTTAGTTCATATACTACATCACTCGTATATGATATTGTACCTCGTTCTCTTTATTTCATATATGCACTGACTGTACCATATTGCCTATATTGCCTGTCTCTTTATTTTGCCATTGCATTTATTCATTGTCTTTCCTTAGTATATAGCATCATCTATTTATTGTTTTATAGTCCTTATCAATTAACTGGAACTATTATTTGAGATGTACTTTGCTCCATCCTGACTGGAAATATTTTTCCAGACTACGCCTTAGAGGACGGGTGTCCGACATTTTATGGACCACAGGGAGAGTAGCTGCTGACTTGGACTTGGTAGCACAGGTGTGATTCCCGGGAGGTCTAGTCGGGATCACTAGTTATTTAGTTAGTTTCTTTTAGCAGTTTTTGGTACCGGATTTGTCTCCGACATTTTTAGTTGAGACTTGGATATTATTGTTGAGTTAGATTATTTTTATTTTAGACTTATGTTGTATTTTATTTATTCTTTGATATCTTATCGTGCTTTAGTTTATGTGATTGAGTATTCCATATTATATTGTGATATCTGTGACTCCTTATGGAGTTGAATATTCGTGTGAGAATGATTAGATAGCATTGTGACCTAGATAGCGTTCTACCGCCGATGTTGCGGCGTAGGCTGAATATTCGTGTGAGAATGATTGAATATCCGCCGTCGAGCTGTGCTCCGGATATTACAGGTAGAGACTTCGGAAGAGAACAAAAATCCTTCGCACACGTTGTACGTGCACGCGCAAGGTTCTATTTCGTACTGAGAGCCTCTTTGAGGAAGATGATGTACGGAAGGGTTTTATCATTACGCGCGCATTCCTAATGTGTCGGCGTGAGAACTCCAAATTTTTGCAGTCTGGCGTAAAAACCCATACTGTCGAGATTTGGTGTTTAAATGCAATCTTTGAATTTTTACGCGCTGGATATGAATACCGGCGTAAAAATTCAAATTTTGTCAATCCAGCGTAAAAGCTCAGATTGTTAACTGCTGCCAACCTTGAATTTTACGCGATGGAAAAATAAATTCCTGGCGTAAAAGCTCAAGTTTTTTATAGTCTTGGCGTAAAAGCACAGACTGATAATCTTTGGAGCAAACTGCAATGGTGTAATGTCTAGTGTAGAAACTGACTTGTTCTCTTGCGTTTTGTAGTGGACTTGCAGATCTCTCCATTGGCCGAAGTGATGGGCTCTGCTTCCGGGATGTTGAGCTCAAATTATCTGGAGGATTTGTCCCATGTGACATTCCCTATTTCTGGCGCCAACTACCCTGAAGAGAGGGGAATTATGATATCGTCCCAAGGAGAGCGCATGCTGCTGAGTATGATCAGTGGGGAGCCCCTGACATACATAGACATGATGGAGTATAAGAAGACAGGCTTCTTGTTCGGGGATGTTATTGACAAGCAATCCCAGACCAAGCCCAAGAAGGAGGATTGGGTATTTACTGCTGAGGGCACGGTGATGTATCTGCCCAGTATGCCTAGGGATTATCCCATCTCTGCGTTCTTTCATGCCACCCATCCTCGGAAGATGGTGTGGATTCTAACTACCGATCTTCACGATCGTCCGGGGAAGATCTCATATAACAAAGGATTGAACCAAGGATCCTTTATGAGCAGACCTTCCGGTCCAGTTATGCCCTTCATGGGACTATTGTCGGGTAGTGTCCCAAGCGAGGATACGTCGCTGATCCAGCCGGTTCAGATGTCGACCTTCTGCAACGATTTCATGGGCAGGGAGGAATGTACCCCAGGGTCAACCCTCGGACCAGCGGATGGCTTAGCCCAGTAAATCTTCGATGGGCCAGTTTAACTGCCTGGGCCCTTAAGCACTTCGAGACAGAGCTGGAGAGTATAGGCTTGTTCGCGGTTGTGAGTGCCACAAGTGTCGGGCTGCCTGTCAACCCCAACCTGTTCCTAGCCTTGATGGAGCGATACAACTCGCTCACCGGGACTTTTGCCACACCGCTGGGGGAGTTGGGCTTAGCCCTTCATGAGATGGCAAAAATTTCAAGACTGCCGATGGGGGACACCCTTTATGAGGAGTACGTCCCTACAATCCGGGAATTGAAGGATACAAACCCTCGGGCAGTGGCCGTATATCAGGAGCTGATGTGCCACTATCTTGCCTGCACCACTTTTTAAAAGGAGCCGTCTGATTTGGCTCACATCAACAAGTGGGCCACCTATCTTTTCTTCCACCAGGCCAGAAATGTCAAGCCAGACAAGGTGGTAGATAGCCAAGATAGGCCCTTGAACCTCCTAAGCATGTTGAATGCCAATACTGTCGATGACCTTATTGAAGATGCAGGGGCTTCAGATCATGTTTTTGATGAGGAGGTAGGGGGTTATGCTGCAGGCACGAAAGCCTTCAGTTATATGAGGCATTGCCGCAAGCCTCTGTCGAAGGAAGCTCAATTGGCTGGCTTCCTCTCCGTCTGGCTTCGTCCCTGGGTGGTGCCCGGCATAGCATCTGCAGATCGCATCCATCGCAACATCTTATGGCCTGCAGTACGTTTGGTGTTCGGATCAAGACTCGGCCTGCTTCCTGCTATGGTATGTAGAATACAGGCAAGCCTGAGGGCCCTTACAGATTGACTGCTCGCTTATGAGACGCTGCGTAAAAGCTTTCCCAGGGTGGAATTACCATTCCTATATTTGATGGGATGGTTAATCCTTCACAATGTCCGGGTGATGTCTCCCGGTTCCGCCAGTAGTTCAGGAAATAATTTCTTGCTGAATTACAAGAATTCCTCTTGGAACGTGGCGACCGTCACAGATTGCCGGCGGGCGTTAAACGTAGCCCATAGCTAGAAGATCTTCTTTATCGTTCCCCTCGTACACATCAATCAACAAGGGAAAAAACTTAAGGATGAGGGCCATGGGAGGACCATTCTTTCTCCTGAAGTCTTCTATTGGTTGGTCTGCATTAGACCTTCCCATTTGCTATACAAAAGTGATGACCACTGCTTCCTGGAGCCCTATCTGCCTAGTCGGTTTGCCAGGCAGTTTGGGTATGACCAATTGCATGTGGGAAATGCCATTACCAGCTTCAAGTCCAGAGGTGGACTTATTGATGGAGCCAGAGGGTGGCGGTATTTCATCATGGGCTGCACTGGTATAACTTTTACGGTGCCCGCAACTTCTCTTTCCATGGAGCTACGTATGCTTCACTCGTATGCGCAGTTCTATGCATCCATCAATACCTTCCATCGCGATTTTGATATGCGTGGAAGTTTTAGGATGCCCTCCCATAGGTCTACTGCCAGGGAGGATGCTCCGTCTATTTTCTCGGATGAGAATGAGGACATTGCTGGGGCAGACAAATTTTTGACGACAATACCGAGAGGCGTATTAGCTCCGCCTGCAGATCCTCTCGTTATCCCCCATAAAAGGAAGGCTTCTGCTCCGAAAGAACCTTCTCCTCGTAAAAAGAAGGTCGCCAGAGGTCAGAAAAGAGCTTCTACCAGGGAGGCTCTTAGAAGTGAGCCTGTCGTCTCCCCTGCTGGGGATGATTCTTTGATTAGAGGTCCTTCGCTTATTAGAGAGGGAACCTCCACAGTCCCGGCTGGCAGTACCGGAGATTCTTTGCTCGAGATCACGGCTACTACTGCTTCCGGTAGTGCTACAAGATCGCCTTCAAGGTCGAGCATAATAAAATTGCATATACCTTTATCCAGAACAGTAACGGGAGTAACCCCTACCGCGTCTGTGAGTATATCCAGTGAGATTCCACCCGATGAGCCTCGAGTGGATCTTCGTGAAGACTTGGAAGAATACCTGCCCGTGTCAGTTGGTGCACCCCCTTCCCTAGGTATGACAGCTCGCTTAGCATCATTAAGAAATGATTTAGCTGTACTGGCTGCGGACGCGACATATATACCATCGGCCATGGGTAAATGTCGTCTTTACGCCCTTTTTTAGGAAAATTAACATCAGTTTGATATTAACTTTTCTCTTGTCTTCTTTTCAGGTGAAGACATTTACGGGGAGGGCGGACTGGACGCAACCTTTGATTTTGTTACAGACCCATCATATGAAGTGGCGGCGTCAGACGTTGAGGGAGCAAGCTTTGAAGCTACCGATCTTTCATCCGCAGCATTCTTGGATGTTTTTCTGCCAGCACCGGTCCAAATAACATCAGAGGAGGATGAGCTGGTTGTCTCGACTGTGCCTCCTTTGTCGAGCATGCCAACAACTTTGACCGTTGTTGGTGCCTCTACTTTTGTCGTGCCATCTGCTGAAGCGACGACTGTGACGACACCCTCTGCAGTCGTTCCTGGAAGATGATTCACCAATATTGCAGTCACGTCTAGCATCCATTCGAATCTCGCCATGCTAGTTGAGCAGTTTACTAGCGTTTTCTATATCACTTTGAAAATGCTGATATTGATGGTGCTGGAGAAGAATCTAGGCTTCGAAGCATTGAAGATGTCCTTCAATCTTATTGTAGCGCAGATTAGGAATTTCGGTGACGCTGAAAGGGCTAATGCGCTAGAGCAAATAGTTAATAGTTTAGAACAACCCATTAACGATTATTTACGACTATCTCGAGGCAGCATCGATGACTTGACTCAGGCTGAATATGAATCTCTGACTGCACAGTTTACTGAAAAGATGGAACGCTTAAATAAATCCATCCAGACACAGCAGCAGGAGATGGATGAAGGAAAAGCTGTATTGGAGGAGGTTATTCCTCTTCAAACAAAGTACAAGGCCGAGCATGAGGGAAATACAGCGAGGGTCCACAGACTAGAAGCCAAACTCGCTCAGGCAAAGGAGTGGGCTTCCCAGTCATCGGAAGCTCTAGATGTGGTGAATGGCCGACTGGATACAGCTCAACAGAACTTGGCACGTGTAGGAGTCGCCTGTGCCGATTTATCCAGGCTCGATCCGAACTGTCCCTCTTGAGAAATGATGAGGTACGACTGGAGCGTGCTCGAGCTAACGTCTTGAACTCCAGGAATGAGAAGATGGCCGCTTTGGCACGACAGATTCGTGATTTAACTGCTCCTTCCCAATGATGTACTTCTTTGCTTCTTTATGTAATTTGCTCTTCCCGGAGATAATAAAGAAACTTTATCTGACTTTGTGGACCCATCATTTTTTAATATAAATGATAGGCTAGGGTGAAAGTGATATCAGAGGTAATATAGACATGATATACTTTTGGTAAGCTTCAGGTGGATATATCTATTCAGAGGTTATATAGACATGATAGAATATGATCCAACTAAATTTGTATATAAAACACTATCAGAGGTAATATGGACGTGATATGTTTTGAAGTTCCAAATTAGTTAAACATATCTATTCAGATGTCATGAGAACATGATAAAATATGCTCCAACTAATTCTTTGGACGTAGTATTGTCAGAATGAGATCTTCACCATACTTCGTTGAGCAAAGGAGATTAAGCATAGTACCTCTTCAGGAATTTACCGTTGATAGGAGCCATTATCAAATCTCCGTTAGGCTTGGCTAACCTGTAGGCGCCATTTGAAAACGTCATTTCAATCACATAAGGGCCCTCCCACTTGGGCTGGAATTTACCCTTACTCTTGTGTGTAATGATCATTGGCCTTTTCACAGCTAGAACTAGCTCGCCAAATTTGAACACTCTCTCTTTCACTTTTCGTTTAAAAGCTCTGGAGATGCGCGCTTGGTAGAATGCAATGCGCTGTTGAGCTTGAAGGTGTTTCTCATCTAATCCTTCTAGCTCTTGAAGCCGTAGTCGATCATTATTTTCCTGAGTCAACTCATTAGCCACTGCTATTCTGAGTGATGGAATTTGGATTTTGATGGGGAGAACTGTTTCACACCCGTAGACTAATGAGAATGGGGTACAACCCGTCGGTGCTCGTACCGTTGTGCGGTATGCCCAGAGGCACTCTTCCAGCTTCTCATTCCAATCTCTTTTGTTTGAAGAGACGAACTTTTTTAAGAGTTTGATAATGGTTTTATTGAAAACTTTCGCCAAACCATTAGCAGCAGGATTGTATGCCGTAGAGGCCATATTTTGTATCCAATTTTTATCGCAGAATCGATGAAATACTTGGCTGATGAATTGAGGCCCATTGTCATGGATTATCCTTCGGGGTATTCCGAAGCGATAAATGACATGATGCTTGATAAAACTGATCACGTTGGATGTTTTAACCTCAACAAGAGGGATCGCCTCCGCCCATTTGGAGAAATAATCTGTGATGGCCAATATGAACCGATGACCTCTGGAAGAAGACGGGTGAATAGGACCAATGATATCCATACATCATGTTCAAAAGTCCAGGATGCAATCGTAGGATGTAAATGTTCAGAAGGTTGATGTATAAAATCTGCATGAACCTGACAGACTTTGCATTGTCTTGCATATTTTATTGCATCTGCGATGATAGTAGGCCAGTAGTAGCCCATCTTTCTGATACGATCCTGTAACTTAGGACCGGGTTGATGTGCTCCGCATACGCCGTCGTGAGCTTCACGGATAATCCGCTGTGCATCATCATCGGAGAGACATCGTAATAGCAGTCCGTCGTATGTTTGGCGATATAGACATTGTGAAGACGCATCAAAATAGAAGCGTAATGATCGTCTTTTGATGGATACTGCTTCTTTAGGATCCTCTGGTAAGAGTCTGTATGCCACGAAATATATAAAGGGACTTCTCCAGTCTTTCTTGGGAGGATCCGTGTTCACAGTGTAGCTGTGTTCTATGTAAAAGTTATTTTTCACACAGAATAAATCTCTGTTAAGAAGGATCACTGAATTCTGTCTTCTTATAGGAATAGCTAGATCTGCAGCTAGGCTGGCTAGGGCATCAGCTTCCAAATTTTGGGATCGAGGCACATGCTCTAGGAAGAACCCTTTGAAAGACATGGCTATCTCGATCGTTGCTTGGTGATAAGGAATGAGGTCTGGATTGCGGACTTCATATATTCCTCTGACCTGATTGACGATCAGCTGAGAATCACCGAAAGCTTCCAAGTATTCGACATCCAATTCTTTAGCGACTTGTAACCCGATTAGCAGTTCATTATATTCTGCCACATTATTAGAGCAGGGTTCGCTAAGAGAATATGCTCGATAGATGACGAGTTTATCCGGAGTGACCAGGACAATTCCTACTCCTGAAACCATATTTCCCTTGGGTCCAGTCCTAGAGGTACCATCGAAGAATAACTGCCAAGTAACGCCTTCCATTGCGGAATTACATTCTGCAACTTTGTCGAGAATATCCTCGTATAGTTTAGAGGTTTCCAGAATTGGATGAGCCGCTAAGAAATCAGCCAATGCTTGGCCTTTGATGGACTTCTGAGGGACATACACCATATCATATGGTGTTAATAACATCGCCCAAGTCACGAGTCAGGAATTAAGAACACTTGGTTTGTTCATCAATACCCGAAGAGGATTGATCCTAGAGATGATATGAATAGTTTGGCCTGTGACGTAATATCGTATCTTCTAAATGGCGAACATTAGGGCCAAGCATTCTTTTTCCACTGGATTGTACCGGTGTTCATCTCCGACCATTATCCTGCTTAAATAGTAGATAGCCTGTTTATGACCCTCGTTGTTCTTCTGTGCGAGGAGAGCTCCCAAAGAATGATCCATTGCTCGAACATACAACAAAAATGGTCTTCCTATGACAAGAGGCACCAAAATTGGAGGATTAGTGAGGTAGCGTTTGATATCATTAAATGCTTGCTCACAGGCTTCGTTCCATATGAAGGACACACCTTTCTTCATCAGGCGGGAAAAAGGTTGACATCTCCTAGAGAGGTTGGATATGAATCTCCGGATATAAGCCAGACGACCTTAAAATCCTTTGAGTTCTCTCAGATTATGAGGTGGTCATATTTCTAAGATGACCTTCACTTTATCAGGGTCCACTTGAATGCCTTTAGCGGTAATGATAAATCCCAAAAATTTGCCACTGGATACACCAAGAAAGGACTTTGTAGGATTCATTTTGAGTTGGTGTTGGCGCATCAACTCAAATACTGTCTTCAAGTCTTGGATGTGATTATCCTTGATGTGACTTTTGACAACTATATCGTCTACGTAACATTCCACTATTTTGCGTAAGTGCTCATGGAATATGTTACTCATAGCTCATTGGTACGTAGCCCCGGCATTCTTTAGTCCGAAGGGCATGACCGTGTAGCAATATACCCCCAATGGTGTCCGGAAGACAGTATGCTTCTCGTCTTTAAGATGCATCTTGATTTGGTTGTATCCTGAAAATTTGTCCATGAAAGACATGCGCTCAAAACTGTACGTATTATCGATCATGACGTCTGTAATGGGAAGAGGGAACTCATCCTTAGGACAGGCTGCATTCAGATCTCAGAAATCGATGTAAATACGTACTTTCCCATTTTTCTTCATGACTGGGACAACATTGGCGACCCAGTCCGGATGTTATTCTTCCCGGATGAAGCCACAGGCTATCAGCTTCCTGATTTTAGCTTCGATGGCATCCATCATATCCGGGCGGAACCGGCGTTGGTGCTGCTTTACAGGCTTTGAATTGGGCAATATGTTGAGCTTGTGAGTAGCCACTTTTGGATCAAGACCTGGCATATCCTCATAATTCCACGCAAAGACATCAATATATTCTTTTATCAGCTGGATCATTTCTTCCTTTTCTTCTTCGGAAATATTGTTACTGATAAATATCAACTTTGGTGAAACTTCATCCCTAATATCAACTTGGATAACTTTATCTTCAGTGGGAGGTTCTCTCTGCTCGAACCTGAGTTCCCATTGTGTATCCATTTGCTGTGCCCAAGAGTCATTTTCAAACGGTTCAGATTCTTGTTCATTTTTTTCGAGAGAATCTGTCAATACCGTATTTACTGATGATGCTCGTTCGAGATCAGCATATGAGCAGGAGAACGACGAGCCATCTTGAGAAGAGGAAAAGATATCCTCACTTGACTCAGAAGTTGTAAAAGAAGTGGTATACCCTAACCCAAAATGAGTTCGTTGATAGTAGGGATCACCGTGCAATGGCATTCGTCTACCTTTCCCATAGTTAAGACCTGGTTCCAGCTTCAAGTCATAATCCATACTTTGCATAATCTTCAAAGCTTGTGGGCTATATCTGTGAACCTGTATTTTTCCAGCATCGGACTCGTGGGAATCTTCTTGTACATTCGGTTTATTGTGCATGTGACCGAAGACTATTGGATGCTGATTGCTGCGAGTAGGCGGGACAGTAAAGATAGAATCCTCATATGGCCCATATGTCGTAATGACATCAGATGGTGACACTACTTCCCACACATACGGATGATAGGAGTCTATAGCTTCCAAAATTTTTTTTGCTATAGGTTCTATATCGTTATGGGGAGAGGATTCCTGATTTGGAATTTGAGCGTCAATATACTGGAAAGGAGAATCTTTATTATCGTCAGAAACCACGTTCCCGGTTCTATTTACATCAGTAGGCTGCTTATTACGCCGGAGGTTGATGACCAAAGGTGGAGGTTTCTGGTTTAAAGTGATCACTAGGGGATTACTTCCTCCTCCTGATTTGGTTTTGTTCAAGTGGATAGCCATGGGTTCCATGACTTTCGAACGAGTGGTCCGCCCTTTCACCTTGATTGACAGAGGCTGCTCTACAGAGGGTTCTTCTGGCTCCCGGTGGGATTCCTCCTCTGTCTTTCCTGATACCTCCTTCATGTAGTCTTGGGTGTACAACATGGCATCGGAGTAGTAGGATTCTACTCCTTTGAACGGGTTAAGGTCAGCAAACTCCGTTTGTAATGTTCCTTGGGCGTCTACATATTTGAAGCATTGATGTAGAGTCGAAGGAACAATGTTATGATCGTGGATCCATGGTCTTCCCAGCAGAATGTGATAGGACACTTCTGAATCAATCACATAGCATGTAGTGTCACGCCCCAGTCCCAAAATACCGAGGGTCTGGATGCGTGAATATGGCCAGCAGCATGCACCGATGGACAAACCCAATTTAATGGATCCATCGGGCATACTTAAGCTGTATTACATCAGTCGGGGTCTACTATTCTCATCCACAGATATAAGATAACAACATCATCAAATGAAATATTTAAACAACAACCAGGCAAAGTAAATAAATCGGAGAACAATCCGATATTAAGTCTGTTACACAAGTTCTCAAAGACAGGAATTAAAGAGTTCAATTAAACAGGAATAAAGTTTATTGGCCATAAGACTGAGCATGGTGAAGCAGTTGTTCAGGAGAAGTCCTCAGCGGTCACCTCGTCCTCAGGTTCAGGTACTGCTCCAAGTAGTGCCCCTATTCCGTACACCTCAGGGTAGATCTCGTCTGCTATAACTGGAGAACAAAACCAGGTCCTCAGAGGGACGCAACAAGGTACAGAAGAATACGAGCCATAATACAGTGAATGAGCATGCAAGTCAACCAAAATGTTAATCACAAGAGAAGCACAAGAAATTAATAAGTTTAAGACAGTGGTATGCCGATGTTACTATCAAACAAATCCAGTTAAATAATTAAAACCAGCTAAGTGATCATGCAAGTGAGAGTTATTATTCATACTCAGGCTGAGACTACTACAGGATCAGTGATAAGAAACCATAGCAGTGATTCTCGAAGGGCCAGTACAGGTGCCAAAGCTCTGTGCCAGAGACTAGGACACTTCCAGATAACCAGATATATATATAATATAATCAGCCTTGATATGGTAATACTCTCCCCACCCAATGAATCTCACGTCACAGATCTCAATGTTCATGTTACGCAAGATTGAAACTAATGCAGTCAGTCATTTATTAAGTTCTAAAGCTTAAATCATAAAATCTATATCTTATACAAATCCCCCTTGAATAATCAGGAAGATTCTGTATCATGCTTGTGTCAGGTGTCCTGGGAATAATTTACTTGATAGGGCAAGTACCACAGTCACAGAAATTAGAGCAAGAGATTCAAAATGAATTAAATACTGCATTTAATGGCAAGGTACACTTGCCTGGATTTCCTGTTTCAGTTGTAGCTCTGGCAATAGCTGGATTTCTAGGCAGTACTCCGGTTGCTGAAATAGACATCACCATCAGATCCAGAACACTTCAATCAGCTAAGAACGCCTGTCCTTGAGTCCAATTTGGAGACAAGGGCAAAAACGTCATTTTCGGGTCAAGGCGGGGTCCAGATGTGGGCCGCTTTGCACCGACAACCGAGTCAGGGTCAAAGGTCTCAAAAATAGTCCAACTTAGTGTCAACAGGTCAGGAACGATGATACGAACCCAACAGAACTTCCAGAATTGGATTCCGATGAGCCGTTCTCAAAATCGCCCGTCGAGTGGAGCCTATGGGGCCCACGACACACGATTTTGTCAACGTTCTCAGAATCGAACCAAACTTGACCCACAGGACCAGCGTATTGCTACGAGTCCGATGGCGCAAGTTTCGTCTTGATCTGACTTGTGTACACTAAGTTACAGCGAGAAACAGAAAGTACGGATACGGGGCGTTGTCCGCGGATACGCACTGATTCCGGTGTGCACGCACATCCGAATCAGCTTCTGCGAAAGCCCACACGTCCGTATCAACGACGCTGACGTGTCGGTGAAGACCGCACGTGACCAAGTCGTCCCGTTTGGCGGGGCGTACTCGATTCCGGGGTGAAACAGGGTCTGGTTTTTCCTGTTTTTGGATCGCGATGTGCGATCACCACAGGACGCGATGCCCCGAGCGGTTTGTCCGGGCACCGAGAGGGTCGAACAGGCTACGCGATACAATTTACGGAATTGAATTCCGAGCTACGAGCAAAAAGTTACGGTTACCTGAGTAAGACTTGAAAAACCGAGTTTAAACCGTATCCTCGTGTCCAACCGTGTCTAGGGTTAGGGTTTACTGCTCCCGTGTCCGCGGCTTCTGTGTCCGTGTCCTCTGAGTCGAGGCTTGCCGGAGTACTATGAAGACTCGTCGGACGGAGGCGACGAGGTCTCGAGGGTCGGTCGGTTGCAGCGAGCGGGGGTCGCCGGCGGATGCTCGGGAACGTCGGAGAAGCTCGGGGCTGCGGGACTCGGCTGGGAGGCTGGCGGCTGAGGCGGGCTGGAGGCGAGCAGCGGGGAGGCGGTGCACTGGAGGAAGTGAGGCGAAGGCAGCGGCATCGAAGTCGGCCGGAGAAGCGGGGGTTTGGGGGATTTTATAGGCTGCGAGAGGGAGAGGAGGAGGCGGACGGTGAGGGGGAGAGGGACCGGAGGGTCGGCGGCCGTTCGGAGACGAGTCGGCGCGGGGAGGCGAGCAGTCGGCCGGTAACCGGCGACGGAAGGGGAAGAGTCGGAGTCGGGTTTTGGCTGATTGGGGGAGAAGGGATAGCGGGTTGTGGGTTGCGGGCGGTCGGGTCGGGTCAGGCGGATCCGACCCGATCCAGAATAAGGTAAACGGGTCGGGCTCCGGCTTAATGGGTTGGGCCGGTTTAATGATATTTAAATTATTTAGTAAATATTTAATTAATAAATAATAATAGTTTTTAGGGCCTTTTAAAATCCATTCGGGGTCCAATAAATTCCCGGAAAAATACCCTATGTCTAGATTTTCATTTTACACCAAAAAATATTATTTTCATAATATTTTAATACCATTTATTATCAATTAAAAATCCTTCAATAATTAAACACCTTAATTTAATTCCAGAAAAATATCAGAAAAATTACAGTAAATTGGGGAAAATTCCATATTATCAAATTTTGAAAATCAGGGGGATTACAATATACCCCCCTTAAGAGGATTGCGTCCTCGCAATCAAAGATTAACCGGTCAACAGAGATGACACGGTTGCAAAATCAGAAAAATCAAGATTGAGAGTGACACCTAGGAAAAATTATTTTCCCCAAGCATTAAAAGTTATGCAATTTCCCAAATGTGGGAAATCTAGAAAATTACAGTTTTAGAAAACTAGGTTATTTTTCAAAATATATCAGATTAACATTTATGAAACATTCTGAATTATTGGCAAGTTCAGAATCACTAGATTAACACTAAGTTATCAATTATTAACAGGTTAAAATTATTAGGTTAAGTTATCAGGTCAAGTCTGGGGTCACGAACCAGCAGACACGATCTACAGAAATGCTAGAAACGAAACAACTACAAAGACTTACTCGCATTAGCAACTCCTTGGTTCTGCACGTCTTCCACAGTCATTGCGAAAACTTGGCCACGTCCTTGAAGTGGTGCTCTTAGCTGTTGCTGGGGTTTATGGTAGGGTGCTGCTTGATGTGCCAAGGGTGGCCTTGGTTGTTGTCCTCCTGGTGCTGGTAGAGATTGTTGGTTCGCCCTTGGTGCTTCCCTACGATCAGGGCAGTCCTTCACTGCATGCTGTCTGGATCCGCAACCTAAGCACAGTCCGTGCTTACGTCTACACTCCTTCTCAACATGGCCTATTTTGCCGCAGTAATAACAAGTAGGAAGAACCAGGGTTTTGGATGCAGATCCCTGTGGTGCTTGTTGCAGATGAGGTTTCTTGGCAGCTTCTCCATTGTTTGCTCTGGCTGGTACTGAGGTGGAAGACCTCTTCAGACTGGTTTCTCTCCTGGTGACGCGCTCCATGCGTCGAGCTGCAGCAAGGACGTCGGTGTATGAAGTTGGTGCGACAGATCCAATCAATTTCTGTAGTTCGATGTTGAGTCCGTCGAAAAACTTCTCGGCCTTCTCTACTTCTGTCGGGATCAAGGTAGGAGCAAAGCGACTCAGACGAATGAACTCGGCGTTGTATTCTTCCACCGTTATAGCATCCTGAGTGAGGCGGTTGAACTTGTCCCTCAGTTCTGATCGAGCGATAGCCGGTATGTACATCTCCTGGAAGAGTCTGGAGAACTCTTCCCAAGTAACTCGGTCTGGTCCGAGCCTGGTCTCTTCGGATAGCCACCAGTGATGAGCATTGTCCGTCAATTGCATTCTGACGGCAGTCATCCAACGATCTTGGGGAAGCTCAGCTGCTTCTAATTGATGCCGAATGTTGGTGAGCCATTCATGCACTTCTGTTGGTCCCTCCTTGCCAGAGAAAGTACGGGGCTTCAGTTGGCGGAAGTCTGTGATAGAGCCCGTCGGATGTCGTCTAGCTGGTAGGTTGGCCTGCTCCAGTGCATTTACTAGACTGTTCCTCAAGTACTCAGCTTCGCGACGTTGGGCTTCAGTTTAGACTTGTTGCTGAGCTTGTAACATTGCGTAGAACATCTGGAACATCTGCTGTCCGTCCATTGCTTGGCCTGGTGGGAAGACAGGCATCTGAGGAGTGAACTGGGGCAGAGGTGGAATATCATCACGCCGAAATCGGAAAGATTGCGGATCTGCTTGTCTGCTTCGGTGAGTAGAGGGATCTCCACTCAATAGCGTCACGTCATCTTCTCCGTAGGTGGCTACATCACCTATTGGTGTTCTTGCTGGAGTTCCGTCATTTGTTTGTGATTCCATTTCTTTGTATCAAAATAACTATATGAGGCGCACTGGAATCAAGGCAAGATGCAAATTCAAAAATGAATACGATACAGATATCAAGAACGTTTGCAAGCAAGTGGATGAGATCCTAAAAACTTATCTTATTCTAATTGCAGGCCTGTTCGGTCCCTAAGTTGAAACCGAACAATTTAGTCGTTGACCTGCATGGGCCACCACAAAAACCATGTCACGCCCCAGTCCCAAAATACCGAGGGTCTGGATGCGTGAATATGGCCAGCAGCATGCACCGATGGACAAACCCAATTTAATGGATCCATCGGGCATACTTAAGCTGTATTACATCAGTCGGGGTCTACTATTCTCATCCACAGATATAAGATAACAACATCATCAAATGAAATATTTAAACAACAACCAGGCAAAGTAAATAAATCGGAGAACAATCCGATATTAAGTCTGTTACACAAGTTCTCAAAGACAGGAATTAAAGAGTTCAATTAAACAGGAATAAAGTTTATTGGCCATAAGACTGAGCATGGTGAAGCAGTTGTTCAGGAGAAGTCCTCAGCGGTCACCTCGTCCTCAGGTTCAGGTACTGCTCCAAGTAGTGCCCCTGTTCCGTACACCTCAGGGTAGATCTCGTCTGCTATAACTGGAGAACAAAACCAGGTCCTCAGAGGGACGCAACAAGGTACAGAAGAATACGAGCCATAATACAGTGAATGAGCATGCAAGTCAACCAAAATATTAATCACAAGAGAAGCACAAGAAATTAATAAGTTTAAGACAGTGGTATGCCGATGTTACTATCAAACAAATCCAGTTAAATAATTAAAACCAGCTAAGTGATCATGCAAGTGAGAGTTATTATTCATACTCAGGCTGAGACTACTACAGGATCAGTGATAAGAAACCATAGCAGTGATTCTCGAAGGGCCAGTACAGGTGCCAAAGCTCTGTGCCAGAGACTAGGACACTTCCAGATAACCAGATATATATATAATATAATCAGCCTTGATATGGTAATACTCTCCCCACCCAATGAATCTCACGTCACAGATCTCAATGTTCATGTTACGCAAGATTGAAACTAATGCAGTCAGTCATTTATTAAGTTCTAAAGCTTAAATCATAAAATCTATATCTTATACAAATCCCCCTTGAATAATCAGGAAGATTATGTATCATGCTTGTGTCAGGTGTCCTGGGAATAATTTACTTGATAGGGCAAGTACCACAGTCACAGAAATTAGAGCAAGAGATTCAAAATGAATTAAATACTGTATTTAATGGCAAGGTACACTTGCCTGGATTTCCTGTTTCAGTTGTAGCTCTGGCAATAGCTAGATTTCCAGGCAGTACTCCGGTTGCTGAAATAGACATCACCATCAGATCCAGAACACTTCAATCAGCTAAGAACGCCTGTCCTTGAGTCCAATTTGGAGACAAGGGCAAAAACGTCATTTTCGGGTCAAGGCGGGGTCCAGATGTGGGCCGCTTTGCACCGAAAACTGAGTCAGGGTCAAAGGTCTCAAAAATAGTCCAACTTAGTGTCAACAGGTCAGGAACGATGATACGAACCCAACGGAACTTCCAGAATTGGATTCCGATGAGCCGTTCTCAAAATCGCCCGTCGAGTGGAGCCTGTGGGGCCCACGACACACGATTTTGTCAACGTTCTCAGAATCGAACCAAACTTGACCCACAGGACCAGCGTATTGCTACGAGTCCGATGGCGCAAGTTTCGTCTTGATCTGACTTGTGTACACTAAGTTACAACGAGAAACAGAAAGTACGGATACGGGGCGTTGTCCGCGGATACGCACTGATTCCCATGTGCACGCACATCCGAATCAGCTTCTGCGAAAGCCCACACGTCCGTATCAACGATGCTGACGTGTCGGTGAAGACCGCACGTGACCAAGTCATCCCGTTTGGCGGGGCGTACTCGATTCCGGGGTGAAACAGGGTCTGGTTTTTCCTGTTTTTGGATCGCGATGTGCGATCACCACAGGACGCGATGCCCCGAGCGGTTTGTCCGGGCACCGAGAGGGTCGAACAGGCTACGCGATACAATTTACGGAATTGAATTCCGAGCTACGAGCAAAAAGTTACGGTTACCTGAGTAAGACTTGAAAAACCGAGTTTAAACCGTATCCTCGTGTCCAACCGTGTCTAGGGTTAGGGTTTACTGCTCCCGTGTCCGCGGCTTCTGTGTCCGTGTCCTCTGAGTCGAGGCTTGCCGGAGTACTATGAAGACTCGTCGGACGGAGGCGACGAGGTCTCGAGGGTCGGTCGGTTGCAGCGAGCGGGGGTCGCCGGCGGATGCTCGGGAACGTCGGAGAAGCTCGAGGCTGCGGGACTCGGCTGGGAGGCTGGCGGCTGAGGCGGGCTGGAGGCGAGCAGCGGGGAGGCGGTGCACTGGAGGAAGTGAGGCGAAGGCAGCGGCATCAAAGTCGGCCGGAGAAGCGGGGGTTTGGGGGATTTTATAGGCTGCGAGAGGGAGAGGAGGAGGCGGACGGTGAGGGGGAGAGGGACCGGAGGGTCGGCGGCCGTTCGGAGACAAGTCGGCGCGGGGAGGCGAGCAGTCGGCCGGTAACCGGCGGCGGAAGGGGAAGAGTCGGAGTCGGGTTTCGGCTGATTGGGGGAGAAGGGATAGCGGGTTGTGGGTTGCGGGCGGTCGGGTCGGGTCAGGCGGATCCGACCCGATCCAGAATAAGGTAAACGGGCCGGGCTCCGGCTTAATGGGTTGGGCCGGTTTAATGATATTTAAATTATTTAGTAAATATTTAATTAATAAATAATAATAGTTTTTAGGGCCTTTTAAAATCTATTCGGGGTCCAATAAATTCCCGAAAAAATACCCTATGTCTAGATTTTCATTTTACACCAAAAAATATTATTTTCATAATATTTTAATACCATTTATTATCAATTAAAAATCCTTCAATAATTAAACACCTTAATTTAATTCCAGAAAAATATCAGAAAAATTACAGTAAATTAGGGAAAATTCCATATTATCAAATTTTGAAAATCAGGGGGATTACATGTAGCCACTGACCTGAGATCCCCAATCTGGAACCTCAGACGAATCTTCCCCAATGACTTACTTTTCCTGGCGTTGAAGCCCACGATTGTAGTAGTAGTGTAAGCCAGCTCGCTGGTAGGAATCCTCAGCGGTCTGAGCAGACTATGAGGAATGATACTGATCGATGATCCTGGATCTATGTGAATCTGGTTGACCTCCATGGAATCGACGTATCTGGTGTAATAGAGGGGTCTGTCATGCTTGTTATGTTTTAACAGCATGTCATCTTGAGTGAAAGTGATATTCGGGACCACCTCCATCACACTATGGCATTGAGGACATGTCACAGGTTCCTCATAAGGGGACTTGAGCTGGGTAAAGTATGCATCCGCCTGTATTAATGCTTCACTCAGGGCTTGACGAGTGTCTTTGGAGAGCCTGAGTAGTTCAAAAATGGACAATCTGGCTGGTGTATTAGCCAATTGGGCCAGGATGTGGAAGTTATATGGTTTTTCTAAACCTTTATTTTGAATATTCTTCAAAGGTTTATCTAAACGTACTTCTTTTTGCTTGTCCTTGTCCGCCGAAGTTGGTCTAGAAGGACCTGCCTCTGGTATGGCAGGTTCAGGTTCTGGAAGTTTGGCAGCTGAAGTGTCTGCCGATGCATCTTCCTAATTTCCTCCGTAGTCCTTGAGGTAAGCTTTCCCTGAACGTGTTCCGGTAGCCAAAACCTCTTCTTCGGATGTCGAGGATATCGCAACCATATGACAAGGTTTACGTTTCGAGTTCTTTTTAGACTTAGCCTTAGCAGCTTGAGTCTCTTCCTCGATCTCTGACACCAGATCAGGATGAACCTACATAATCTCACCACGCTGGATAGTTAGGGGTACCAGGTCATAATTTTGACCCCTGGCTAGAGGGAGATTATGTTTGATAATAAACGAAAGAAATATGGAAACGAGGTTTATACGAAATCCGCTCTTTTGTTTACAAACAAGATTGTACAATTAATCCTATACGAGGATGTCGAGTACAATTTTTTTAATCTGGGTAAATATTGCCATAGGAGTCTGATCTATAGTCGATCACTTTGTCCCTTGGACCACACGATGATGAAGATGTGCCATAGAAGACAGAAAGCTTCGAAGATTGCAAAGGAGAGTGGATGCTCGATGCCAAAGTCGTCAATCACTACTCTTTGTCTGAGCTCTGGATTCTTCTCTCTCAAAGACTCTTTGACTCTCAGTTCCTTGGAATCTTTGACCTTGGTTCTGATCTTCAGTTCTTTGACCAATCTTCGACCCCGAAATTTGCGACCTTGGATTCTTTGACCTTAGTTTTCTCGACCTTAGACCTCTGTCGATAGAGGTCTCTATTTATAGAATTTTGGTGACAGTGACCACCCAGTCGGCGTAGAAACCGAGTAGTGGAAAGTACAGCACCCTTTTACACGATGGTTATAATAATCATTGCCCGCGTATAGATGACCTTTTGAATGAGCATTTGACGCGTGTCCTATTAAGAGACAACGCGTATAACTGCTGTAAAGATCACGGCATAAAAGCCACGTAGGTAGTTATCCCTCGCGTAGAAGAGGTTGGCGTAGAAGCCAATAACTATCACCATGGCATAGAAGCCAAGGAGTTATCAAACCGAATAGAGGCCGAGCAAGCGTAGAAGCCGAGTAGGCATAGAAGCCTGAGTAGGCGTAGAAGCCGAGTAGGCGTAGAAGCCGAGTGGGCGTAGAAGATAGCTGATCCTCCGTTCTTGACTGAGGCCTTGAGCAAATTCTGGACTGAATAGCCTTAATACGCACCAATGCAAATGTGGCCTGAGTTGGCGTATTCCAAGGAGATAGCGTACATCGTGCTCCCATAGCTGAGAATAGCTCGATGGCGTAATGTGCCAAAGTGATAATGTGGACGTTTTAGCCGAAATTATGGCTTTTGGAGATATAATCAAATCTCTTGCATTAAATGCAGAGATCTGCCCCCATCCTGCGCATTAAATACAGAGGCGTGTCTCAAAGATCTGCCATTATTCTGCGCATTAAATGCAGAGACGTACCTCGAGCCCTGTACGAAGAGCAGCTTTTGACGTGGCAGTCTGTTTGTCTTCTGCGGAGCGTAAGAAGCTCACGTCTGCCTGTGTAAAACTAGGCAGCATATTCCAGAGACGTGGCGAAGATCTGCCATTATTCTGCACATTAAATGCAGAGGCGTGTCTCGAAGATCTATCATTATTCTGCGCATTAAATACAGAGACGTGCCTCGAAGAATTTCCATCACTCTGTGCATTAAATGCAGAGACGTGCCTCGAGCCCTGTACGAAGAGCAGCTTTTGACGTGGCAGTCTGTTTGTCTTATGCGGAGCGTAAGAAGCTCACGTCTGCCTGTGTAAAACTAGGCAGCGTATTCCCTTATACGCGTAAAAGCAGTTTACGCCAAGGAAATGGCACTAAACGACAGCTTGGGTCGCTGTGTCGTGCCATCTTTATAACCGTCGTCTGGGTAGCTGTACAGTACTCTTTGTCAGGAGTCAGATGTCAGGTTCACTGTATGATTTAATAGGTTCATTTCGGAGAATACGAAGTGTTCCTCGTATATTTCAATGCTGCATTGAAAGCGGATGAGTTTTACGCCATAAAGGTGATGTAGCACCCTTTTTACACTGAAGCAGTCTGGACATACTACATTACGCGGATACTCTTTGAGCTTATATTTTATGCTGTATTTAGCAAAAAAGCTCTGTTTGCACGCTGATGGCTCTGAAGTCATCTTTTTACGCTGCCCAGCATCAACCTGCTGCGTATAGCTATCCAGCATATTTTTTGTGCTTCTACAAGACCCCCTTCAAAGCTTTCAAATTTCTCGTAATTTGAAATGCTTTGAATGAAGCATGAAACGGTCAAGTCTGACACGTTCTTCAGGGCTGACTTTCTGGCAGATTTATTAGGGATTTGTCGGGATTCGGTGTGTTCTCTTTTGCCTATATAAAGGCTGAAGAGTTAACCTGTTCTTCCCACATTTCCTTCTCCACACAGAGATGATCGCCGGAGTTCGTCGGGTCGACTTGGGAAAGAAGAAGACCATGTTCTTCCAGCATGTAAGGAGCCAAAAAAGATGGCATCTTCGAGCAAATGTCCTCTGCAACGATGGATCATGGAATGATATCATAGCCTCCTTTGCTCGGGATAATCAGCAACTTTGTATGGCGGTTCTTCAGGAGAGAGGAAGGGTCTCATTTGACCACACAGCTTGCAAGCTGTATCTTTTTCTGTTGTTCGTGGATGAGGGACAAACTAGCCCTGTCGTTCATGGACGAGAGCAGACAAACTAGCTCTGTCCTCGAGTATTGAGTTGGGTGAAATATCTCAAGTCAATCTATCATGGCGTACGGAGGATGGGATCTGCATAATTTAGACAGGCCCAGTTTTGTATCCTCCCGCCATTGATCATTTTCTTGTTAGTCGGTTGCGGAAACCGACTAACTGCTGGAGAACATGGATGAAGATCTCCACCCATGCGAGAACCTAGCAGAACAGATTCTGGGCGCGATCTTCAGATGACGATGAGGAAATCCTTTGTAGACGGGATTTCCCTCATATGTAATCATGAAAATGAAGAAAAAAAACCCTTGTAGACTGGATTTCCCTCATATATAATCATGATTTTAATAAAAATTGTCTACTTCTGTGCATATGATCATCTTGCCATATATTTTGCTGTGAAGTCTGAATATGTGTAGCTTCGACACGTCTGGTAACTTTACGCTGACTCTGTTAGAAAGAGTGCTAGGTCCTGTCCTATCTTTTATGCATAACTAAGGATGCGCAGAAAGCTGCTTAGCAGTAGAGTATTCGAACTGTCCTGCTGTTAGGAATGAGGAACTGCGTAGAATTCTGAACTGTCACTTCTGATAAACAGAATTCTTGTTCAGACCATCATCTTCAAGAATGATTTCTCGAAAATCCCTTGGAACAGGGCAAGAAATGGCTGTCAAAAACTGAGTCGCCATCTTGAACTGTTGATAAAATATTCAGACTAGATTCTGGATGAACCTCCAATCGACCCATGAAGAAGAGTAATTTTTAATGTAGAACTCTGTATGCTTTGGGTACTTGGGATATTTTGAGGTCAAGAAAGAGTATCTTCTGTATGAACTCTTGCAATTTGATCGCCTTGAGAATTGTTCAGATATACGCGTACTCTGGCCTGCGTATTTTCAGATATGTGGAAAGTCATAGATCTGTAACTGTAGATGGCATAAAAATCATAAGTTTGTAGCCTCTCGAGCGTAAAAGCTGCTGAGCATGAGAGCATTCGGGCGTAGAAACTGTAGATTTGTAGCCTCTAAAAAGAAAATCTTTCGAGCGTGAAGTTGTGGATCTGTTGCCTCTGAGCGTAAAAGCTACCGAGCGTGAAATCATAGATTTGTAGCTTCTGAGCGTAAAGTCGTAGGTTTGTAGCCTCTTGAGCGTAAAAGCTACCGAGCATAAAAGCATCCAGGCGTAAAACCATAGACTTGTAGCCTGTGAGCGTAAAATCGTAGATCTGTAGCTATCGAGCGTAGAAAGCTCCTTAGCATAAAACCACGAATCTGCTTTGCATGAAAACTTTTTGAATTCGCTGACTGTCCGCCTTCTCTGAGTAATAGGCTGACGTAGTCCCCAATCATAACCGAATATTAAATGTGGGATTTGGTTAAGGATTCGAGGAGTCCATCCGAACTCTATATATACCCCAAGGTTTTCAGAAAGCCTTCGACTGTTCGAGTTCTCTCCTTCGTCTCCTCTCCGATCATTCAGAGCTTTCAGCAATGGCCCCGAAACGTCTCCTCCTCTAAGGGAAAGAAGACTGACTCTTCTTCTCGCTCTTCTGCCAAAGCGAGAGCGACTTCCGTCGGGCAAAGCGAGCTTCATTCTGAGCGACGTGTCCCGCCGACGAGCAGTGCACCCGGCCTTAAAGGTAGAGCTTTTGGGACAAAAAAGATTGACTAAAATCCTTCGCACACGTTGTACGTGAACACGCTAGGTCGTCTTCTGTGCTGATAGCCTCTCTAAGAAAGATGATGCACATAGATGTTTCATCTTTTATGCCCATATTTCTAATGTGTCAGCGTAAGAACTCCATATTTTCGCAGTCTGGCGTAAAAGCACAGACTGTCGAAACTTGGCGTATACCATAAATTTTGAGTGTTACGCTTCTGGATGAAAATTCTGGCGTAATAACTCAAACTTTGGCAGTCTGGCGTAAAACACAGACTGTCAGATTTTTTTTGTATACTGCCAGTCTTGATTTTTACGCCTTGGAATAAGATTCCAGCGTAAAAGATCAAGTTTTTACAGTCTTGGCTTAAAGCACAGACTGTTGATTTTTGGCACATGCTGCAAGATTGTCTAGTATAGAAACTGACGTGTCTTTCTTACGTTTTGCAGTTAACTTGCATGCGTCTCCATTGGCTGAGGTGATGGGTTCCGCTACCGGGATGCTGCACTCCAACTACCTGGAGGATTTGTCCCACATTTCCCATCTATGGACTCCAATATCCTGAAGGAAGGGGAAACTTGATATCGGCTCAAGGCGAGCGAATGCTGTTTAGCATGATCAACGGAGAGCCCCTAACGTATATAGACGGAGACCAATATATAAAGCCGGCTTTTCTCTTCGGGGACATGATTGACAAGCAGTCCCAGACAAAGCCCAAAAAAGAACTCTGGGTTTTCTCTGCCGGGGGCTTGGTTCTGTATCTGCCCAAGATGCTGAGAGACTATCCCATCTCGGCATTCTTTCATGCTACACATCACAGGAGGATGTCGTGGACGCTGACTCCCGATCTTCACGGCCGGTCGGGGAAGATATTTTATCTGAAAGGAGCTGACCAGGGGTCGTTTGTCAGCCGCCCTTCCGGCTCTGTGATGCCGTTAAGGGGATTGTATCCGGGCAGTGTCCTGATTGAAGACAGTTTACTGCTCCAGCCGGTCCAATTACCGACTTTCAGCAATGATTTCATGGGGCACGGAGGGGTATACCCTAAGGTGAACCCTCGGACAAGTGGGTGGATCACCCCTATAAATCTTCGATGGGCTCACTTAGCTGAATGGGCCCTGAAGCATTTCAGACCGAGCTGGTGGGCATTGGTCTGTATGCAGCTATGAGTGCTACCAGTGTTGGGTTACCGCTCAACTCTAGCCTGTTTCTGGCACTGATAGAGCGATATATCTCGCTCACTGGGACTTTCGCCACTCCACTGGGGGAGTTGGGACTAGCCCTCCATGAGATGGCAAAGATCTCGAGACTGCCGATGGGGGATACTCCATATGAAGAGTATGTTCCCATGAACCCGGAGCTGGGGGATTCAGACCCTCAGGTAGTGGAAGTATACCAGGAGCTGATGTGCCACTACCTTGCTTGCACTGCTTTTTATGGTGAGCCCTCAGATTTGGCTCATATCAATAAATGGGCATCCTACCTCTTCTTTCACCAGGCCAGGACTCCTAAGCCAGAGAAGGTCTTGGATACGAAGGATCAGCCTTTGAGCTTTCTGAGCGTGCTTAGTGCTCAGGTAGTCGACGACCTTATGGAAGACGCTGGGGCTCCAGACCAGATCCTCGACGAAGGGATAGGAAAATATCCTGTAGGCACTAAGGCCTATAGTTATTTGAGGCATTGCCGCAGGCCTCTGTCCAAGAAAGCTCAGCTGGATGGCTTCCTCTCCATATGGCTGCACCGACTGGTGGTGCCCGGTATTGCATCTGCGGACCGCATTCATCGCAACACGCTATGGCCCGCAGTGCTTCTGATATTCGGGGCAAGACTGGGCTTGCTCCCTGCCATGGTGTGCCGTATACAAGCTGGCCTGAGGGCCTTTACTGATGGGCTGCTCGCCGATGAAACTCGGCGTGATAGCTTTCCCAGGGTAGAATTACCATACCTGTATTTGATGGGTTGATTAATTCTCCATAACCCCAGGGTGATGTCTACTGGCCCTGGAAGTAGTTCGGGGGGTAGTTTCTTGCTGAATTACAAGAATTTCTCCTGGAACATGACCACAATTTTAGACCGTCGGTGGGTGCTGAGCTTCAGTCACAGCTGAAAGCTTTTCTGCACTGTCCCCTCTGTACATCTCAATCAACAGGGGATCAGACTTCAGGATATAGGTGACAGAAAGACCGTTCTTTCTCCTGAGGCTTTTCATTGGTTGGTCTGCATTAGACCTTCCCATTTACTATACAGAAGTGAAGACCATTGCTTCTTTGAGCCCTACCTGCCTAGTCGGTTTGCCAGGCAGTTTGGGTATGACCAGTTGCACTTGGGCAACGCCGTCACCAGCTTCAGGTCCAGGGGTGGACTCATTGATGGAGCGAGAGGATGGCGATACTTTATCATGGGTTGCACCGAAGCAATTTTTACCGTGCCCATCATTTCACTCTCCACGGAGCTGCGCATTCTCCACTCGTATGCCCAGTTCTATGTGGCAACCAACACCTTCCATCGCGATTTTGATATACGTAGAAGTTTTAGGATGCCCTCTTCCAAGTCTGGGGGAAGTGTCGAAATCCCCTCGGTCTCTTCTGACAAGGATGAAGATTCCGTTAATCCAGATGAGCCTCTGTTGGCAGTACCGAGGGGTAAAATACCTCCGCCTGCAGGGCCTCTGGTAATCTCTGGTAAGCGAAGGGCTCCTGCTCCGAAGGAGACTTCCCCTCGCAAGAGGAAGAAGAAGACGGTTACTCGTCCTCTTAGGATTCCTGGCAATGAGGCTCCTAGAAATGAGCCTGCATCTCCCCCTGCCGGGGACGATCCTTTGATTGGAGGTTCCTCGCCTTTTAGAGAGGGAACCTCTGCAGTTCCGGCTGGCAGTGCCGGAGAATTCCTGCTTAAGGCTGCTGTTGCTGCTACCGCTTCAGATAGTGGTACGAGATCGCCTTCAGGGCCGAGCCGAATAAGGATATCTTTATCTAGATCAGCATCGAGAGAAACCCCTGCCGTGTCTGTCAGTGCATCCAGCGAGATTCCAGTCGATGAACCTCGGTTAGAACTTGACGAGGACCTGGAAGAATATTTGCCAGTGTCGGTTGACACACCACCTTCTCCAGGTATGACAGCTTGCCTAGCATCATTAAGAAATGATTTAGCTGTACTGGCTGTAGACGCAATATATATGCCATCGGCCATGGGTAAATGTCGTCTTTACACCTCCTTTTTAGGAAAATCAACATCATATTGATATTAACTTTTCTTTTGTCTTCTTTTCAGGGGAAGACTTCTTCGGGGAGGGTAGTGTTGACGCACCTTTTGGCTCTGTGTCAGATCCTGGCGACGACATGGAGGTACCCGGCTTCGAAGAGGAAACACTTTCGGCTGCCGGCTCGCCAGAGATGGTTCTGATATCTCAAGAGGAGGAGGAGCCTGTCATTAGGACAATGCCTCCTTTGAGTACGCCGGTCACTTCGTCCGGTGTTGGCGCATCTTCTTTTATCGCACCACCTGTTGAGGCGACGGCTGTGGCAACATCGTCTGCGGTCGTTCCTGGAGGGAGGTTCGCCAATATTGCAGCCACTCCTAGTGTTCATTCGGATCTAGTCGCGCTGACTGAGCAGTACACTGGTATCTTCTACACCACTATAAAAACATTGATATCAATGGTGTTGGAGAAGAATCTGAGCTTTGAGGTACTGAAGCGGTCCTCTCAGTTCGCGATAGTGCCGATCAGAGAGTTTAACGACACTGGGTAGCTGACACACTAGAGCAGATAGTTAATGGTTTGGAGGAACCCATTAACGAATATCAGCAGCTATCTCGAGGCAGCATTGACGATCTCGTTCAAGCTAGGTATGACTCCTTGACTGCAGAGCTTGCTGAGCAACTGGAATCTCTGGACAAATCTGTCCAGGAACAGCAGCAGGAGATGGACCAGGAGCATGCCCAACTGGAGTACGTTATTCCTCAGCTGACTCAGTACGAAGTCGAATATGAGAAAGTGACAGCAAGGGTCCACAGTTTGAGGGATGAACTCGCTCGAGCGGAGGAGGAGGCTGTCTCTTTGTTGGCAACTCGAGATGTGCTACAGAATCGGAGGGAGACCGCCCAGCAGAATCTGACGCAAGTGGATATTATCCACGCGGGTTTCGTACTTACTCGGTCCGAGCTATCCGCTTTGAACCATGATGCAGCAAGGTTGGAGCGTGCTCGCGCCGACGTCTTAAACTCCAGGGATGAGAGAATGGCTGCTCTGGCACGGCAGATTCGCGACCTAACCGCTCCCCCCAAATGATGTACTTTTTTGCTTTCCAATGTGATTTTGCTCTTTCTGGGAATTATAAAGAGGCTTTCATCTGACTTTGTGGACCCGTCATTTTGGAATATAAATGACAGGTTTGGGTGAAAGTGATATCAGAAGTAATATGGACATGATATACTCTCGGTAAGTTTTAGTAGGACATATCTATTCAAAGGTTATATGGACATGATAGAATATGCTTCAGCTAAAATTTGTATACAAAACACTATCAGAGGTAATATGGACGTGATAGGTCTTGAAATTCCAAATTAGTTAAATATATCTATTCAGAGGTTATATGGACATGATAGAATATGATCCAACTAGTTTCGTTTTGGAAGTAGTTTTGTTAGAATGAGATTTTTGCCATATTCCACTTGAGCAAAGGAGGTTAAGCGTAGTACCTCTTCAGGAATTAGCCGTTGATAGGAGCCATTAACAAGTCTCCATTAGGCTTGGCTAACCTGTAAGCGCCGTTTGAGAACGTCGTCTCGATCACATAAGGGCATTCCCATTTGGGCTGGAATTTACCCTTACTCCTGTGAGTAAGAATCATTGACCTTCTTACAGCTAAAACTAGCTCGCCAACTTTGAACACTCTTTCCTTTACCTTTTGATTAAAAGATCTGGAAATGCGTGCCTGGTAGAACGCGATGCGCTGTTGAGCTTGGAGGCACTTCTCGTCTAATCCTTCTAACTCTTGAAGCCTTAATAGGTCATTCTTTTTTTGAGTCAGCTCATTACCCACTGCTATCCTGAGTGACAGAATTTGGACTTCGATGGGGAGAACTGCTTCGCTCCCGTAAACCAGTGAGAATGGGGTACATCCTGTCGGTGTTTGTACCGTTGTGCGGTATGCCCTGATACATTCTCCTAGCTTCTTATTCCAATCCCTCTTGTTTGAAGAGACGAACTTTTTCATGAGCTTAATAATGGTTTTGTTGAAAGCTTCCGCCAAACCATTAGCAGCAGAATTATATGCCGTAGAGGCCACATTTTGTATCTGATTTTTATCGCAAAATCGATGAAATGCTTGGCTGATGAACTGAGGTCCATTGCCATGAATTATCCTCTGGGGTATCCCAAAGCGATAAATGACATGATGCTTGATGAAGTTGATCACATTAGATGCCTTTTTCTCGACAAGAGGGATCACCTCTGCCCATTTGGAGAAATAATCCGTGATGGCCAGTATGAAGCGGTGACCTCTGGAAGAAGACGGTTGAATAGGACCAATGATATCCATACCCCATGCTTCGAAAGGCCAGGATGCAACTGTAGGATATAGATGTTCAGAAGGTTAATGGATAAAGTCTGCGTGGACCTGACAGGCTCTACATTGTCTTGCATACTTTATTGCATCTGTGATCATGGTAGGCCAGTAATAGCCCATCCTCCTGATACGATCCTGTAGCCTAGGACCGGGTTGATGCGCTCTGCATACGCCGTCGTGAGCTTCACGGATAATCCGCTGTGCCTCGTCATCGGAGATACATCTCAATAGTAGTCCGTCGTAGGTCCGACGATATAGACACTGTGAAGACGCATCAAAATAGAAGCGTAATGATCGTCTTTTGACGGATATTGCTTCTTTGGGGTCCTCCGGCAAGATTCTGTATGCTACGAAATCTGTAAAGGGACTTCTCCAGTCTCTCTTGGGAGGATCTGTGTTCGCAGCGTAGCTGCTTTCTATGTGAAAGTTGTTTTTCATACAGAATAAATCTCTGTTAAGAAGGATAACCGAATTCTGCCTTCTTATAGGAATAGCTAAATCTTCAGCTAGACTGGCTAAGGCATCAGCTTCCAGATTCTGAGATCGGGGCACATGTTCTAGGAATAATCCTTTGAATGTCATGGCTATCTCGATCGCTGCTCGCTGATAGGGGATGAGGTCTGGATTTCGAACTTTATATATTCCTCTGACTTGATTGACGATCAGCAGAGAATCACCGAAAGCTTCCAGAGATTCGATGCCCAATTCTTTAGCGACTTGGAGCCCGATTAGTAGAGCATTATACTCTGCCACATTATTAGAACAGGGCTAGCTAAGAGAATATGCTCGATAATGGCGAGTTTATCAGGAGTAACCAGGATAATTCCTACTCCTGAGACCATGTTTCCCCTGGGACCAATCATGGAGGCACCATCGAAGAATAGTTGCCATGCATCATCTTCCATTGCGGAATTACATTCTGCAACTTCGTCGGGAATGTCCTCGTACAGTTTGGAGGTCTCCGGGATCGGATGAGCAGCTAGAAAATTAGCCAATGCTTTGCCTTTGATGGACTTCTGAGGGACGTACACCATGTCATACGGTGTTAATAACATCGCCCAAGTCGTGAGTCGGAAGTTAAGAACGCTTGGCTTGTTTATCAATACCCGAAGAGGATTGATCCTGGAGATGATGTGGATGGTTTGGCCCGTGACATAGTGCCGCATTTTCTGGATAGCGAACATCAGAGCCAAGCATTCTTTTTCTACTGGATTGTACAGGTGTTCGGCTCCGACCATCATCCTGCTGAGGTAGTAGATAGCCGGTTCATGACCCATATCATTCTTTTGTGCGAAAAGGGCTTCCAGTGAATGATCCATCGCTCGAACATACAACAAGAATGGTCTTCCTATGACGGGAGGCACCAGAACTGGCGGACTAGTGAGGTAGCATTTGATATCATTAAACGCTTGCTGACAGGCTTCGTCCCATACGAAGGATACACCTTTCTTCATGAGACGGGAAAAAGGCTGACATCTCCCAGAGAGGTTGGATATAAATCTTCGGATATAAGCCAGACGACCTTAAAATCCCCTGAGTTCTCTTAGATTACGGGGCGGTCGCATTTCTAAGATGGCCTTGACTTTATCAGGATCCACTTGAATGCCTTTGGCGGTAATGACAAATCCCAGAAATTTGCCACTAGATACACCCAGAAAGGACTTTGTGGGATTTATTTTGAGTTGATGTTGGCGCATTAACTCAAATATTGTCTTCAAGTCTTGGATGTGATTATCCTTGAGGCGGCTCTTGACAGCTACATCATCCACGTAACATTCCACTGTCTTGCATAAATGCTCATGGAATATGTTACTCATAGCCTGTTGGTATATAGCCCTGGCATTCTTCAATCTGAAGGGCATGACCGTATAGCAATATACCCCCAATGGTGTCCGGAAGGCAGTATGCTTCTCGTCTTCAGGATGCATCTTGATTTGATTGTATCCCAAAAATCCGTCCATGAAAGACATGCGTTCAAAACTGCATATATTGTCAATCATGACATCTGTGATGGGAAGAGGAAACTCATCCTTGGGGCAGGCTGCATTCAGATCTCGGTAATCGATGCAGACACGTACTTTCCCATTTTTCTTCATGATCGGGACAACATTGGCGACCCAGTCGGGATGTTGTTCTTCCCGGATGAAATCGCAGGCTATTAACTTCTTGATTTTAGCTTCAATGGCGTCCATCATATCCGGGCGGAACCGGCGTTGGTGCTGCTTCACAGGATTTGAATCGGGCAATATATTGAGTTTATGAGTAGCCACCTTTGGATCAAGACCTGGCATGTCCTCATAATTCCACGCAAAGACGTCGATATATTCTTTTATCAGCTGGATAACTTTTTCCCTCTCTTCTTCGAAAAGATTGTTATTGATAAATATCGGCTTTGGCGAAAGTTTATCCCCAACGTCAATCTGGATAAATTTATCTTCAGTGGAAGGTTCTCTATGCTCGAAGCGGAATTCCCATTGTGTATCCATTTGTTGAGCCCAAGCACCATTCTCAAACGGTTCGAATTCTTGCTCGTCTGCTTCGAAAGAATCTGCCACCACCGTATTTACTGATAATATTCGTTCGAGAGCATCAGGTGAGTCGGAGGACGACAAGCCGTTTTGAACAGTGGAAAAGATATCCTCGTTTGACTCGGAAGTTGCAAGGGAGGTGGTATACCCTAACCCGAAATGAGTTCATTGACAGTAGGGATCACCGTGCAGCGACATTCGTCTGCCTTTTCCGTAGTTGAGACCTGGTTCCAGCTTCAAGTCATAGCCCATACTTTGCATGATCTTCAAAGCTTGCGGGCTGTATCTGTGAACCTGCATTTTACCAATATTGTCATCGAAAGAATCTTCTTGTACAGTCGGTCCATTGCGCATGCGGCCGAAGACTATTGAACGTTGACTGTTGCAAGTAGGCGGGACAATGAAGATAGAATCCTCATGTGGTCCATATGTCGTGGTGACGTTGGATGATGACGCTACTTCCCACATATACGGATGATAAGAATCTATAGCTTTCAAGAATTTTTGTGCTATATGTTCTATATCGTCATGGGGAGAGGACTCCTAATTCGGAACTTGAGCATCGATGTACTGGAAAAGAGGATCTTTATTATCATCAGAAACCACGTTTCCGGTTGTATTTACATCAATCGGATGTTTGCTGCGCCGAAGGTTGATGACCAAGGGTGGAGGCTTCTGGTTCAAAGTGATCACTAGAGGATCACCTCCTTTTCCTGACCTGGTTCTGTTCAGGCGGATGGCCACAGGCTCCGTGGCTTTTGGACGAGTAGTTCGCCCTTTCACCTTGATTGACAGAGGTTTCTTGGCAGAGGGTTCTTCTGGCTCCCGGTGGGATTCCTTTTCTGCTCCGCCTGACACCTCTTTCATGTAGTCTTGAGAGTACAACACGGCATCAAAGTAGTAGGATTTTACTCCTCTAAACGGGTTCAGGTCAGCAAACTCCGTTTGTACTGTTCCTTGGGCGTCTACATATTTAAAGTATTGATGTAGAGTCGAAGGAATGATGTTGTGGTCGTGGATCCAAGGTCTGCCTAGCAGAATGTTGTAGGATACCTCTGAATCAATGACATAACATGTGACCACTGATCTAAGATCATAAATCTGGATCCTCAGACGAATCTTTCCCAACGACTTACTTTTCCTGGCGTTGAAACCCACGATTGTAGTGGTGGTGTAAGCCAATTCGCTGGTAGGAATCCTCAATATTCTGAGCAGACTATGAGGAATGATGCTGATTGATGATCCCGGATCTATGTGAATTCGGTCGACCTCTATGGAACCGACGTATCCGGTGTAATAGAGGGGTCTGTCATGCCTGTTATGCTTTAACAGCATGTTATCTTGAGTGAAAGTGATATTCGGGACCACCTCTATCACATTGTGGCATTGAGGACATTCCACGGGTTCTTCGTCCGGGGACTTGAGCTGGGTCAAGTATGCCTCCGCCTGTATTAATGCTTCACTCAGGGCTTGATGAGTGTCTTGAGAGAGCCTGAGGAGTTCGAAGATAGACAACCTGGCTGGTGTATTAGCCAATTGGGCCAGGATGTCGAAATTGTATGGCTTCTCTAAACCTTTATTTTGAATATTTTTCAAAGGTTTATCGAAGGGCACTTCTTTTTGCTTCCCTTTGTCCACCGGAATTGGTCTCGAAGGACCAGCCTCTGGTATGGTGGGCTCTGGTTCTGAAGGCTTGGTAGCTGAAGCGTCTGCCGATGCATCTTCCTAGCTTGCTCCATAGTCCTTGAGGTAAGCTTTTCCTTACCGGGTTCCAGTAGCCAAGACCTCGTCTTCTGATGCCGAGTGTACCGTAACCGTGTAACATGATTTACGCTTCGAGTTCTTTTTAGACTTAGCCTTAGCAGCTTGAGTCTCCTCCTCGATCTCTGGCACCAGATCTGGATGAACCCACATAATATTGCCTCGCTGGATAGTTAGGGGTACTAAGTCATGATTTTGACCTCTAGCTGGAGGGAGATTAACGATGTTCATCGTTGTCCAGGACATAGGTGTAACACCATCCGGGACTGCTTGGGGAGGCAAATTGCTAAATTGCAGAGAGATCATGTTGGCCATGACCGTCTTCTCGCTGTTGCGCAGAGTGATGGCCTTAGCATCGATCAGCTCCTGGATCTGCCTTTTTAGTACATAACACTCCTTTGTAGGGTGGTGTATGTATCTATGGAAGATGCAGTACTTGGGGTTATTAGTACTGCCGACTTCATTAGGCCGCTTCTCCTCAGGAAGGATAATCTTGCCACTTTTGACGAGACACTCGAGTATGCTCAGAATATCGTCGTCGTCGAAAAAGTATACTTCAATGGGCCTGAAAGTCCCAGGTTTCGTCTGTGTGGTTGCCACAGTCTTTTGCCTAGACGTATTGATTGCCAGAGCTTCTTTTCCTTTGGAACCACGAGGATGGTCGGTGTTGGGAGATGACCTCTTGCCTCTATCGGAGGCAGAGATCATGATGCCATTATCACGCGCCTTTCTATTGTTGTCCTCGGCGGCTACTACTGAGATGATGAACGAGGGCCAATCATGGAACTGATATGGTCCTGTTAACACCGAGATTACGGGAAGAAGGTTCTTCCTGCAAATGTCCACTAATGCCGAGTCTGGAACTCCGAGAGGCATCTGCAAAGTGGCTTGACAAAAACGATCGATGAAAGTGCGAACGTCCTCTTTTTCCTTCTGTTTCACTTCGATGAGAGAGGACATAGACATGTCCATCCCTTCCTCGTAGAATCGTGCGAAGAATAAAGCCTTAAAGTCTTCAAAGGAAGTAATGCAGTTGTACGCCAGGCTACGGTACCACTGGTAAGCTACTCCCGAAAGACAGCCCTTGAACACCCGAGTGAGAAGGGCGTCATTCCCTTGTAATAACACCATCATCATACTGAAGTAGTTCATGTACTGACTCGGTGATGTTTTTCCCTCGAACAAAGCCATAGTCTGCGGCTTGTATTTAGGAGAAAAATGGGCCTCTTCCAAGATAGCCGGGTAAGGCTGGTTGATTCCCAATTTCTTGAGCTGATCTTTGTGCTTCAGGGTGTCAAATTGGGCTTTCAACTCCCGTACTGCCTGCATCAGATTTTCAGCCGGTAGCGGGACCACGGAGTGATGAGGAATCGATTGCATCGCGACTCCAACGGAAGGTAATACATTCTCCGAGTGAGGAAGCGGAGGAACTGCTGACACTTGATCTAAAGCAGGTTCTTGGATCACGTTGGATGGTGGTAAGTCCACCCCCACATGTATCTGAGTTGGAGGGACCGATGCTTGAGCCATAGCAGCTGTGTGTTGAGTCAGCATCATCTGGTGCATGTTCTCCATCATGGATTGCATTTCTTTTAGAGATGTCTCCCGTACAGTAATGCGTTGCTCAGCGCTCCCCGACGGAGAAGCTTCCTCGCATTCATCTCTAATGGCATAAACTCCTATCTCCCTGGGTGTCATTGAAGGATCAGTATAGGTCTCTGTAGAAGTTGACTCTATACTTTCAGCATCTGATTCGGGAGACTGGCGACCCCCAGCTTCGGAATCAGAAGAGTACAAAGTCGGTTGTCGTGACCTCGAACGGGTGTTTCGAAATACCCCAGCTTCAGTGTTCCTAAGGAGCTGGTTGAATCTCCTTCGGCTTGGAGTTCTAGAGGGATGATGTCTTGAGCTCGATCTTCCTCTAGGTATGTGTAAAGCCATGTTCACTGATGCGTTTGTGGGCTCTTCTTCCTGAAAAGACGGAGAGTAGTTCAACCGGTCAAAAACTGACCGTTTTGTTTCTGAACAGCAATAATTAACTATAATCCTATGGCTATTACAATAGTGCTCGCTAGGAGGCGTAATAGACATGCTTGAAGATCCCCTATCCTTGCATTTCTGGATCAGATATTCACGCAGGTCGGGAGGATTTACAGAAGAAGAAGAAGAAGATGGCTTGTTCCTTCTGTTCACGTCAGTGGACATGCGGATGTTGGGAACCATAGTTTTCCCTGTGCCACCCGTATACAACAGGTTGGCCATCTGAGTAGTGGATAATCCCCGAGGGGTTTGTCTTTCCGCAAACTGAGCCTGCTTTACGCTGAGGGACTTCACCTGGCGTAATTTGGACTGGCGTAAAGCTGAGGAGGTCCTCAGTCGGCCATCAGCTCCTCGCGTAATCCGGAGGGCGGGCAGATTTTTTCCTTGCTGGCATAAAGGCCGAGAAGTTGAGCAGTCTGCCACTTGCTTTCTCTTGCGTAGATTGCAGGGATCATCTGCTTTTCTGCTGAGGGCAGATGCACCTTTATGTGCGGAGCACGTTTGGAATTTCTGATTTGGCGCTAAGGCATTGTCAGAAATTTTATCTGCCACATCATGGACGGAAGACTGGATTTTACGCGCAGAGCGCAGATTAGGCTTCTGGACTAGCACTGAGGCATTGTCCGAAGTTTTGTCAGCCACATCAAGGAAGGGAGACTGGATTTTATGCGTAGAGCACAGATTAGGCTTCTGGACTAGCGCTGAGGTATTGTTCGAAGTTTTGTCAGCCACGTCAGGGACGGGAGACTGGATTTTATGCGCAGAGCGCGGATTAGGCTTCTGGACTAGCGCTGAGGCATTGTCCGAAGTTTTGTTAGCCACGCCAGGGACGGGAGATAGAGTGTTACGTGCAGAGTGCGAAGGTTGTGCAGCTACAACCTGGTCGGTCGGAGAGTCGAAGAGTCGACAGGAATGGTAGGGGATGTCTTGGGCATCTAGACCTTACGCAGCTTCTTGTGGTCTTGAACAGAGAGAGAGTGAGAGCTACCCCCTGCTCGAAGCATATCTTCGTAGGCAGACTGGTCGAACTGGACGACCAAGGTCTTCTTCACGGATCCCACGGATACCGCATCGTGTTGAGCATTAGCTTCCTCATCAGAAGAGAAAGATTTCTCCAGCAGAGTCGCCATCTTGTGTTTGATAATAAACGAAAGAAATATGAAAACTAGGTTTATACGAAACCAGCTCTTTTGTTTACAAACAAGATTGTGCAATTAATCCTATACGAGGATGTCGAGTACAATTTTTTTAATCTAGGTAAATATTGCTATAGGAGTCTGATCTGTAGTCGATCACTTTGTCCCTTGGACCACACGATGATGAAGAAGTGTCGTAGAAGACAGAAAGCTTCGAAGGTTGCAAAGGAGAGTGGATGCTCGATGCCAAAGTCGTCAATCACTACTCTTTGTCTGAGCTCTGGATTCTTCTCTCTCAAAGACTCTTTGACTCTCAGTTCCTTGGAATCTTTGACCTTGGTTCTGATCTTCAGTTTTTCGACCAATCTTTGACCGCATAATTTGCGACCTTGGATTCTTCGACCTTAGTTTTCTCGACCTTGGACCTCTATCGATAGAGGTCTCTATTTCTAGAGTTTTGGTGACAGTGACCACCCAGTCTGCATAGTAACCGAGTAGTAGAAAGTATAGCACCCTTTTACACGATGGTTACAATAACCGTTGCCCGCGTATAGATGACCTTTTGAATGAGCGTGTGACGCGTGTCCTATTAAGAGACAACGCGTATAACTGCTGCGAAGATTACGGCACAAAAGCCACGTAGGTAGTTATCCCTTACGTAGAAGAGGTTGGCGTAAAAGCCAATAACTGTCACCATGGCATAGAAGCCAAGGAGTTATCAAACCGGCATAGAGGCCGAGCAGGCGTAGAAGCCGAGCAGGCGTAGAAGCCGAGTAGGCATATAAGCCTGAGTAGGCGTAGAAGCCGAGTAGGCGTAGAAGCCGAGTGGGCGTAGAAGATAGCTGATCCTCCGTTCTTGACTGAGACCTTGAGCGAATTCTGGACCGAATAGCCTTAATACGCACCAATGCAAATGTGGCCTGAGTTGGCATATTCCAAGGAGATATAATCAAATCTCTTGCATTAAATGCAGAGATATGCCCCCATCCTGCGCATTAAATACAGAGGTGTATCTCAAAGATCTGCCATCATTCTGCGCATTAAATGTGAAGACGTGCCTCGAGCCCTGTACGAAGAGCAGCTTTTGACGTGGCAGTCTGTTTGTCTTCTACGGAGCGTAAGAAGCTCACGTCTGCCTGTGTAAAACTAGGCAGCGTATTCCAGAGGCGTGGCGAAGATCTGCCATTACTCTGCACATTAAATGCAGAGGCGTGTCTCGAAGATCTGTCATTATTCTGCGCATTAAATGCAGAGACGTGCCTCGAAGAATTGCCATCACTCTGCGCATTAAATGCAGAGACGTGCCTCGAGGAATTGCCCTCACTCTGCGCATTAAATGTAGAGATGTGCCTCAAGCCCTGTACAAAGAGCAGCTTTTAACGTGGTAGTTTGTTTGTCTTATGTGGAGCGTAAGAAGCTCACGTCTGCCTGTGTAAAACTAGGCAGCGTATTCCCTTGTATGCGTAAAAGCAGTTTACGCCAAGGAAATGGCACTAAACGACAGCCTGGGTCGCTGTGCCGTGCCATCATTATAACCGTCGTTTGGGTTACTGTGCAGTACTCTTTGTCAGGAGTCAGACGTCAGGTTCACTGCATAATTTGATAGCTTTATTTCAGGGAATACGAAGCGTTCCTCGTACATTTTAATGCTGCATTGAAAGCGGATGAGTTTTACGCCATAAAGGCGATGTAGCACCCTTTTTACGCTGAAGCAGTCTGGACATACTGCATTACGCGGATAGTCCTCGAGCTTATATTTTGCGCTATATTTAGCGAAAAAGCTCTGTTTGCACGCTGATGGCTCTGAAGTCATCTTTTTATGCTGCCCAGCATCAACCTGCTGCGTATAGCTATCCAGCATATTTTTTGTGCTTCTACAGAGATAAACGATGTTCATCATTGTCCGGGAAATAGGTACAACACCATCCGGAACTTCTTGAGGAGGCAGATTGCCAAATTGGAGAGAGATCATGTTGGCGGTGACCGTCTTCTCGCTATTGCGCAGAGTGATGGCCTTAGCGTCGATCAACTCCTGGATTTTCCTCTTTAGTACATAATACGCCTTTGTCGGGTGATGTATGTACCTATGGAAAATAAATTACTTAGGGTTATTGGTACTGCCGACTTCATTAGGCCGCTTTACCTCGGGGAGGGTAATCTTGCCGCTTTTGACTAGACACTCGAATATGCTTGGAATATCGTCGTCGTCAAAAGAGTATACTTTAATGGGCTTGGAAGTCCCAGGTTTTGTCTGTGTGGTTGCCGCAGTATTTTGCCTGGACATATTGATCGCCAGAGCTTCTTTTCCTTTGGAACCACGAGGATGGTCGCTGTTGGAGGATGACCTCTTGCCTCTATCAGAGGTAGATATCATAATTCCATTATCACACGCCTTTCGACTGTTGTCTTCAGCGGCTACCGCTGAGATGATAAACGAGGGCCAATCATGGAACTGATAAGGTCCTGTGAACACCGAGATCACTGGAAGAAGGTTCTTTCTGCAAATGTCCACCAATGCCGAGTCTGGAACTCCTGGAGGCATTTGTAAAGTGGCTTGACGAAAATGTTCGATGAAAGTGCGAACGTTCTCTTTCTCCTTCTGCTTTACTTCGATTAGAGAGGACATAGACATGTCCATCCCTCCTTCATAGAATCGCACGAAGAACAGAGTCTTGAAATCTTCAAAGGAAGTAATGCAGTTGTCCGCAAGACTACGGTACCACTGATAAGCCACTCCAGAGAGACAGCCTTTAAACACTCGAGTGAGAAGGACGTCATTCCCTTGAAATAACACTGTCATCATGCTAAAGTAGTTCATGTACTAGCTCGGTGATGTCTTTCCCTCAAACAAAACCATAGCCTGTGGTTTGTATTTAGGTGGAAAAGGGATCTCATCCCAGATAGCTGGGTATGGTTGGTTGATTTCCAATTTCTTGAGTTGGTCCTTATGCTTCAAGGCATCAAATTGGGCTTTCAATTCCTGCACTACCTGCATCGGATCTTCAGCTGGTAAAGGGACTGCAGAGTGGTGAGAGATCGGTTGTATCGTAACTCCAAGATGAGGCAATATATTCTCCGAGTTAAGAAGTTGAGGAGCAGCTGACTCTTGATCTAGAACAGGCTCCTGGTTTACGTTGGATGGTGGTAAGTCCACCCCCACACGTATTTTAGTCGGAGGGACCGATGCTTGGGCTATAGCAGCTGTATGTTGGGTCAGCATTATCTGGTGCATATTCTCCATCATGGAATGCATCTCTTTCAGAGATGTCTCCAACACAGCGATGCGTTGCTCAGTACTTCCTGATGGGAAAGCCTCTTCGCGTTCATCTCCAATGGCATAGACGCTCTCATTTCTCAGGATGTCATTGAAGGGTTAGTATAGGTCTCCGTAGAGATTGAATCTATACTTTCAGCATCCGATTTTGGCATAGACGCTCTCATTTCTCAGAATATGTAGCCGGTTGTCATGACCTCGAACGGGTATTTCAAAATACCCCAGCTTCAATAATTTCAAGGAGTTTGTCGAATCTCCTTTGGCTTGGAGTTCTAGAGGGATGATGTTTTGAATTTGACCTTCCTCTAGGAACATGTGAAGCCATGTTCACTGATGCAAATGTAGGCTCTTCTTCCTGGAAAGACAAAAAGTAGTTCAACCGGTCAAAAATAGACCGTTTTGCCTTAGAATAGCAATAATTAACTACAACTTTATGACTATTACAACAGTGATCCCTAGGGGCGTAATAGACATATTGGAAGATCCCCTATCTTTGCGCTTCTGGATCAGGAATTCAAGCAAGTCAGGAGGATTAACAGAAGAAGAAGAAGAAGGCTTGTTCCTCCTGTCTACATCAGTTGGAATGCGGATATTGGGAGCCATAACTCTCTCTCTCTGCCACCCGTATACAGCAGTTCAGCCATGTGAGTAGCACATGATCCACGAGGAGCGTATCTATCAGCAAAATGGGTCTTTTTTACGCTGAGGGGCTTGACCTGGCGTAGTCTAGAATTTTGCTCAGGCTGGCGTAAAACTGAGGAAGTCCTCATCGGCCATCAGCTTCTCGCGTAATCTGGAGAGCGGGCAGATTCTTCTCTTGATGGCGTAAAGGTCGAGAGGTTGGAAAATCTGCCACTTGTTTTCCCTTGCAGTGATTGCAAGAACCATCTGCTTTTCCACGGAGGGAAGATGTATTTTTACGCGTGAAGCGCGTTTGGAATTTCTGAATTGGCGCTGAGGCATTATCAGAAATTTTGTCTGCCACGTCATAAACGGGAGACTGAATTTTACGCGCAGAGCACGGAGCAGACTTCTGGGTTAGCACTGAGGCATAACCAGAAGCTTTGTCTGCCACATCACAGACGGGAGACAGAGTTTTACGCGCAGAGCACGGAGTAGACTTCTGGATTAGCACTGAGGCATTACCAGAAGCTTTGTCTGCCACGTCACAGACGGGAGACAGAGTTTTATGCATAGAGCACGGAGTAGACTTCTGGATTAGCACTGAGGCATTACCAGAAGCTTTGTCTGCCATATCACAGACGGGAGACAGAGTTTTACACGCAGAGCGTGGAGGTTGCGATGCTACAACCTTGTTGGTCGGAAAAAGAGAGTCGGCAGGAATGGTAGGGGATGTCCGGGGCATCCACACCTTACGCAATTTCCTGTCATCTTGGACAGAGAGGGAATGAGAGCTACCCCCTGCTCGAAGCATGTCTTCGTAGGCTGATTGGTCGAATTGGACGACCAAGGTCTTCTTCATTGATCCTACTGATACAGCATCGTGTTGAGCAATGGCTTTCTCGTCAGATGAGAAAGCAGTCCCCAGCAGAGTCGCCATCTTATGTTTGATAATAAACGAAAGAAATAAAACTAGATTTATATGAAAGCCTTTCTTTGGTTTACAAACAAGAAAAAGAAGTACAATTAATCCTATATGAGGATGTTAAGTACAAAAGTTTGATTCTGGAGAAATATTGCTATGGGAGTCTGATCTGCGGTCGATTACTTTATCCCTTGGACCACGCGATAATGAAGAAGTGCTGTAGAAGACGAAACAAGAAGCTTCAAAGACTGCAGAAGGGCTTGAACTCTCGTTGCAAAAGCTCTCTCTATGTACTCTCTTGACCTTGACCTCTGTGGTTCTTCTACTCAGATTCTGACCTCTTTCTTCTCTCTTCTTTTTCGACCTTGGACCTCCGTGGCCGAAGGTCTCTATTTATAGGGTTCAGCTACAGTCGGCGTAGAAACCGAACAGCGGAGAGAACTGCACCTTTTACGCTACGATTACAATAACTGCTACCTATGTATGAATGATCTTCTGATTCGGCGTGTGATGCGTGTCCCATTATGAGGTAATGCGTATAACTGCTCATCGAAGATTACGGCATGCAAGCCACGTAGATAACTGCCCCTCGTGTAGAGATGGTTGGCATAAAGGCCAAATAACTGTCTTGTTGGCGTAAAAGCCAAATAGCTGTTTTGTTGGCGTAGGAGCCAAGTAGCTGTCATATTGGCATAGAAGCCAAATATATGTCATGTTGGCGTAGAAGCCAAGTAGGCGTAGAAGCCTGATGCTTTGCAATTATAGCCTAATTTGGCGTAATTCAAGGAGATAGCGTACAGCGTACTCCTATAGCTGAAAATAGCCAGGTCGGTGTAATGTGCGGGGATGGTGATGTGGACGTATTAGCCCTAATTATAGCTCACCCAGTCTTTGAAAATAGAACCAAATCTCGTGTATTAAATGTAGAGATCTACCTCCATCATGCGCATTAACTGCAGAGACGTGCCTCGAGCTCTGTACGAAGGACAGCTTTTGATTTGGCGGTCGGTTTCGTCTCTTCCTGAGCGTAAAAGCTCACTTCTGCCTATGTAAAACAGGCAGCGTATCCCTTGGGTGCGTAGATGACGTCTTATATTAAGGTTGGTGTCACTAAACGACAGTTTGGGGCTCTGTGCAGAATCATCATAACAGTCGTCCTCTCGGTCATCGTGCTGTACTCTTTGTCAGGAGTCAGGTTTACTGCTTGATCTGACAGGTTCATTCGAGAAATACGAAGAGATCCTCGTACAACTTCCCGCTGCATTAAAAGCAAGCAGGTTTTATGCCAATGTGGCGATGTAACAACCTTTTTACGCCGAAGCAGTCTGGAAATACTGCATTACGCAGGCTGTTTTGGAGCTATGCTTTACGCTGAATAGCGTTGAAGCTCTGCTGTACGCCGATGGCTCTGGAGTCATGTTTCATGACACCCAATGTTGGAGCTCTATTTTACGCGAGCTTCCTGTATATTGAGGGTTTTACGCGTATGATTCTCCAGCATATTTTTTATGCTTCTACAAAGACGTCAGGAAGGAGAAGAACGTGGAGGACAGACTGACATGGCGGTCAGGCGAGGGGCTCTGGTCAGCGGGTTGGCGAGATTCACGGTGGTCCAGGCGGGTCGGGATGGCGAGTGCAGTACAGTCGAGTCCGACGAGGGGAGAGGACGAGCGGGATGGAGGCGGGGGTTGTCGTGTGGAGGCGGGGCGTTGCTCGATATGGAGGAGAACGGTGAGGCGGTGGGGTGCTGGAAAGCGGGTTGTCGATGGAGTCCGGCGAGTAAAGTAGGTAAGGGAGAGGGATGGTGAACAGTAGATGGGAAAAATAAGAAATCGGCTGTAGCTCTTTGGGTTTTAGGTTTAAGGAAAAAGAGAAAAAAAAAGAGAATGATATTTATATTTATATATATATATATAGGTTAGTATTTGGGTTGACCTAGAATTAGGCTTGGTCAAACCCTTAGGAAAATGGCTTGTCATAGATATTTTCAAGGACTAGGATGCAAATGGATTTAAAATGAATGGCTATGATGCATTTGGTTCAAAGTTTGGAGGGCTATAGTTTAAGGAGGTTGATGTTGAATTATACACTCCCAAAAATTATGGAAAAATATACATGAAGGAGAAATGGGTTTATTTATGTGTCGTGTCCAACGAGGTTGACACCTTAATGCACTTTTGCATAAAAGTGCCCAATAATTGGAAAATTACACAAAGTTAGGTTTATGGTTTAATTTAATTAAAAATAAATATAATTGCTCTTCTAAAATTAATTAGAAGTACATGGGGCTAAAATTAAGTGGGACACAAGTGTCATGAATGAAGTAGACTCAGAATAGAATATTACCCTAATTTGGGTTACACGAAATGGGTCAAGATTATGTCTCCAATTTCGATTGGAACGTACAACAATACAAAAGTCAAATTTATTGGAATTAAATAATAACGTCAGCGACGAATATTGTGAGACTAAAATGACGCACAAGAAAGCATAATTATGAATTACACAAAGGTCAGAATGAAAGGCGGGCACGACTAGGAGAAAGTTATAAAATTTGTTGGAAGGCAAAAGCTAGGGTAGCGCCCTAAGTATTGAAGCAACGTAAGGTACAATAAGTGATATAAATATTATAAAATTAATTAAAATTTCGTGTTCTATTTCTAATTAGATTCAACTATCCCTAGTTTCACTATCTAAGCCAAGTAGGCCTAATTTTGGGTGAGAGGGTTTACATCATTAGTACCTGTTAGGCTTTTCTTTTGTGCTGCGGTAGATAGTGTTGTGACCCTGATTGAGACTGTGATAACACGACCAATAGGACCATGATATTGCATGTTGTTTAGGTAGAATTTCTTAACTGTGATTGTTGGGGGTTTGTCCTAGAAGAAGTATGATCGACTTTAAATTTTAAGGACAAAATTTTCTAAGGAGGATAGGCTTGTCACTACCCCATTTCCAGAGCGGGATATTTTTTTATTTTAATTTGGTAAATTGTGTATTGATCATAAATAATTATATTTATATTCAATTAGTTGGTTGTATTATATTTTATTGGTTGTTTTAGGGTTTTGGCTAGTCTAGACCCATGTCAGACCCAACCAACACCCTTGTCAGACTTATTTATTGGTGTAGAATAGTTATTTTTATTTTTAATTATCTAGCTGGGTTATTTTGGATTAGTTAGAATGGTTTAAGGAAACCCCAAACCCAAACCCTATTATGGATGACTTAACTTAGGGGTATTTTGGACTTTGTGTTTAAACCATAAACCCTAACTGTAAACCCCCTCGTCAAAAATAGGATTTAATTAATTATTTTACTGAGTTGAAACCGCAACCCAAATCCCACGTACCCAAATTAGGGTATCAGTCTACACCAAACTTGTTAGGCCATGACTCATGTGTACCATCCAAATCTAGTTCCTTATGTTTCCGACGCATTAGGAATTATCGAGTCAAATTATTAAATTAAATCAAACTTAAAGCCAATTTACCTCAAGAAAAACCAAACCAAGCCCACATGCGCTTTCGAGTGGATCATTTCCATTCCAACAAGCCGGACAGGCCCAACCCTCGAGTCCAGCCCATCAATCCCACCACCCATATAAATATACATCTATTCACTCAAACCCTAGAATTCATATCACCATTCTCTTCTCAACCCTAGCTGAATCCCCTGCCAAGACCTATCCCCGCTCAGCCCCACCGGACCACCGACCACCCCTCCAGGCGGCCGGAACACCACACCACACCAGGCCGTCATCACTAACCCCTTCGAACCCGATCACCCGAGACTGCTGTCCCTTCCCCGACTTCCAAACCACGCCCTCCGCTCCGCCTGACGCCGCCAGACCCCGCCAACCGACCCGCCGGACCCCACGACACCATCAACCGACGCCGTCCCAGCCCACTGCCGCCGGGACAGACTGCTGTATTCGCGGCAGCAGTCATCACAGCCGACTGAACGCCGGCAGACCGATCCCATCCCCACGTCGACCAGAGTTTACCCCGCCGAAGAAGACGGTCGACCAGCCAGCGGACCCCCCCTAATTAAGTCGATCAGGTACTCGTTCACTGAACCCTTCTCTCTCGTGTCATAATACTTTGCTTCCGTGTCGCCATGTCGCATGAATACATAGTAATAGTATTCAACCTAGTTAGTATTACAAGCATGAAAGCTTATTTAATTTGTTACTAATAAATATGTAATTATGAAGTTAATAACAGTCACCAGGGTCAGGTATTTCACTTGAAATGCTGGAATATAAACTAGTAGGTTGAACATGGGAATAGAGACATGTGTTCGTGCAGAACCGAAATTGTGGACAACCCGTAACTAGAAAATTATTGACTCGAGACACATGTTGACCGAAGACAGAACACGTGTACATCCTAGCCACGTGCACAGGTAACGCTGTCTTCAACCAACCATGAACTTGAGACAGACCCTTAAGAGCAACGTAGTATCAGTACATTGGGTCTTAGCGTCTGATGTAGATTTCTATATTATATTGTGTGTCAGGATCATCTGATCAGCCAAGAGACATCGCAGGAGCAGACTTTTGGCATTCACCTCCTGAAGACACAGGCAAGATACCTTGCTATATTTACTGTCTAATTTAAATATGCATAAGTTGTATTATATTCTTGTTGCTCGTAATTTATACAACTGTGCGCGTCCGATTTGTCTCGGGTGCATTCGACGGATACGTCGATGATTAGTATATATGGACTTAGCTCTTAGCAGACTCAACCCATTGGACGATACCCTGTTATTGTCTGAGACCTAACACCTTACACGGTCACTAAGATATATTCGTATTGGGATACAGGCTTGCGCACTCGACTAGCTATCATTGCGTGTAACCTATATCACGGTTAGTATGTAGTCAGGATATAATTTAGAGACTTGGCATATAGATACATGGTATGCACGTTGAGTAGTCGACTTGCGTATCTACATTGGGCGAGGAGGACAACTAGTAGGCGTATGGGGTACACACATTGGAGCCGTAGTTCGGAGGAGCCTCGAATCCAATAATTTTCCCTTTATACTGATGCCACATTCTTCGGAGCTATATGGACGATATATTATACAGATGCCACTCTCTTCGGAGCATGGACGTTATGCCTATAACTACCTATACGCACCAGCGTTGTCCTCACATTGCATTCACTTAGATGGCTAGCACACCCTTCTTGTATTTATTTTATTCAGTATTCATATATGGCATGTTGTTTTCTTGTATCTTGTTACGTCCCTCTGAGGACCTGGTACCTTTCCAGATTTAGACGAGGCTTACTACCCCACCGTATACGGCCCCGGACAGGAGACGAGATTTGCTACAGCTGAGGAGTTGGAGGTACAACCGTCAGAGTTTCCGTGACCAGCTGGTAGGCCTTTAGCCTAGATGGAGGGCATCATTATCTACTCAGCTGATGCTCTAGTCATTATCTTTTATATCTCATTTCAGTACTTTATTTCGTCATAGTAGTGGGTTTGTTCCCACCAGACATCACTGGTTGTACTATGATATCTTGAGACTGGTATTTATCAACCAGCAGTTTATTTAGTGTTTCTTGCTCTTTATATTGTAGATGAGATTAGATTACCTGTTATGGATTGATATTGGACATATAGTATTATAGGACAGCGTAGCACTCTTCGTGGATCCATTAAATTGGGATATCTGAGACGTGTCAGCTGGCCATTGCCACGTGGCCTGGTCCTGTATATTTTGGGACTGGGGCGTGACACTAACCCTATAATCCCTTATATGGCCGGCCATAACCCCCCCTTCATTTTTATTTCATTTCTTCTTCTCCATTTTCACTTTCCATTCTCTTTCTTCTTTACTTCTTCCTTTACTTCTTCAATTTTAAGTAAGTTTCTCACCATTTCTTTACTTCCTTCATTTATTCCTCCCATAAATATAAACCCTAACCTTTCATTTTCCCCTAACCTAGGTGTGTAAAGCTTAGAATTAGTGTAGAAGCTTGGGTTGAAGGCTTGGTATGGTGGATTTTAGGGATTTTGGAGACTTTGGCCTTGGGATTCCAACTCCCTTGAGGTAAACCCTAACTTTCCTCTTAGTGATTACTTTAATATAGTGTAATTAGTAGCTTAGAACATTCCTAGACCTTAGGGCTACCCATGGGAGGAAGTTGGAGCTTGTTTGGATGTGTTTGGAGACTTTGGCATAGGGTTTTGTGTCAATTTCGGGTAAAATTTGAGATTGGCCCAATTTTGGATATTTTTTTAGGTTAGACGGACCTAGGTAGACGTGTTTGGATGTCTTGTAGGTCAGTACATATCCCCGTTCGGACACGTGAGGTCGTGTCATAGAGTTTTGGGCATTTCGGACGATTTGGGGATTTTTCTTTCGTCGTGGGTTCCACATGCATGTAAAATTTTGCCACGGTCCTAGAATCAGAGAGTTACCATTTTTGTAAGGTTCTAAAAGTTGTTTAGAACTCATGGATAAATTTTTGGTCAATTTCGAGTAGGTTTGGTGTGCGTTTCATGAGGTATCGCGAGCCGCACACCAAGTGTTCGTCGAAATGACCAAATGACCATTTCGACTTGGTTTCTAGGTTTCAGGCTTGTGCGCAGGTTGGTTTAGCATTGGAGAGTGTGTATTAGGGTTTTTGAGTTTATATTTATATATATATGCATAAATATGTATATAGGTGAGTGTGTGTGTGTGTGTGTGGTTGTGTGAGAGTGTATATATATATATATATATATATATATATATATATATATATATATATATATATATATATATATAGTGTGTGTGTGTGGTGTGTGGGTGTGTATATATATATATATATATATATATATATATATATATATATATATATATGTTTGTTAGTGTGAGTGTTAAGTGTATAGGTGTAGTGTGTGTGTAGTTTGTGTGTGAGTGTGTGTGTTTGTGTGTAGTGTGCGTGAGTGAGATATATATATATATATATATATATATATATATATATATATATATATATATATATATATATATGTATATATATATATATATATATATAGGTATATATATATGTATGTGTGTGAGTATATATATATGCATTTATGTATATAGGTGAGTGTGAGAGTGTGTGTGTTTGAGTGTGGATGTGTGGGAGTGAGTGTGAGAGTGTGTGTGTTTGAGTATGGTTGTGTGTAAGTGAGTGTGAGAGTGTGTGTGTTTGTGTGAGTGTATATATATAAGTGTATATATATATATGTATATATATATATATATATATGTAAGTGTGTGTATATATATATGTGTGTGTGTGTGTAAGCTTATATATATATATATATATATATATATATATATATATATATATGTGTGTGTGTGTGTGTGTGTGTGTGTGTGTGTGTGTGTGAGGATGTGTGTTTGAGTAAGTGAGTGATAAGGTGAGTGAGTGAGTGAGTGAGAGAGTGAGTTGAGAGAGGAAGAGGGAGTGAGTTGAGAGAGGAAGAGTGAGTAGAGGAAGAGGGAGAGTGAGAGATGAAAAGAAGAGTAGCAGCAGCAGCAGCAGCAGCAGCAGCAGCAGGGAGAAAAGAAGAGAAGAAACAGCAGAAAAAGTTGACTTTTTGGACCCCGGGTTGACTTTTTACCCAGATTTCATCGGTTTGACCCGTTTGACCTAGAACAACCCTAGAAGCTTATTTGTAGTTATTTTAAATATGTATAACTCTTTAGAACCCCGTTTAACCTTATTTTTTTACAATAGGTCCTTGCAACGCCAGTTCGGACCTCGATCCTCGCCAGTTGCTCAGGACGTCAGGCGAGTACATTCTCTAATAATTTTTATTATCTGATAATTATTATGATTTAGCTTTCAGTATAGTATTATCTGATTTTCTGGCACGACACTGACTAGTATTTCTGGATTCATTTACTTGCGACACTTATATTTCATGTTTCTGACCTCTATTTCTGGAATCACCAACTGGTATCACATCAGGACGCACTACAGACATCACTCATGTTTCTGGCTGGACTGATATTTATATTACGTGTCGGGTCTTGGATTCATTTGTACTAGTCAGAGCGGAGGAATACTCGAGTAGACATGTAAACATTCTCAAATCTGGAATTACTGGAATCACTCCCTCTGGTCTAATCTGGAATGATATCAGCCGCACACCCAGTGTGCGGTGAGCCGTACTTATCCCTAGCCGTTTATATGTCGAAACAGGTATTTCAGAGACACGAGTTCATTCTTTCTAGTCTGGACTTACTTATATTTCTTGACTGGTCTCACTTATACTTTCTGGACTAGACTCATTATATTTACTCTTGCTGGACTCACTTCACATTATTGTGCACACACTTGCTCTTAATTTAGATTTCTTGTATCCTGCAGTCATTATTATCTTGCTTCTGATTTTCATGCATCTCTACCTTTATGCACCAGTTGACATATATATATATATATATATATATATATATATATATATATTTCCTTGTTCATACTTTATTTTCTTCACCTTGTGCTACTTGCTACAACTGCTTTATAGTTTTTATCATTTAACTGGAACTGTTGTTAGAGGTGTACTTGCTTCAATCCTAACTGGATATATTTTTCAGAGGATCCGGAAGATTGGTGTCCGACGTTTTATGGACCCCAGCCTGTCGATGGTACAGACAGGGACCCCCTAGTTCAGGAATGATTTTCGGGTTGGTAGCCGGGATCACTAGGACCTCAGTTGTATTTATTAGCTTTTGGTACCGGATTTTTCCCCGACTTTTTGTTTGAGACTTTGTATTGTATTTGATTCTGTATATTATTGTATTATTGTTATTGTTGTTGTTGTTTTAGTAGTAGTAGTTGTTGTTTAGACTTTGTAGTTGTTAGATTTCATTGTTATCTTATCGTGCTTAGATCGTGATTGAGTATTTGTATTATCTTTATCAATTGCTCCTCCGTTTGGAGTTGAGATCTTGACAGGTACTTATATTGTTGTGTGAGATTATTAGTTAGATAGTAGACCTAGACAGCGTTTTACCGCCGATGTTGCAGCGTAGGCTGGACGTACCCACGACTCATGCCCGATTTTTGGGTGCGGGTTGTGACACGTGCCTTGCTCGGGAAGATGGATTTGCCTACACCATTTCTGGGATCCAGAAGTAGATTGCACAACTCTATGCCAACCTCAAGATCTTGGAGGACGATGTCCATAAGGCTCTCCAATAGCGGGAGGTTATCTGCACACAATCTAGTACCATGGCCCAGTCTCCTGCTGCCTTTGAAGATACTCTGAAGAGATTGGAAAAGAAGCACCAGGCTTATTCGCACCTCGAAAATCCTGCTGTTGTAGCTCAAAAAGTCGAGCGTTGGGCCAAATCTAAGAATGATGCCAGAGTTGCACGACTTCGAGGGCAAATAGAAGAATTGTTTACTAATCAGTCAAATTTGTGGTGGTTTTTGTTGTTTCTTCTTTCTTTGTTTTTCTTGGAACAGGATATTTTAGTGGCCCTCATTATACTATACCTTTTGTTTTCTTTATGAAAAAAAAATAAAAGCTTTTCCTTTTGTTGCAATCATCCGTGCGAACTTTGGGTATCGTACTAGAGGTAATATGGATGTAGTATGATATCGTAGTTTTTTATGATATTCCACTAGGGGATCTTTGGTGGTCCTATTACCTTTTGCACAATTAGATGCAAGTAATAAGTTTGAAGCAAAAATCCAATCAGAGATGATATAGACGTGATAGATTTTGTGGACCTATTACTTCTTGTGCACTTGAGTGTAAGTAATAGATTCGAGATAATCCCTGCCTAAGAAGATATAAATGTGGCAGATTTTATGGACTTAACATCGCTGGCATACTTATAGTTAAGTACGGGTGATAAGTTTAAATAACGACCGATATCAGAGATAATATGAACGTAATAATTGATAGTCAAGTAGGAAGGTTTGCTCAGAGGTAAGAAGGATATGGCAAACTCTACTAGGAAGGATATGAGGATGATAGCTCAGAGGTAACATGGATGTGAGCTAATCGATAGTCATACAGAGAGGTTAGGTACGATCATGGTGTGGAAGGAAAATGAAACAAGCCAGAGATAATATGGACAAGGTTGTTTTCTTTGGATGGAAAACATTGGAAGCTCATAGTTCAGAGATAATATAGACATAAACTATTTGCTTTTGTTTGAGGATATCCTACTGGAGGATCTTTAGTGGACCTATTACTTCCTACGCACTTGAGTGCAAGTAATAAGTTTAAAATGAAACCCTTTTAGAGGTGATATGGACGTGATAGGTTTTGTGGCCTTAACACCGCTGGCATACTCAGAGTTAAGTATGGGTGATAAATTTAGATGACGACCGATATCAGAGGTATTATGGATGTGATAATTGATAGTCATACAGAGAGGTTTTCTCAGAGGTAATATGGACATGGCAAACCCTAGTCATATAGAGAGGTTTTCTCAAAGGTAATATGGATATGGCAAACCTTACTGTAAATAACGGTTAGGACAGTAGTTCAGAGGTGATATAGACCTGAACTAATGCCCAAAGGAACTGATTATGAGTGGTCTATCCAAAAGTGTGGATAAACTTAAAGGTAGCACCGCTAGGGACCATTTTAAGGATCCACTGTCTGTTGCGGATTCAGGATTCCTGAATACAGATAATGGCTTTAATCAAACTTTGTGAAAGAGAAGTGCATATTGTGCTTACACACTTGCTGGGGATGAACAATGGGGAACGTACAATATATATTTTGGTTATCTAGCTAATAATAAAGGGAGTATAAGTCTAGCTTAGACATAATACTTTTTGAGAAACTTGATGTTGATAGGCATCATGAACAATTCGATATTGGATTTTGCAAGCCGGTAGGCGCCGATGAAGATTAGAATTTGTTGGTTAGAATTTGTTAGAATTTGTTGGTTGTCTTGTGGGTCACGATCATCGGCCTTCTTACTGTCAAGACGAGGTCACCCACTTGGTAAGTCCCCTTCTTGACCCGTCTGTTGAAGGATCCTAAGAGGAGCGCTTCGTACAGTTTAATGTAATATTGAGCTAGCGCTTCTAACTCTTGTTTCCATTGATGGTAATTTTTTTCAACAGTCAATCGGTTGAAAAGAGCTACATGGAGTGACAAAATATAAATCTCGTGTGCGAGGACTGCTTCACTTTCGTAAATCAAGGAGAATAGGTGCCACTAATAGGTGTCCATACCGTTGTGCGATAGGCCCAAAGATATTCACCCAGTTTCTCATTCCAGTCGGACTTATTGGATGACACGAACTTCTTGAGTAGCTAGATGATGGTCTTATTAAATGCTTCTGCCATACCATTGGCAGCTAGGTTTTAGGCATTCGAGGCCACATTCTGGATTCAATTTTTATCATAAAACTAGTAGAAAGCATGACTTATAAACTATAAACCATTGTCATGGATTATTCCCCATTGTAAGCTAAAACGGTATATGACGTAATGCTTGACAAATCTAATCACGTTTGAGGTCTTGACTTCTGCGAGTGGAACAACTTTTGTCCATTTGGAGAAGTAGTCGGTGATAGCCAAGATAAACCGATATCCCTTAGAAGAAGGTGGACTAATTGGTCCGATAATGTCTATTTTTATGCTTCAAACGGACAAGATGCTACCATTAGGTATAGGAATTCTGAGGGTTGATGGGTAAAGTCTACGTGGATTTGGCACACTTGGCATTCCTCGTATAGCCCAAAACCTCAACTACCATTGTCGGCCAATAGTAACCCATTTTTCGGAGAAGTCCTGTAGCTTGGGTCCTGGCTGATGGGCACCGCAAACCTCCTTGTGAGCTTCGCAGAGAGCCTGCTTCACTTTTATATTTGATAGGCATCATAGCAGAAGAACGTCGTAGGAACGACGATACAGTATTTTGGTAGCCGTACAGAAATAAAACCAGAGGAAACATCTTCTAATGAAAGTGGCTTCCTTTGGGTTCTCAGGGAGAATTCTATAGACTGTGTAGTCGATGAATGGGAGCCTCCAGTCTTGGATGTCAGTATATACTTCTATTGTGTAGCTTAGGCACATAAAGAGGTTATTTTACTGGCAGTCAAGCTCTTGACCGACAACTTTGATCAGCGGATGGGTTTTGACCGGGACTGCCAGGTAGGAAGCGAGGCCGGCCAGGGCTTTAGCCTTGATATTTTGCAGTCGAGGGACGTGCTCCATGAAAACCCTCGAAGGTGGAGATTATTATAAGCACGACTTGGTGGTAGGGAATTAAGTCTTCATGCCGGACCTCGTACACCCCCCGGACTTGACTGATGATCAGCTTGGAATCGTCGTAGGCCTCTAGGTAGTCTACTCCTACTTGTTTAGCTGGTTGGTGCCCAATGACGAGGATGTTGTACTCTGCCATATTATTGAAGTATGGCTCTGTGAGGGAGTAAGTAGGGTTGATAACCGAATCGTATGAAGAAATTAGTCATATCCCGACACTAGCAAGAATATTGCCTTTGGGACCTGGTATTGAAGAACCGTCAAACATTCTTCAAATGGCTTATGCGCTTGTGGTCATGTTTGATTTTGTTACTCCATCTGGGATCTCCTCGTATTGTTTTGAGATTTTCAGACAGGGTGGACCGCCAAGAAATATGCTAATGCTTGGCCTTTGACCGCCTTTTATGGGACAAATACCATGTCATATGGTGATAGCATTATTGCCCATGTGGCTAGACAAAAGTTGATCTCTACGGATTTACCCATAAGGACCATAAGAGGATTAACTCGCGAGATCATATGGATAGTTTGTCCTGCTATGTAATGCTGAGTCTTTTGAATAACAAAGACCAGAGCGAGGCATTCCTTCTCAATGGGGTGGTATTTGTGCTATGGGTTGGCCATCATTTTGCTGAGATAGTACATAGCCTGTTCATGTCTGGCATCACTTTCCTGGGCTAGTCGAGCTCCAAGAAAGTGATCCATTGTCCGTACATATAGCAAGAAGTGTCTTTCCATAACAGGGACCACGAATACTTGGGAGTTCATGAGATACTCCTTGATGTTATCGAAAGTGTGCTGACATTCTTCGTTCCAGACAAAGAAGAATCCCTTTGTAAAAACCCTTTCCTAGAAAATCGTATATACACTTTTTATTTATTAATTATTAATTTAAATTATAGTAATTAGGTCTAAATAGGATAAATAGATTTTTAATAATTTTTATTTTAGGTGTTCGGGCACTTAGAGGACTTATGGGACCATCAGGAAATTTTCGGAATTTATTTCATGTAGGAGACCCCTTGAGCAGTTGCTAGCCTTACGGTGTGCATTATTCTAATCTATAAATTTTCTTATGTGTATATATATATATATATACAAATATATATATATATATATATATATATATATATATATATATATATATATTTAAAAAGAAAGAAAAAGAAAAGAAAAGAAGTAATAATATAATAATAATCAATAAAGTAATAATATACTACTACCAAGTATTATTCTTAGCAAAAAAATTCCACTAGCTAGCAAGCAATTGTTCACAGCCGCTAGCAAAACCATAACGTAGGAAAACCAAACCATCCCACTTCCCACGGACACAGCACCCCCTTCACGCGAACCCGCCTCCTATTCTCTCTCTCTTCCTATCATATATATATATATATATATATATATATATATATATATATATATATATATATATATATATATATTTATAATTTCATAAAACCCTAACCTAAAATCTCCAGACCCCCTCTTCTCATCTAGAGTCGCCACCGCAGCCAGAGAACCCCGTCAGGCCGTCCAAACCATCCCGACGACCCCGACCTCGCGCACTGCAGATTCCTATACGAGGCACCTTCGCTCCGGAGTTGTTTTCCGTCGACTCGCTCAACCAAACGTCATTCCGTCTTCACCGGTATGCTCACCCCTTAATCCTCTTCCATATTTGTATAATAGCCCACCTCGAACAACGTGTACCCATAGGCCAAAACAGCGTCCAAGTTGGCACGAGCAGACCAAATTCTGGGATCGCAGAAAACTGCGGTGACCACCCATATTGCCGAGTTTGTATCTCCCACCACAGAGATCCGAATTCGGTGATTCTTTTTGATATGTGTAGAACACTTGACCTAGTTTATTTTCTATTAAATAATCCTAGACTATTAGCTGTTGTGGACAGAATTAAATTCGTCACAAAATCCCGCGAACCCACTTTTTCTAGAATTCTAAAAGTTGTGAAACGGAGCGCGCCCCGCCAAACGGGACCGCCCTGCCGTGTACCAAGTGTACCAAAAGTGCACGCAGCGTAACCGAACGCATAAAAATTTGTGGAAACTGATTCGGACGCGTGTGCGCGCCGGAATAAGGCCGTATCCGCGGACACATCCCGTATCGCAACTTTTGTGGAACTCGTACGTATTTTGTTCACGCTTGTCAGATTGCGACGAAACTTGCGCCATTGGACTCGTGGTAACGCGCTGGTCCTGTGACCCAATTTTTACGTAATTCTGAGACGGTTGACCAAATTGCCAATTGGTGGGCCCCATAGTTGACTTTTGGGACAAAATTGTGTTCGGCCCATCAGAATCCACGTTTGGACATACCGTTGGGTTCGTATTGACATTTAGAGTTGTTTGACCTATAATTTGTCCCATTTAGAGACTGTTACCCTCGGCACACTTTTCGGTGTAAAGTGGGCCACACGTGGACCCCACTTTTATCCGAAATTACCGTTTTGCCCCTGTGACCAAACTGGATGAAAGGGATGTGCTTTTTAGCTATTTTGCTCATTCCGGAAATGTTGGTGATATTTATTTCAGCATCCGGAGATGTTTGTTCGGAGTCCTTAGTTCCAGGTTCCGTGTCCTTGACATTTGGGCGCGTACACTTTACAGATTTCTTGCCAGGCAAGTATACCTTGCCATTGTACTGTATTTACATTCCATATGAGGCATGCATGTTTATTTTAGTTCATTTATTGTAACTGCTATATAAACTGCGCGTCCAAGGAAACTTGGGTGCAACGACGGTGTCGTCGTACTATGTTTTTATTTACGTATATGCATTGGACCTACTTTATGAGACTACCCCATTGTTTCATTGGCCATGACACTATTCTTACACAGGTGTGAGTCACATGTAGGACACGGAATTGCGTACTCGGCTGGCCACCGCTACGTATAGGTCGTACGACGGATAGGGATAACTGCCAATAGAAACTTTGCATGCTAGTAGACCTGGCGGTTATTAGAGGTTTATCGTGTCATGGACATGACATGCTTAGAGCATTGGGTGGGGAGAACAACAAGTAAGGCATTTGGGCTCCTTTACACTTTTTCTTCTGTAACCCGGAAGCTCCGCTGGAGATACGGGCGCTGATGACCCCTATACTACTTGGCGGGCCTCTGCCGTTCAAAAGACGACATGCCTTTGAGGCCCCTGGTTCTCCGAGAGAGTTATGCCAATCCCAGTTTTTAGCCAGATAGCCCACTTGGTGGAAAGTTGTTCTCAAACTGTATTCACATAGATGGTTAGGCGACCCCATTGGATATTTATTTCAGTACTTTATTGGCATGTGTTTAAGTATCTTGTTATGTCCCTCTGAGGACCTGGTCCCCTGCCAGGTGTATTTGTTCTTGAGTATTCGCAGGAGCGCAGATTCGGATGGTTACCTATGTTTCGAGGATGTCTTCTCTTCGAGCCGTGATTGCTAGCTGCTATACTTATATTTTGTTTGATTGTGTTGTACTTATATTATATTTAGTTTTCCCATTCGAGTTGGTAGTGGATTTGTTTCCATCCAACTATCATCCTTAAATACTTCTTATTGAGATCTAGTTTCATAGATACTGGTTATTTATTTCTATATGATTTTGGTGGATGAGATTTAGATTTTACCCTGTGACTTGTATTACATTTTATACCACTTATGGATTTGATATTCATATTACAGCGTTCGTATGGATTTGGTTTCCATATATTGGAGTTGCCATATCCATGTGGCTAGCATGCTTACGTGTCCTAGTCCTACGTATTTTTGGGACTGGGGCATGACATATTTTTGTGGTGGCCCATGCAGGTCGAGAGCATATTGTCTCGGTTACGTTACTGTACCGAACAAGCCTGCACTTAGAACTAGAGTATAGGATCTCATCCACAATTGACTATGATTCATCTTCCTCCTCTCTGTTCTATTCGAACAATTGTATCCTGCTTGATTCTTGTACTTCCCTAATAAGTTCCTTGAGTATATATAGCCTTCTGCTAAAATATAGGAACCCATGTTATTAGGATAATAATTAGAGTAGCACACCTATTAAGAATACAACGAGAATATAGACACACCACTAAGTTTAGAATATCTAGTGAACCTAGAATTCCTTATCTTTAGATTGTTATACCATTACCCCTTGATGTATTAAGAAGACTTGAGAGTAGTATAGACACTACTAGAGATAGTTAGAAGTTTTACCATAATGTTTGACCCTAATATTGAGGAACCAATGGAGAACCAATATTGAACATTAGGACTGAACCTAACCTTCATAATTGGATAGTATTGGAGAATTATAAAACTTAGATCATTGTCTTATTATTAGTAGACAGCACCTTAGGAAGCCTAGAGGAATATAATTAACACTTTTTTTCTTGATCATATCTCGAACATAGCAACTAGCATACCACTCCCCCTTAGAAAACCATCATGCTATCTAGAGCCCCTATTTTAATTTCATATGTTGTTCCTCTGTGACCTTAATGTTCACTAGTTGTGCGACGACTAAAAATTACGTTCTTCTTTTCTTTCTCTTTCAACTCGTGCCATCTGACACTTCTGATTATCGACCAAGTGATTTTATTCTATTTTAGGATATATATAGCTTGCTAGGATTTTGATTGTTGCTCTTAAATTTTTGAATTATGTGATTGGTAATTAGAACTTGACATTTTAAGTTATTATTGTAGATTATGACCTAATGATTACCCCTTAGTTTTAAGTCGCGTAACTTGTACCCCACCTCAATATAAGTTATATCCCATTTTCCCTTGAGGCTAGTAACTCTTCTATCCTTACTATTGACACTTGTTCTATAAGCACTATGGCTAAGGCTTAAGACGACCATGACCTATATAATGCAATAGGAGACCCTAATAAGAGTTTCTGTTTTATTTACATGTGCAAGATTATTTTGTAGGATCCTCTTAAGACTGTCACAGTATTAGTTTAATTCTTTTAAGTTGGATAGTATGCCTCACAACCTAGTATCACATAGTCCACTTGACCCATCAAGGTAGTGTAACTGAATGACATTAATTGCATGCTAGCAAAAGACGACAGTGTTTATTCAGAGGATAGAATTTAGAGGTCCTTGCCCCTATTTGGTCGACTAGCGACTTAGACAAGGAGGTTGTATGATAACTGTAGGGATTGTAGAGTCTTTTATTATTGTTGCTTAGTGGTTTTTATTTTGTGAACTTGAATTAATTTGTACCTTCTTTCATCATCATCTAGCGTACTTATATTTGCTGTACTACCTTGACTTATGCTACTATTATAGCCTAGTTTTACAAGCTTACTCTTTTATCGAGCTTGATCATGAGATATATATTATTGGGGACGCCTACTAATACATTTCAGAATCAGTGTATTAAGGTCTAGCTAACCTTAGTGCGCTTGATTCGCCCTTCGTAATACTACTTTACGTGGATTGAGATATATAGTGATTGGTAGACGAATATACTTGCCCTAGTCATGTCTGAGCGTATCGTATCGGCTACATAACTGTACTAATACGAGCATGTGAATAAGAATTACCAAAATAGGACTTCAATCCACAACTGCTTTGACAATTCCTATTTGAATTCTTTAAACGCCTTGATCTCGATATTTCTATTCTATTACCTCACCCTTGAACTCTTTATTATTGATCTCCGTCTTCCCTTATTTTGGAAAGAAGAAACCTCGTGCTTGGTATAAGTTTGATACACAGAGAGTACTAGATATACCCCATAGGCCGATCACATACTTGAGGATTATTCTTTCATAATTAAGGAAATATCATATATGATATAATCGGCGTTGAAGTTTTGAGGATTGAATGACATGAGTAAATAAATTAAGGAATATTTTTCTTAAAGTATATAGCCTTCTGTGATAGATGGGTAAATTCTAAGTTGGGTAGCAGTGCATTGGAACCTCGAGAGAAATTTCTTTTAGATTGTGATCGAGTAAGATTAGATTGGGAGAGTTTTAAGCCATTTAATTTTGAGAATTTTAGAAGAATGACTAAGTTGATGAGGATTAATGAATTTTAAAAAATCTTGATACTGAGGACCCAATATTTACCTTAAGTACATAATTTAAATTTTTGAGTATTGAAGGTAAAATCATCAATTTGAATTTGAAGGATAAATATATAATTTCAGACTTGAACATTGGTGGACTGCATTTAAATTATTTTTTAATTTGATGATTTAAATTAAGAATTAAAATTTAATGGTTGGACTACCTATTTGAAATATTGAGGATGTGAATGGAATTTAAAAAGTTGAAGAATACAAAAAATTATAAGTGAAAATAGGAATAATATTGGACTCGAATTACTTCTAGAGGAGATTATGATAGTTGGAGATCGTGAGGTAAAATTTGATATGGGTTATTTAAATCTTGAAGATATTATATGGATTCAATTTAAATTTGGATATTGATGATTTGGAAAAGTGAGGAGAGATTACAATAGGTTAAATTTTGATTTGAACAATGATTATCTTAATTTTGAAGTGATCGCGATAGATTTGAATAGATTTTGTTATTTAAATTTTTGGAAGAGATTGTGATTGACGTACCTTATGTACGAATGTGAAGGATTTAACAAATTATGGCTTAATTTTAATTTCGAGGACGAAATTTTTACAAGTTGGGTAGAATGTAAAACCCCTTCCTAGAAAATTGTATACACCCTTTTTATTTATTAATTATTAATTTAAATTATAGTAATTAGGTCTAAATAGGAGAAATAGATTTTTAATAATTTTTATTTTAGCTGTTCGGGCACTTAGAGAACTTATGGGACCATCAGGAATTTTTCGGAATTTATTTCATGTAGGAGACCCCTTGAGCAGTTGCTAGCCTTACGGTGTGCATTATTCTAATCTATAAATTTTCTTATGTGTATATATATATATATATATGTATATATATATATGTATATATATATATATATATATATATATATATTTAAAAAGAAAGGAAAATAAAAGAAAAGAAGTAATAATACAATAATAATCAATAAAGTAATAATATACTACTACCAACTACTATTCTTAGCAAAAAAATTCCACTTGCTAGCAAACTTGCTAGCAAGCAATTGTTCACAGCCGCTAGCAAAACCATAACGTAGCAAAACCAAACCATCCCACTTCCCACGGACACAGCACCCCCTTCACGCGGACCCGCCTCCTATTCTCTCTCTCTTCCTATCCTATATATATATATATATATATATATATATTTATAATTTCATAAAACCCTAACCTAAAATCTCCAGACCCCCTCTTCTCATCTAGAGCCACCACCGCAGCCAGAGAACCCCGTCAGGCCGTCCAAACCATCCCGATGACCCCGACCTCGCGCACTGCAGATTCCCACACGAGGCACCTTCACTCCGGAGTTATTTTCCGTCGACTCGCTCAACCAAACGTCGTCCCGTCTTTACCGGTATGCTCACCCCTTAACCCTCTTCCATATTTGTATAATAGCTGACCTCGAACAACGTGTACCCATAGGCGAAAACAGCGTCCAAGTTGGTGCGAGCAGACCGAATTCTGGGATCGCAGAAAACTGCGGTGACCACCCATATTGCCGAGTTCGTATCTCCCACCACAGAGATCCAAATTCGGTGATTCTTTTTTATATGTGTAGAACACTTGACCTAGTTTATTTTTTGTTAAATAACCCTAGACTATTAGCTGTTGTGGACAGAATTAAATTCGTCACAAAACCCCACGAACCCACTTTTTCCAGAATTATAAAATTTGTGAAACGGAGCGCGCCCCGCCAAACGGGACCGCCCCGCCGTGTACCAAGTGTACCAAAGGGTGCACGCAGCGTAACCGGACGCGTAAAAATTCGTGGAAACTGATTCGGAAGCGTGTGCGCGCCGGAATTAGGTCGTATCCGCGGACACATTCCGTGTCGCAACTTTTGTGGAACTCGTGCGTATTTTGTGTACGCTTGTCAGATTGTGACGAAACTTGCGCCATTGGACTCGTGGTAACACGTTGGTCCTGTGATCCAATTTTTACGCAATTCTGAGATGGTTGACCAAATCGCCAATTGGCGGGCCCCATAGTTGACTTTTTGGACAAAATTGTGTTCGGCCCATCGGAATCCACATTTGGACATACCGTTGGGTTTGTATTGACATTTAGAGTTGTTTGACCTATAGTTTGTCCCATTTAGAGATTGTTACCCTCGGCACATTTTTCGGTACAAAGTGGGCCACACGTGGACCGCACTTTTATCCGAAATTACCGTTTTGCCCCTGTGTCCAAATTGGATGAAAGGGATGTGCTTTTTAGCTTTTTTGCTCATTCCGGAAATATTGGTGATGTTTATTTCAGCATCCGGAGACGTTTGTTCAGAGTCCTTAGTTCCAGGTTTTGTGTCCTTGACATTTGGGCGCGTACATTTTACAGATTTCTTGCCAAGCAAGTATACCTTGTCATTGTACTGTATTTACATTCCATATGAGGCATGTATATTTATTTTAGTTCATTTATTTTAACTGCTATATAAATTGCGCGTCCAAGGAAACTTGGGTGCAACGACGGTGTCGTCGTACTATATTTTTATTTATGTATATGCATTGGACCTACTTTATGAGACTACCCCATCTTCATGAGGTATTATATTTCATGGGCCATGATACTATTCTTACACGGGTGTGAGTCACATGTAGGACACGGACTTGCGTACTCGGCTGGCCACCGGTACGTATAGGTCGTACGACTGATAGGGATAACTGCCAATAGAAACTTTGCATGCTAGTAGACCTGGCGGTTATTAGATGTTTATCGTGTCATGGACATGACATGCTTAGAGCATTGGGTGGGGAGAATAACAAGTAAGGTATTTGGGCTCCTTTACACTTTTTCTTCTGTAACCCGGAAGCTCCGCTGGAGATACGGACGGTGATGACCCATATACTACTTGGCGGGCCTCTGCCATTCAAAAGACGACATGCCTTTGAGGCCCCTGGTTCTCCGAGAGAGTCATGCCAATCCCAGTTTTCAGCCAGATAGCCCACTTGGTGGAAAGTTGTTCTCAAACTGCATTCACATAGATGGTTAGGCAACCACATTGGATATTTATTTCAGTACTTTATTGGCATGTGTTTAAGTATCTTGTTATGTCCCTCTGAGGACCTGGTCCCCTGCCAGGTGTATTTGTTCTTGAGTATTCGCAGGAGCGCAGATTCGAATGGTTACCTATGTTTCGAGGATGTCTTCTCTTCGAGCCGTGATTGCTAGCTGGTATACTTATATTTTGTTTGATTGTGTTGTACTTATATTGTATTTACTTTTCCCATTCGAGTTGGTAGTAGATTTGTTTCCATCCAACTATCATCCTTAGATACTTCTTATTGAGATCTAGTTTCATAGATACTGGTTATTTATTTCTATATGATTTTGGTGGATAAGATTTAGATTTTACCCTGTGACTTGTATTACATTTTATACCACTTGTGGATTTGATATTCATATTACAGCGTACGTATGAATTTGGTTTCCATATATTAGAGTTGCCATATCCATGCGGCTGGCATGCTTACGTGTCCTAGTCCTACGTATTTTTATGACTGGGGCGTGACACCCTTCTTCATGAGTTGAGTGAACAACTGACAATGTCCAGAGAGGTCTGATATGAACGTCTTGATGTATGCTAGTCTTCCTTGAAGGCCACGAAGTTGTCTGACGTTCTTCGGCGGGTGCATTTCAAGGATTGCTTTAGTCGTGTCAGGGTCTACGTGGATACCCTTCGAAGTCATGAAAAAACCTAAAAATTTGTCGCTGGAGACTCCCAAGAAGGATTTGATAGGATTCATCTCAGCTGGGGCACACACATCAGGTCAAACATAGTCTTCAAGTCTCAGAGTTGATCATCTTTGGAGCGACTCTTGATAACGATGACATTAATGTAACACTCCACTGTCTTGCATAGATGTTTATGAAAGATGGTTCTCATAGCTCGCTGGAATGTAGCACATGTGTTCTTCAGACTGAAGGACATGACTGTGTAGCAGTACACTCCTATCGGTGTTCGGAACGATGTATACTTTTTATCGTCAAAAAATATCTTGATTTGATTATAGCTTGAGAATCCATCCATGAAGGACATACGTTCAAAGCCAGAAGTGTTATTGATCGTTATATCTATGATCGGAAGGAAAAACTCGTCCTTAGGGCCTGCCGCATTCAGATCACGAAAGTCAATACATATTTGAATCTTTTCGTTCTTTTTTATGATGGGCACGATGTTGGCTACCCAATCCGGATGTTGTTCCTCACAGATGAAGCCACTAGTTACCAGTTTGTTGACTTTTACTTTGATAGCATTTATGATGTCCAGCCAGAATCATCGTTGTTGTTGCTTGTCCGGCTTAGCGTTTAGCAAGATATTGAGTTTGTGTACCATAATTTGGGAGTCCAGTCCTGGCATATCTTCGTAACTCCAGTAAAAGATATCGATGTACTTCCTGAAGAGATATAGTAGGGATTCTCTATCCTCATCGGACAGACTTTTGCTGATGAAGATAGGTTTAGGAGAGGATTCGTCTCCCAGATCAATTTGTACGACTTCGTCCTCAGTGGGAGGTTCCCTTTGCACGAACTTTATCTCCCAATATGAGTCTAGGCATTGGGCCCACGGTTCTACTTCAAAGAGTTTTGGTGGATCATCATCGTCTTTCCCAGGGTTAGCTGACACTATATTGGAAGATAATATATTTTTGAGCATCTCCCCGATACTGATATCGGAGTCCCAAGCGAAAGATTCTTAAGATTGAGAGTGTAACTCATCTTCTTCATCCGAGCCTTCGGGTATTATGGGAGGCATGACGTACAATAGGCCATGATTGGTCTTTTGGTAGTAATCCTCGGACTTGCTTGCAGGAGCATGCAGACGTAGAGGTAACCATCGGCCTTTTCCGTAGTTCAAGCCCCTAGCGGTTTTCAGATTGTATCCCATCTTCTGGATAAGATGCTTGGTTTGAGAGCTATAATGGTAAAGTCATAATTTGCTGTTGTCGAGTTCTAGCTCCAGTTCGTCTAGAACAAAGGATTGTGGGCTTTCCACTCTGACGAAGATGATGAGTTTGTCTCCCCTTTTTATTGCTGGAACTATGAAGTAGGAGTTTTGACTAGTGAGATTTCAATTTATTGCATAGGTGGTAGTCACTTGTGTATGCAGGTGCAAGCCTAGATCATGTTCAATTGATACAATATGCTGAGATATGCAACATCCAAATAGTTCAAAGTTAGCCATTTATTCATAAAATAAGGTATCTTATCAGTAGGAATTATATCGTCAAGAAAATGGACGTTGGCATACACGGCTACGTACTCTTCTAGTTCATCCGTCCTGAGATCTACCCTCCAGTGCGAGCGACGGCTTCGGAGGTCTCATGTGCAGCTTTACCACTAGAGGTTCGGAAGTCGTAGTAGGTGCCGAATCATCCTTCAGCGATCAACTCGGTCTACAAAGATGAACGACCAGTGGTTTGGGTTCTTTTTGTACAGTTTTACCATGAGGGAAGGGGATGTGTAGGGAGTGCGTTCTTTGAGATAGACTCTCAAGGGCTCATCCGATGTTGTCCTAGTCTCTTTCTCATCGTCGGCATCATTGTCACATTCATCTTGATGGACTTACTTGTAGAGGATCGAGTCAGAATAATAGTCCTCAACGCCTTTGAATGTATCCATGTCGACAAATTTTGTCTTGACGATGCCATGATCGTCCACGTACTTCAAGCACTAGAGCAAGGTTGATGGTACGATCATGTACTGGTGTATCCACGAATGTCCCAACAGGACATTATAGGATACGTCTATATCTATGACATATCTAGTGACCTCTATTTTCAAATCGCCGATCTAATATTTCAAGCGAATCTTGCCCAGATGGTAGCCCTTTCCTGCATTGAAGCCACTGATGGAAGTATTGGTTGCTGCCAGGCGATACATCAGGATGCCCAAGGTCTGAATCAGACTTGGCAGGATGATGCTGATTGACGAACCAGGGTCGATGTATATCAGGTCTACCTTGATGGTGCTGATGTACCATGTGTAATACGGAAGGTGATCGTACCTATTATTCTTTAGTAACATATCTTATTACGAGAACATGATGTTGGGTATCGCCTCCATCACATTATTGCAGTGGGGGCATGCGGCATAATTCTCAGCTGGCGGCTTGACCTGCTGTCACTACCCAATTCTAGAAAAATAGGGTTTTTTTTTTTTTATTTGATAAATTGTGTATTGTATTTAAATAATTATAATTGTATTTAAATAGTGATTGTATTATTTTTATTATTTTTATTTTGATTGTTTTAGGGTTTTGGCTAGTCTGGATCCATGTCAGACCCTAGTGGACCCATGTCCGACCCAGTCCACACCCTTGTGAGAATTATTTTGGGGCTTAGATTTATTATTATATTTTTAGAAGGTTAGTGGGAGAGATTTGGAGCTAGTTTGAGTGCATTTGGAGACCCGAAACCCAAAACCGAGTTTCGGGAGGGCATTTTGGTCATTTGGACTTGTGTAAACCCTTTTATATTTGCTTTGGCCGGCCCCCACCTAACCCACCCGTGAGAAATCCAGCAGCTCAGCCCCCCTCTCTCTTCATTCTACTTCTTCTTCTTCATTTCTTCTTCTCCACTTCTTCCTTCTTCCTTCTTCTCCAAAGTAAGTCTCTTCTTCCATTTTTCTTCTTTCTTCTTTCATTCCTTCTTCCTTAAGCTAACCCTAATCTTGCTTTTTCTCTAACCTAGGTGTGTGGAGCCTAGACTTTGTGTGGAGACTAGTTTTGGTAGCTTGGAGCTTGAGGGAGGTGATTTCTAGGGGTTGTGAGACTTTGGCCTTGGGATTCCAACTCCCAAGAGGTAAACCTAACTTTCCCCTTCCTAATTATTTTTATGTAGTGTAATTAGTATTGTAGAACCCTCCTAGACCCTAAGCCTACCCGTAGGAGGAAGTTGGAACTAGTTTGGTTGAGTGTAGAGACTTTGACATTAGGTTTTGTGTCGAATTCGGGTGGAATCCGAATTTGGCCCAATTTTGGGTGATGCCCTAGGTTAGATGGACGACGTTGTCGGGTGTCTAGAGGGTGAGTGCGTGTCTCCGTTCGGACACGGGAAGCCGTGTCGCGGAGAAACGGGCATTTCGGGCAAAATTGGGGCTTTTCGTCGTCGCCAACTCTAAGCTCGTGTGCGTTTCCGCCATGGGCCTAGAATCGACGCGGGAGCGCATTTTCTAGGATCTAGGCATCGTTTAGAGCGCGTGGGTAAATTTTGGGCCGATTCCGAGTTCGTTTGGTGTGCGTTTCAGGAGGTTTTCCGAGCCGCGCACCACGTGTTCGTCAAAATGACCGAACGGCCATTTCGACTTGGTTTCCTCGCTTCGGGCTTGTGCGCACGTTGGGTTAGTATCGGGGAGTGTGTGCTAGAGTTTTCGAGCTATATTATATATATTTTAGGGTGTTGGTGAGTGTCGGGGTCGTTGGGCGTGAGTGGGGCGTGTGGTTTGTTTGTTATTGTGTGTTGTGTTAGTGTATATGTGTCTATATATATATATATGTATATATTTATATGTATGTGTGTTTATGTATATATATTTATATATATATGTGTGTATTTAGATCTATGTGCTTGTGTGTGTATATGTCTATGTGTATATATATATATATATGTATATGTGTAAGTGTGCTTGTGTGTGTGTATATGTATATATATATTTTGGGTGTATGTATATATATATATAGTTGAGAGTGTGTGTAGATATATATATATATTAAGTGTATATATATATGTAGCTATGTATATACATTTTTGTGTGTGTGTGTGTTGATAGTGTTGTGAGTGTGTGTGTGTGTTAGTGTGTGAGTGTGCTAGTGTGTGTGTTAGAGTGTAGATATAAGTGTGTGTATATATATAGATATCTAGTTATATATATATAGATATATATGTATGTATATATATATAGAGTGATATATATATGTATATATGTATAGGAGTGTGTGTGTGTGTGTTGTGAGAGGAAGGGGGGGACAGCAAGCAGTTGCTGCAGCTGCTGCTGCACTGCAGCAGCAGCACAGCAGCAGCAGGAAGCTGCAGCACCAGCAGCAAAAGCAGCAGCAGGCTCAGCAAGAGCAGCAGCATCAGCAGTAGCATGGAGCAGCAGTAGCAGCCCAGGTAAGCCCCAGCAGCAGCTAGAATAGCAAGGAGAGGGTGAGGAATAGATAAGGAGATAGATTGATATATAGATAAGTAGATAGCTAAGTAGATATATCAATAGATAGATAGTTAGGTAGATAAGATAAATACATAGATAGATGGCTAGATTAATAGATAGATAGCTAGGTATTAGATAGATAGATACTAGATAGGTAGATAACTAGATACTTAGATATACCTATCTAAGATATAGATATCTATATACCTATAAGTTATATATATATATATATATATATATATATATATGTTATGTTAGGTAAGATAATGGGTATTGGGTATATGTGTATGTGGATATATATGTATATAGGTAGATACCTACTTAGATATATATAAATATGATAGATATATATATTACCTAGCCTAGATTTATAACTAGGTGTATAATTAGTAGCTAGACAGCTAGCTAGAGGGGTTTAAGAGCGAAACCTCAATACCTTGAGATACCGAGGTATCTCGATACCTTGAGATATTCAAGGTATTGAGTTTCGAGCGGGGTATTTGAGCATTAGCCTAGGAGATGTCTTGGAATGATTTTTATATGTTTATATATATATATTTACGTGTGCTAGCATAGGTTTTAGCGGGTTTAGGCGGGGTGCGTGGCCTAGGGCGAGGTATTGGATACCGAGGGTGTCCCGATATCTCGATTAGGCGAGTTTGTGAGTTTAGTAGCTTAATGAGCTCGGATTGACCTAGAATTTCAGGGGCACCCTAGTTTGACCTAGCTTTGACCAAATTTGTCCCCGTTGACCGTAAAAGTCAACGTTTGACCTAGTTTTGACCTAGAGTTGACTTTTTGGACCCCGGGTTGACTTTTTGACCCAAATTTTACCGGTTTGACCCGTTCGACCTAGAATAGCCCTAGAAGCCTGTTTTTAATTATTTTATATCAGTTTAAATGCTTAGAACCCTGTTTAATTCTGCTTTTCGCATTAGGTCCTTGCAACACCGGTCCGGATCTCGATCCTCATCAGTTGCTCAGGACATCAGGCGAGTAACTACCTCTGATAGTTTCCATTTCATGATAGCGTTTATATCACCTGTTCTAGGACTGTGATACTTGATTCTGACACATTGTTACACGAGCTGGTACTAGTGGATCCCATCATGAGGTTCTATCCCCCTTACCGTGTTCAGCGGGTACTCTATCACGTGTATTTCATCATGTGCTTCGGGTATTGATTATCATGTGCTATCATGTGCTTCTTGTGCTCTCACCTTCGTGTGCGCGAGCTATTATCATGTACGTAGCGTGTTGTGGTTGGATCCAATGGTATTAGTGGGGGAGGGGAGTAGGAGTTGGTTATATGATCAAAGCCAAACAGTATTCATGTGTATGTCGGTTATGCAACTCACGCATAACGGAGTTATCATAGTGTTCTTCATGTGCAACCTAAGCCGATCATATAACGAACTTGTGCTCAAGGCACTTAGCTAGTATTCATGTTTCTCACCTGCAGTTACTTTTCCAGTACTTGTATTGTTCTCCAGTTTACATTGCAGCTACTTATTGTGCTCCAGCTTATATTTATTTCCTGTGCATCTTGTATACTTTTCTATTGCTCATCATATACACCTTACCATGTATTTGGAGTTGCTTTCAGAGTTATGTACTTCGCTCCAGTCCTGACTGGGCATATTTTTTCCAGAGGATCCTGAGGACTATTGCCCGACGTTCTACGGGCCGGGTGTTGACGACTGTTGTGACCCCGAGATCGAGGAGTGCGCCGAGGAGTCACCGATAGCACCCTAGTTAGCTAGGTGGGTTTCCTGGGTTATCCCAGTGGTTTGCATTTTGGATGACTGTACTTATTCTTTTGTGCTTCTGTGAGATGTTGTAGATTATTAGACTTGGACTGTATTATTTTGGATTGTCTTGCTCTCTTGGTTCTGGTTTTCTTTGTTTATATCATATCGTGCTTATTTCTTCCCCTAGATTTTGTGATTGAGATTCATATATATATTGCATGGTTGCCCTCCTTCGGGAGAAGATTATTTTGATATATATATTGCGTGGTTGCCCTCCTTTTGGAGAGGTCATGCCGGATTTTTCTGTGAGATATAGATAGATGGTTGACCTAGAACGGACCTTTACAGCGTTCTACCGCCGATTCTACGGTGTAGGCTGGACGTACCCACGGCTCATGCCCGATTTTCGGGTGCGGGTCGTGACACATTTTTGGTGGTGGCCCATGCAGGTCGGCTTTTTAGGTTTACTTGCAATAGGATATAGGAGATAGGCTGAGAGAGAGTGTGCTCAATCACAACTAGGACCCCTCTTGATTTCTCTTGCTATCTTTAATTTTTCCTGAAATTGTTTTCTTTTGCAATATTACTGTCCTTCTTTGATGATATCGTTTCTTGTACCGTATTGACTTCTTTTAATCTGTGTTCTTCTTGATTCCATTCCAGCACTTGCTTTATTTGATTCCGGTGCTTCCCATAGCTTTGTGTCTGTATCTTTTGCTGTTAGACACCATCTTGTTGCTGAACCTTTAGCAGACTCTGCAAGATCACGACCGGGGGTGGTATCATCCTAGTCCGTGATGTCTGCAGAGACCGGAGAGTTACCTTGGGAGGCCGGGAGTTGAGTGTGTGCCTACTCGTAATGCCACTTCCGAGCTACGATATTGTACTCGGGATGGATTGGTTGAGTACGCATTGTGCTAGTATAGATTGTCGTGGAGGCAGAGTTTTGTTTAGTCCGCCGGGTGAGCCAGAGTTTCAGTTTGCCAGAGGAGCAGCGGAGCAGACCGAGGGAGTCTTCTGCGGAGCCCTGGTGGTAGAGCCGAGGTCGCTACATCCACTGATAGAGGAGTACATGGATGTCTTTCCGGAGGAGTTGCCAGGGTTACCTCCGGACAGAGATGTGGAGGTCTCTATAGACTTGGTGCCAGGCGCGGAGCCGATATCCCAGCACGTCTATAGAGTCAGCAACAGTGAGCTGATAGAGTTGAAGAAGCAGGTGGATAAGCTTCAGGACAAGGGATTTATCAGATCTAGTTCTTCTCCGTGGGGTGCTCCGGTACTTTTTGTGCCGAAGAAGGATGGGTCGATACGGATGTGTATCGACTACAGGGCTCTGAATAACCTCACAATCAAGAACAAGTATCCGCTGCCACGTATTGATGATCTTTTTGACCAGTTAAGCGGAGCGAGGGTGTTTTCCAGGATTGATCTGAGGACAGGCTACCACCAGGTGAAGGTCAGGAAGGAGGATATTCCGAAGACAGCTTTTCGGACCAGATATGGACAGTATGAGTTTTTGGTGATGCCGTTTGGGTTGACTAATGCCCCGGCAGTGTTCATGAATCTGATGAACAAGATGTTCCATCAGCATCTGGACAGGTTTGTGGTGGTGTTTATAGATAATATCTTGGTGTATTCGAAGACCCCAGAGGAGCACGAGGAGCATCTGAGGATAGTGCTGGAGACTCTCAGGAAGGAGAAGCTTTATGGAAAGCTTTCGAAGTGTGAGTTCTTCCTTGACAAGGTTGAATTCCTTGGTCATTCGGTGACTGGAGAGGGTATCTCGGTGGATCCGAGAAAGATCATGGCAGTTGAGGCATGGAGTACTCCGAGTTCAGTAGCCGAGGTCAGGAGTTTCTTGGGACTAGCAGGCTACTACAGGAGATTTGTTCAGGATTTTTCCCGGATTGCAGAGCCGTTGTCCAGGCTGACCCGGAAGGACGTGGAGTTTGTTTGGTCAGGGGAGTGTCAGATCGCCTTTGATGAGCTGAAGAGGAGGTTGACGACAGCTCCAGTGTTGACGTTGCCATCAGGTTCTGGAGGATTCACTATCTATAGTAATGCATCGGGGAAGGGACTGGGTTGTGTGTTACAGCAGAATGGGAGGGTGATTGCCTATGCTTCCAGGCAATTACGTCCTCATGAGAAGAACTACCCTACCCACGATTTGGAGTTGGCAGCGGTCATCTTTGCTCTGAAGTTATGGAAACACTATTTATACGGAGAGCGTGTGGAGATCTTCACAGACCACAAGAGCTTGAAGTATGTGTTTACCCAAAAAGAGCTGAACATGAGGCAGAGGAGATGGTTGGAGTTGATGAAAGACTTTGACATATCGTTGCAGTATCATCCAGGGAAGGCGAACGTAGTTGCGGATGCGTTGAGCAGGTATCCAGTAGCTATGTGCCTGACTACAGATCGTTATCTTCTGACAGATCTAGAGAGCTTGGGCATTGAGGTGATAGTGCCTGGAGTTGAGATGCAGATGTGGGGACTGCAGATTCAGTCAGAGTTGGTAGACCGGATCAGGGCTACACAGTTTGAGGATGAGTCCCTGAGGAGCATCAGGGCACAGGTTCAGATGGGATTATCAGATGACTTCACCATTGCTGATGATGGTTTGTTGTGGCACGGTACCAGGTTGTGTGTGCCGAGTGGGTCGTTGCACGAGGAGGTTCTCCAGGAGGCTCATCGATCCCAGTATTCTATGCATCCAGGTGCCAATAAGATGTATAGAGATCTGAGAGAGCATGTATGGTGGTACGGGATGAAGCGGGAGGTAGCGCGCTTCGTATCCCGATGCTTAGTGTGCCAGCAGGTGAAGGCGGAGAGGCAGAGGCCAGGAGGATTACTCCAGCCGTTACCCATTCCGGAGTGGAAATGGGAGTATGTGACCATGGATTTTGTTTCTGGACTTCCCCGTTCTCCAGGCGGGAAGGATACGATTTGGGTCATCGTGGACAGGTTGACCAAATCGGCCCACTTTCTACCATTCAAAGTGGGTACGTCTACAGAGAGACTAGCAGAGATGTATGTGCGCCAGATAGTCAGACTGCATGGAGTTCCAGTGAGCATAGTATCAGATTGGGACAGTCGCTTCACTTCGCATTTCTGGAGGAGTCTGCAGGCTAGCTTGGGCACCCAGCTCAAGTTTAGTAGTGCGTATCACCCACAGACAGATGGTCAGTCAGAGAGGACCATTTAGACACTTGAGGACATGCTTCGGACTTGTGTTTTGGATTTCAGAGGCTCTTGGGAGGATCACTTGCACTTGGTAGAGTTTGCTTACAATAACAGCTACCAAGCCAGTATCGAGATGTCACCTTTTGAGGCGTTGTATAGACGGAGGTGTCGCACTCCGTTGTCATGGGATGATGTAGGTGAGAGAGCTTTGCTTGGCCCGGAGATGGTGGTTGATGCAGCGGAGAAGGTCAAGCTCATTAGAGATAGACTTCGGGTGGCGCAGGACAGGCAGCGGCATTGGGCCGATAGCCACCGGAGACCTTTGGAGTTCGAGGTATAGCTTAGAATCTAGATTTTGTTCTTGTGTTGCTTGTGATTGCTTGTTTTAGACTAAGTGCTGAGACCTTGTTTGTGCTAGGTTGGAGATTTGGTGTTCCTGAGGATTTCTCCGACGCGGGGCACTATTCGCTTCGGTGGAGGCGGGAAGCTTAGCCCACGTTTCATCGGACCCTTCTGTATCCTTGAGAGGGTCGGCACCGTGGCGTATAGGCTTGAGTTGCTGCCTACGCTGGAGGGAGTTCATGATGTGTTCCACGTGTCTCAGTTGAGACGGTACGTGGCGGATCCCAGTCACGTATTGGATCACTCAGAGATCGTGGTGGGCCCTACTCTTAGCTATCCAGAGCAGCCGGTGGAGATTCTGGATCGGCGGGAGAAGGTGTTGAGGAACCAGACTATTCCCTTGGTTCGCGTCGCGTGGAGGCATCACTCTCCAGGGGAGTCGACCTGGGAGAGGGAGGATGAAATGCGCGAGCGATACCCCTATCTCTTCGAGCCCTGAAGTATGGTTCTTTCTTTGCATTCCTGTCCTAGTTTCATCTTTTAATTTCGAGGACGAAATTATTTTAAGGAGGGTAGACTTGTCACTACCCAATTCTAGAAAAATAGGGTTATTTTTTTTTATTTTTATTTGATAAATTGTGTATTGTATTTAAATAATTATAATTGTATTTAAATAGTGATTGTATTATTTTTATTATTTTTATTTTGATTGTTTTAGGATTTTGGCTAGCCTGGACCCATGTCAGACCCTAGTGGACCCATGTCCAACCCAGCCCACACCCTTGTGAGAATTATTTTGGGGCTTAGATTTATTATTATATTTTTAGAAGGTTAGTGGGAGAGATTTGGAGCTAGTTTGAGTGCATTTGAAGACCCGAAACCCAAAACCGAGTTTCGGGAGGGCATTTTGGTCATTTGGACTTGTGTAAACCCTTTTATATTTGCTTTGGCCGGCCCCCACCTAACCCACCCGTGAGAAATCCAGCAGCTCAGCCCCCCTCTCTCTTCATTCTACTTCTTCTTCTTCATTTCTTCTTCTCCACTTCTTCTTCCTTCTTCCTTCTTCTCCAAAGTAAGTCTCTTCTTCCATTTTTCTTCTTTCTTATTTCATTCCTTCTTCCTTAAGCTAACCCTAACCTTGCTTTTTCTCTAACCTAGGTGTGTGGAGCCTAGACTTTGTGTGGAGACTAGTTTTGGTGGCTTGGAGCTTGAGGGACGTGATTTCTAGGGGTTGTGAGACTTTGGCCTTGGGATTCCAACTCCCAAGAGGTAAACCTAACTTTCTCCTTCCTAATTATTTTTATGTAGTGTAATTAGTGTTGTAGAACCCTCCTAGACCCTAAGCCTACCCGTAGGAGGAAGTTGGAACTAGTTTGGTTGAGTGTAGAGACTTTGACATTAGGTTTTGTGTCGAATTCGGGTGGAATCCAAATTTGGCCCAATTTTGGGTGATGCCCTAGGTTAGACGGACCTAGGTAGACGTTGTCGGGTGTCTAGAGGGTGAGTGCGTGTCTCCGTTCGGACACGGGAAGCCGTGTCGCAGAGAAACGGGCGTTTCGGGCAAAATTGGGGCTTTTCGTCATCGCCGATTCTAAGCGCGTGTGCGTTTCCGCCACGGGCCTAGAATCGACGCGGGAGCACATTTTCTAGGATCTAGGCATCGTTTAGAGTGCGTGGGTAAATTTTGGGCCGATTCTGAGTTCGTTTGGTATGCGTTTCAGAAGGTTTTCCGAGCCACGCACCACGTGTTCGTCGAAATGACCGAACGGCCATTTCGACTTGGTTTTCTCGTTTCGGTCTTGTGCGCGCATTGGGTTAGTATCGGGGGGTGTGTGCTAGAGTTTTTGAGCTATATTATATATATTTTAGGGTGTTGGTGAGTGTCGGGGTCGTTGGGCGTGAGTGGGGCGTGTGGTTTGTTTGTTGTTGTGTGTTGTGTTAGTGTATATGTGTCTATATATATATATATGTATATATTTATATGTATGTGTGTTTATCTATATATATTTATATATATATGTGTGTATTTAGATCTATGTGCTTGTGTGTGTATATGTCTATGTGTATATATATATATGTATATGTGTAAGTGTGCTTGTGTGTGTGTATATGTATATATATATTTTGGGTGTATGTATATATATATATAGTTGAGAGTGTGTGTAGATATATATATATATTAAGTGTATATATATATGTAGATATGTATATACATTTTTGTGTGTGTGTGTGTTGATAGTGTTGTGAGTGTGTGTGCGTGTTAGTGTGTGAGTGTGCTAGTGTGTGTGTTAGAGTGTAGATATAAGTGTGTGTATATATATAGATATCTAGTTATATATATATAGATATATATGTATGTATATATATATAGAGTGATATATATATGTATATATGTATAGGAGTGTGTGTGTGTGTTGTGAGAGGAAGGGGGGGATAGCAAGCAGTGGCTGCAGCTGCTGCTGTACTGCAGCAGCAGCACAGCAGCAGCAGGAAGCTGCAGCACCAGCAGCAAAAGCAGCAGCAGGCTCAGCAAGAGCAGCAGCATCAGCAGTAGCATGGAGCAGCAGTAGCAGCCCAGGTAAGCCCCAGCAGCAGCTAGAATAGCAGGGAGAGGGTGAGGAATAGATAAGGAGATAGATTGATATATAGCTAAGTAGATAGCTAAGTAGATATATCAATAGATAGATAGTTAGGTAGATAAGATAAATACATAGATAGATGGCTAGATTAATAGATAGATAGCTAGGTATTAGATAGATAGATACTAGATAGGTAGATAACTAGATACTTAGATATACCTATCTAAGATATAGATATCTATATACCTATAAGTTATATATATATATATATGTTATGTTAGGTAAGATAATGGGTATTGGGTATATCTGTATGTGGATATATATGTATATAGGTAGATACCTACTTAGATATATATAAATATGATAGATATATATATTACCTAGCCTAGATTTATAACTAGGTGTATAATTAGTAGCTAGACAGCTAGCTAGAGGGGTTTTAGAGCGAAACCTCAATACCTTGAGATACCGAGGTATCTCGATACCTTGAGATATTCAAGGTATTGAGTTTCGAGCGGGGTATTTGAGCATTAGCCTAGGAGATATCTTGGAATGATTTTCATATGTTTATATGTATATATTTACGTGTGTTAGCATAGGTTTTAGCGGGTTTAGGCGGGGTGCGTGGCCTAGGGAGAGGTATCGGATACCGAGGGTGTCCCGGTATCTCAATTAGGCGAGTTTGTGAGTTTAGTAGCTTAATGAGCTCGGATTGACCTAGAATTTCAGGGGCACCCTAGTTTGACCTAGCTTTGACCAAATTTGTTCCCGTTGACCGTAAAAGTCAACGTTTGACCTAGTTTTGACCTAGAGTTGACTTTTTGGACCCCGGGTTGACTTTTTGACCCAAATTTTACCGGTTTGACCCGTTCGACCTAGAATAGCCCTAGAATCCTGTTTTTAATTATTTTATATCAGAGTAAATGCTTAGAACCCTGTTTAATTCTGCTTTTCGCATTAGGTCCTTGCGACACCGGTCCGGATCTCGATCCTCATCAGTTGCTCAGGACATCAGGCGAGTACCTACCTCTGATAGTTTCCATTTCATGATAGCGTTTATATCACCTGTTCTAGGACTGTGATACTTGATTCTGACACATTGTTACACGAGCTGGTACTAGTAGATCCCGCCATGAGGTGCTATCCCCCTTACCGTGTTCAGCGGGTACTCTATCACGTGTATTTCATCATGTGCTTCGGGTATTGATTATCATGTGCTATCATGTGCTTCTTGTGCTCTCGCCTTCGTGTGCGCGAGCTATTATCATGTACGTAGCATGTTGTGGTTGGATCCGATGGTATTAGTGGGGGAGGGGAGTAGGAGTTGGTTATATGATCAAAGCCAAACAGTATTCATGTGTATGTCGGTTATGCAACTCACGCATAACGGAGTTATCGTAGTGTTCTTCATGTGCAACCTAAGCCGATCATATAACGAACTTGTGCTCAAGGCACTTAGCTAGTATTCATGTTTCTCACCTGCAGTTACTTTTCCAGTACTTGTATTGTTCTCCAGTTTATATTGCAGCTACTTATTGTGCTCCAGCTTATATTTATTTCCTGTGCATCTTGTATACTTTTCTATTGCTCTTCATTTACACTTTACCATGTATTTGGAGTTGCTTTCAGAGTTATGTACTTCGCACCAGTCCTGACTGGGCATATTTTTTCCAGAGGATCCTGAGGACTATTGCCCGACGTTCTACGGGCCAGGTGTTGACGACTGTTGTGACCCCGAGATCGAGGAGTGCGTCGAGGAGTCGCCGATAGCACCCTAGTTAGCTAGGTGGGTTTCCTGGGTTATCCCAGTGGTTTGCATTTTGGATGACTGTACTTATTCTCTTGTGCTTCTGTGAGATGTTGTAGATTATTAGACTTGGACTGTATTATTTTGGATTGTCTTGCTCTCTTGGTTCTGGTTTTCTTTGTTTATATCATATCGTGCTTATTTCTTCCCCTAGATTTTGTGATTGAGATTCATATATATATTGCATGGTTGCCCTCCTTCGGGAGAAGATTATTTTGATATATATATTGCGTGGTTGCCCTCCTTTTGGAGAGGTCATGCCGGATTTTTCTGTGAGATATAGATAGATAGTTGACCTAGAACGGACCTTTACAGCGTTCTACCGCCGATTCTGCGGCGTAGGCTGGACGTACCCACGGCTCGTGCCCAATTTTCGGGTGCGGGTCGTGACACCTGCGCCAAGTAGGTGTCGGTAATCTGTAATGCCTCACTTAGAGCAACCCGAGTGTCTTTGGAGAGTCAAAGAAGATCGAATAGTGACAACTTCTCTGGAGTATTGGTTAGTTGTGCTAAGATGTCAAAGTTGTTGGGCTTCTCCACCCCCTAAGTTGTATCTTTGTGCAGCAGTTTATCGAAGCAAGTTTCTTTCTGCTTGGACTTGTCTGCTGCCGGAGGTTGGGATAGACCCAGATCAGATTTTGTAGGTGTGGTGATTGGGAGCACACCATCGTTAATGATATCGTATTCTCGTTGGTAAGCCAGGCCTGACCTTGTCGTTACTTCTATCGCTTCTTCGAAAGGAAGAGAAATCGTGTAGCAGGACTTGGAATGCAAGCCCTTGGACTTGGTGGCAGAAGGAGTTGTCTGCTGCATCAAGTTTAGAGCAAGATCTGGATGGACCTATATGACCTCCTCCCGTGATGTGGGTAGAGGTATCAGCCCGACCATTTGGTCATGAGCTGACTGGGGGATTGAAAACCTCTATTGTTGCCCTGGGGATTGGTATCACTCCGTTTTGGGCTTCCGTTGCAGGAAAGTTACCAAACTGGAGAGATACTATATTAGCGTCAACTGTTTTGTCATCGAAGTCCAAGCTGAGGGGCTTGATGTCGAGCAGACGTTGGATGTACCGCTTCAATATATAGAAATCCTGCATCATATGGTAGACGTATCGATGGTAGTGGAAGTACTTCAGATTATTCACATCGACTGCCTCAACAGGCCGCTTGACGTCGGGGAGCCGAAGCTTGTTTCCATTCATTAGCACATCAAAGAATGCCATGATGGTATCATCTTTGAAAGAATAAGTTTTCTTTGGTTTTGGAACCTCTGCAAGCTTTTGCTCGGGCTTCTTGGTTATATTGGCGATAAGAGCATGCTTCCAATTGCCATCTCGGGCGCTATTGTCACTGTTATTGTTATAAGGGCATTTTTCCTTATCATCAGCGACGAAGGTCTGTATTTCTAAGAGGCTGGCCTATTTTAATTTCTTCACAGCATCGACATTATTTATGATGAATGTCGTCCAGTCTTTAAACTGAGAGTTGCCTGTCCAGAGTCTGACTGTGGAAGGAGATTTCTCCGGCAGGTGTCATCAGTGTGGACTCGAGATTACCGGGGGTAACTTTAGTGCCACTTGTCTGTACCGCTCGATGTATTCTCGTACAAACTCTTTCTCTCTTTGTGTGATATCTATTAAAGAGGACATCATCATGTTGTTTCCTCCGTCATAGAACTGAGCAAGGAAAATACCTTTGAGATCGTCAAACGACAAAATACAGTTATCCTGGAGTCTGCAGAACCAATCAAAAGCTATTCCAGATAATGTCCCAACAAAGAGCTTGGTTAAGAGGGCATTATTGCGAGGCAGATACCCTATTACCTTCTCGAAGTAACTCATGAATTGACAGAAAGATGTCTTTCCATCAAACGTAGTCAAGTTAAATTGGCTTATACTTGGGCGGGTACGATACATCTCTCCACTCGAGGGGATACGGTTGCCGGATCCCGAGCTCGCGAGTGAGTCCTGATTGCTCATTGAGTCTAGACGGGCCCAGAGTTCTTATACCTCCCGTATTGCTTCCCGGGCTTCATCGACTGTGGAAGGAGTAGATAATCCAGGGAGGGGATGCTTACCGCCAGCGGGTGAAGCAGTTGTATTTGAATCCCCGTTGGTCCGAGGGTCCAGTCTTGCTTGACCAGAGGCCTTTACTGGTTGTGAGACTATATTTGCCTTGATCTCTAGAATTTTTTAGGTCAAGGCCTGCATTGACACACTCTTGGTTTGCATCATGGCCTCGAGGGTTTTGAGATATTATCGATTATTGGGGCCCTCATGATCGTTCCTGGTCAGATATGTTGTTCTCACATGGGAGACATGGATGAGATGGTGGATATCATACTTTTTCTCTCAGACTCTTGCCGTGAATAGTCATCCAGGAAAGTTGGTAGTGCCACATCCTCGTCGAACTCGGAGGGAACACTACCCCCACCATAGGAAGCTGCATCTTCTTGGAGAAGGTAGCCATCCCCAGGGATCTCAGCATCTGTTCCTTCGGAATCACCATCTTCTCGAAATGCCGAATTATCAAAAAGGTTCGGGGGAGTACAACCCCCAGCTTTTGTAGCTATCTGAGGTCCTGAGGAAGAACTACCCCCAGTAGCTAACAGATTCTTCTTTTAGCGGGTGTCCAGGAAAATACCTTTTGCGGGTTACCCTACATGTCCTCCTTGGACCCGTCTTTTTGACCCGCTGGACGAGAGTGACGGACTGGATGTGCTAAACTTTTGAACTCCCCTCATGGAGGTGGCATTTTGAGCAGAATAACACAAGGCGAAGGAAAGATCCTCTTTCTCTAGTGCATGCCCCTGTTCTCCGTATTGCAGCCGGGTGGATGTCTTTGGTTGCAACCGCTGTAATGCTGACTTCCTGTTTGTGGGTACTGCTACTTTGTTACAATAGCAGTTGATGATAATTCTGGCATAGTGATGCCCTGGGGAGGATACTTCATATTTCGTAGTTGATTCCCTAGTTTTTGTGCTTGTGATTGATCATGCTGCGTAAGTTAAGCGAGGACTGATTCACCTTTGCATCCTTCTTATGATCCCAGATAGACCGAGCATATGCGTGCGTAGGTATTGACTTTGCTTCCTGACTTGTGGTTCATACAAGATCTTTCCCTTGGTTTCTAATGGAAGACTCTTTAGACTGACCCTGTCCAATTGCCACTGTGGGCTGGACGCATGGTTCAGTATTGAATAACTTTTTGTCAGGGGTACGCATTACCGTTAGCGGTGCCTGCTGATGGTTGATCGAATGAGCAATTGCTTGAGCTTAGCGAGCTCGCATTGGCCTAGACTTCTTCGTCCTAGCACGTGCTGGTGCATAGTATGAAGAGTCCAAGTTTATATCTTTTTCTTTCTCAGCATGGCGTATGGAGTCAACACTGCGTGAGATTTGGTCGAAGACGGAACTTCTATTATTGTCCTGGCTGCATGCGTCCATCTACCTACAGCTGCCTACCTTTGCCGTATAGTCCTTCTTATGCAGCCTTTGACATGGCTGCATGGAACATGTCTTAGTGCTCAAACTCCTGGCATCATAGTATTTTTCTCGACCAGAGCTCAAGTACTGAGCACTTTCCTTGTCAAAAGAGGTAGTGCCGCATGGTAGTGCCACCTGAGTGGGTTCAGCTAGTATGGACGCATGATTTGCGTTTTCTGTGGCTGGGAGAGAGATGGGGAGCGCATGCTCCGCAGTTGGGTGAGGCACATCGGCATTTGCCGTCCATGACCTGCGGGTCTTCTTAGGCTTTGCCAGCCTCGGTGAAGCGCCGCCTTCAGAGAGCATTTCCTCAAAGGCTTGCTGGTTGAAGCGTGCAACCAGCATCCTCTGGGTTGAACCTAATTTTGATGTGTCAGACTGCGTCACGACCTTCTCATCATAGGAGAATGATGTCCCCAGTAGAGTTGCCACCTTGCTCGCCATTAAAGTGAGTTTAAGAAACTTTTGTTCAACAACCAACAAAAAGTACAAAGAAATCCTACACAAAAAATTAAAGTACAATATTTTTTATCTGGGAAAGTGACAATGGAGATCGAGTACTACAACGACTCCTTTATTCCATCGACGGTCCGACGAGGGAATGAGCATGCCCTCTTCTCTTTTCTCTCTCTTGAGCTTGTGTGCACGTACGTAGCTCAATTGGGGGTATAGCCTCTAAAGCAGAAAAGCCAGCCCTTTGGAACGTTTATGTTTCTCTTATTTATAGCCATCATACTAATGCTCTATAGGTGCCACATATGCTTATGTTTGGTGGCCACATAGGGTTCCTTCAATAGAATATAGTTATAATTATAGCCGCATAATATGGGTAGGCTGCCACGCGACTTCGGTTAGGATCTGCTGTCTAATAAGATCTCGGAGTTATTTTTAACTCCCCCATATGCATGACTCGGTCAGTAGGACACGTAATCAGCACTAACTGTGTGAAGATCTTTTCGGTTGCAACTGACAGATCTTGCAAGCTGAAAGCCGCATAATATCTTGGCCACATAGCTTCTTGGCCGTATATGTTCTCTCCTTTGGCCTTGGTCTTATGGATACTTTAGCTGCATGGCATTGTGGCCGCAGGCAAACTCTCATCTAGTCTTGATCGAATGAACACTTTGGCCGCATGATGACGAGGCCGCTTAGGACCGAAGTCGCATATGAGTGAACACGTGGCATGGCAAGTCCGATGAAGTCATTAATGTACTAAAATAACTTTTTATCTTTTTACCATGCTTCTGCTATGTGACTTCCTTTTTGGCTTAATTTCTCCTTATTCGAACTTGGGGGCGCATGTTTGTTGGACGCATGGATCTGAATTTTTCATGCTTCTATAGTGTCATAATGACGTAGTAGGTTTGAATGTGTAAAGATGGGCCACAAAAAGACGGTTGCAGTTGTTGGCATCGGTGATGTGCACTTGACAACGGTGCTTGGTGAGAAGCTCGTTCTCAAGGGTGTGCGACATGTATCGGGTTTGCAGTACAACTTGGTTCAGTAGGGAGGTTGGCGGATGATAGCTATCACAGTTTGTTTGGGGACACATATTGGATGCTTACATAGGGTTCCCAATATTTGTCTCGAGAAGATATATATTGTGGCATATACAGGCTCAAGTAGCTGAGTTGTATAGGAAGGCCACAGACATCGGATAGAGGCTCGAGGGGTGGTCGATTGGAGTTTGTGGATCATCAAGAACTTATTTTGGAGGCTCTTCTAAAGGTTTTGATGGTTACGGAGGATTCAGTTTGTCGAGGCAAAGCGACGAATGATGATGAGCCAAATATTGAGGATTAGTATGTCACTTCCATGACAGATGGTCGGTCTCCAGGTGGGGGTTGTTCCATGAATTCAGTACTGGTGATGAGTGGTTTGCCATAAAACTTTTTGGAGCGATATCGGTTTCAGCAGTTCGAAGCCAGGAAGGAGATCAAGGTGTGCAGGAAACTCAATTAGAGGTGGGTGCATCTCCATTTGCATAGTTCTAGGGGAGATGTGGCTCATCAACGGCGTGTATAGTATATGATATTTTGCTCGAGGATGCACGTGTAAAGGGGAGCTTCAATGAAGGACAAGAAGTTAGGCATGTTGATAAGTCTGAATCTTGGAAGAACTGCACCGTCTGCTTGTTTGGATCAGCCAAGGGTGAAGAAGCTCGACAAAATGGTAGCACATTCCGGTAGACGTCGAAAGTTGGGGACAGGCAGTCAAGGCTTACGAGTGGCACAAATTTTGGTCTTGGCCATGTCATTGATATCGACAAGATCCAAGTGGCACAAAACGTGCTACACATGGCAGCTAGCATCGACGTGATAGTCGAGGAGCTGGAGACAAAGAAAGATGCATAACAACTCGGTAGATCGAAGATTAGTGGCATGGGGTAGCAGAAACTCTATCGTGGAATGACACACATAGAGTCCAGTTGAGGAGCCATGGTTCGACACCCACTCATCAAACTGGAGATAGAGTATGTTGGGTCCAGTCTGGATTTGGTAACAACAATTTTGTGGAGCCCAAATCTTATCAAATATTTGATTTGATGCATTTTAGAAATTTGCATTAAATATTTGATTTGACCAGATTTGAAAGTCCATAATTGGTGTTGGACTATTTTAGGTAATAAGTTTCCTATTTTAGGGTTTCTATTTTAGAAATTTTTATGACCTAAAATAGGGTTTCTCAACTATTTATATGTGTCGAGGGTAGAGAAAAAAGAAATAGCACAAGATGGAGATTCAGGGTGCTCGTCCATAGAAAATCTAAGAAAATGTCTATATTTTTCTCTTAGGAGTTGTCATCCAAGATAGAAGGAAGAGAAGATGTGATCGAGTTGTCCCCGCCTTCATTCAGGGAGATCGCTATGGGTAGTGTGACTAATTTTATTGTAATCTCTGTCTTTTCTTCTTAAGTGTGGTGAGGGAGTTTGTGAAACCCCAAAATTTTAATAAACAGTATTAGTTATTTTAATTATTTAATTATTTTATTTATAGTAATTATGTGCTAAATAGAGAAAATAGAATTTATTTATTTTTTTATTTGAGGTGTTTGTGCATTTAGAAGATTTTTGGAGCCATTATATATTTTCCCAAATTTATTTCATGTAGGAGACCCTGTGGACAGTTGCTAGCTTAATGGTATGCACAAATATAATTTTCTAGAATTTTCTAGGTATATATATGTATATATATATATATATATATATATATATATATATATATATATATATATATGTATGTATTTATTTAGTTAATTAGAATAAGAAAGAAAAAGAAATAGAAAATGGGTTGGATCCTAATGGATCCAAACCCAAACCCATACCCTATAACCTACCCAAACCCATTTCCCTTAAACCAAAATCAACAAAGAAAGAAGGAAAGAAAGAAAACAGCAGCAACAAAGAAAGAAAGAAAGAAAGAAAGGAAACCGCAGCAGCTGCGGTTATAAGAAACTGCCCCCCTTCCGAGTGGATTCCCCCCCCCCCCCCGCACCGCCTATTTCTCTCTACATATACTCCCTTTCCCAAAACCTAAACCTAATTCTCCCATCCACCCTCTGCGTCGCCCAGCCTCCAGCCGTCGCGCCATAGCTGACCGTGCCGGAGCTGCCCCGCGCCGCCAGCACAACGTCCACGACAACCGCGCAACCCGCACAAGAATGGACAGCAACGTACCTGTGTTCCTGCTCCATTTTTTGTGTCCTTGCTCGACCAAACACGACCCCGTCTTCTCCGGTACGTTCACCACCGATTCCTCTCTAATTCTTGTATATTAGTTTACCTCGTTCAGCACGTAAACCTAGGCAAAAATAGCGTCCAAGTTGACGAAAAATGATAACTTTTGGGAACGCAGAAAACTGCAGTAAACTATCTATGTTCATGGATTCCTATCTCTCACAACAGAGATCCAATTTCAAATTTTTTTTGGTATGCGACGTCCACTTAACTTAGTTTATTTTCTGTTAAATACAATATTTTATTAGCTGCTATATGTAAAAATAAATTAGGTAAAAAACTCCAAAAACTTACTTTTTTCAAATTCCAAAAATTATGATACGGAGCGCGCCCCACCTTGTACCAAGTGTACCAAAACGTGCGCGCAGTATACCCGGACGTGTGGGATTTCGCGAAACCTGATTTGGACGCGTGTGTGCATCGAAATCAGCCCGTATCCACAAAAATTCCCTATGTCGCGACTTTTGCAAAAGCCCTGCACATTTAGTGCACGCTCATCAGAATGCGACGAAACTTGCGCCACTGGACTCGTGGTATCGCACTGGTCCTGTGATCCAATTTTCACGCAATTCTGAGACAGTTGACCAAGTCGCCAATTGGAGGGCCCTATGGTTGACTTTTTGGGCAAAATTGTGTTCGGCTCATCAGAATCCACATTTGGACATACCGTTGAGTTCGTACTGACATTTAGAGTTTGTTTGGCCTATAATTTGTCCCATTTAAAGACCTTTACCTTTGGCACACTTTTTGGTGCAAAGTGGGCCACACATGGACCCCACCTTGACCCAAAATTACCGTTTTGCCCCTGTGTCCAAATTGGATGAAAGGGTAGTGTTTTCTAGCTATTTCGATTATTCTTAGAATATTGGTGATATTTATTTCAGCATCCGGAGACGTTTATTCTGAGGCCATAGTTTCTGACTCTTGGTGGTTGACATCTGGACGTTATATTTTACAGCTCTCTTGCCAGACAAGTATACCTTATCTTGTTGTACTATTTAAGTTCATTTATTATTTTAGTTGCATGTTTATTACTTTATATTATATAAACTGTGCGCGTCCGAGAGAGACTCGGGTGCAGTCAACGAAGGCGTTGACGTTAGGACTTGTGTCTAACCTAGAGTCTAGTAGACCCACCTAAATTGTTGGAGTTATCGGTATGACTCCCCAGGCCTTGACACGTATCATTTCACGTCACAGAGTGAGTTCATGTAGGGACGCGTGCCTCATACTCGACTGACCATCGATGTGAGCAACACGTGTAACGGTATTTAGCTTAGTTGTTTATTTCTATAGAGACTTGAATTTTTGTACGAGATGTCCACGTCATATTCGCGACTTGTACATTTGTATTGGGCGGGGAGGACGACTAGTAGGTGTATGGGACACCTCCTCCTCTATACAGATATCGCACTCGACGGAGTGATACGGACGTATATATATATTACAGATACCACGTTCTTTAGAGTGTTGGATGTTACTTGATGATTTTGCAGATACCACACTCTAAAGAACATTGGACGTTATACTATTTCAGATACCATGCTCCTCGGAGATGGACGTTATATTGCGCCCGTGTTATAGGGGGCATATGTGGCATATACTAGTTAGTCATGCCGATTGGTGAATTACGTCTGCATATGTCTAGCCTACACCTTCCCTACGCACTAAGTTGTCCTCAAATTGCATTCACTTAGATGGTTAGCACACCCCCTTTATTTATTCAATATTTACTTTATGGCATGCTTCTATGTATCTTGTTATGTCCCTCTGAGGACCTGGTCCCTTTCCCGGTGTAGATGTTCATGAGTATACGCAGGAGTGCAGATCCGGACAGGCTACTTAGCTTTCGAGGAGGTCTTCTCTTCGAGACTCGTGATTGTCAGATGTTGTACTTATATGGTATTTATCTTGTTCATTTGATATTCTACTTCGGCAGTAGATTTGTTTCTATCCGACTGTCATTCTTTAGATACTTTATATTGAGATCTAGTTACATGGTTGTTTGTTATTCATTTATATTTAATTTTTGTGGATGAGATTTAGATTATACCCTGTGACTGGTGATAGTTTTACCACTTGTGAATTATTGTTCATTATACAGCGTACGCAGGTATTATGGTTTCTATATATTGGAGTTGCCATATACATGCGGCTGACATGCTTACGTGCCCTAGTTCTACGTATTTTGGGACTAGGGCGTGACATGTTTTTAGTGGTGGCCCATGCAGGTCAGAGCATATTGTCTCGGTTACGTTACTGTACCGAGCAAGCCTGCACCTAGGATTAGAATATATGATCTCATCCACAATTGACTATGACTTATCTTCCTTCCAGTCTGTTCTATTTACATAATTGTATCCTACTTGATTCATGTGCTTCCCTGATAGTTCCTTGAGTATAGCCCCAACTAAAATATAGGAATCCCTGTTGATGGAATGATACTTAGGGTAACATTCCTATTAAGAATACCACTAGGGCATTGACACATCACTAAGTTTAGGATACTAAATGAATCCTAGCCTTCCTTACTACCTAATGAACCCTAGCAACCCATACATGTAGAATGATTGACCATTATCCCTTGATAATTAGGGATGACTTGAAAGTAGTATAGACACCACTAGGATTAGTTTGAAATTTGACCATAATGTTTGACCCTAGTATGGAGGAACCGATAGAATCCAATGTTAAATATTAGGAATAACCCAGCTTTTCATGGTAAGATAGTACTAGAGAGCTACAACTTTAGCTTCTTATCTTGATAATAGCAGAACAGTATCTTAGGAAGCCAAGAGGAATGACTAGAACATTCTCTTAATCATACCTCGAACACAAAGAATAGCAACCACCTTCCTTCAAGAAACCATGACATTATCTAGAGTCTTTTTATTTAGTTTATGACTTGTTCCTCTGAACCCTTAGTGCTCGCTTTTGTGCGACGACTAATTTATGTTCTTCTATTTCTTCATCTTTTAATTCATGCCACCTGACGCTTCTGATTGTAAGACCAAGCGATTTTATTCTATGTTAGGATATATAGCTTGCTAGGATTACAGTGGTTACTCTTGAATTTTGAATTATGTGATACGTAGTTAGAACTTGATAGTTTAAGTTATTCTTGTAGATTATGACCTAACGATTATCCCTTAATTTAAATCACGTAACTTGTACCACACCTTGATACGAGCTATATTTCCCTTTTTTCTTGAAGGCCAGTAACTTTTTTATTCTTACTATTGACACTTGTTTAATAAGCACAGTGATTAAGACTTGAGATGACCATTACCTATATAATGCAATAGGAGACCTTAATGAGTACCAAGATCTTTTCCTCGTGTACCCTAATAAGAATTCTACTTTATTTACCAGGACCAGGTTATTTTATAGGATCTCCTTTTAGGCAGTTGCAGTATTAGTTTATTATAAGTTGGGTAGTATGCCTCATAACCTAGTAACACATAGTCCTCTTGACTCATTATTGCAGTATAACTGAATGACTTTAACTGTATACTAGCATAAGATGATAGTGTTTATTAAGACTGTAGAACTTAGAAGGCCATACCCCTATTTGGTCGACAAGCGACTTAGACAAGGAGTTAGAATAATAACTGTAGAGATTGTACAGTCTTATCTTTTTGTGAATTTGAATTATTTGTATTTTCTCTCATCATAATCTAGCGTACTTATATTTGTTGTACTACCTTGACTTATGCTGCTATTATAGCCTGGTTTTGCAAGCTTATTCTTTATCAAGCTTGTTCATGATATATGTATTATTGGAGTACTACACTAATACATTTCAGAATCAGTGTATTACGGTCTGATCAATCATAGTGCGCTTGGTTCGCCCTTCGCATAACTACTTTACGTGGATTGAGAAATATAGTGATTAGTAGACGAATGTACTTGCCCTCTAAATATGTCTGAGCATATCATATCAGTTACATAACTGTACTGATACGAGCATGTGAATAGGAATTAACCAAATAGGATTTCAATCCATAACTGCCTTGACAATTCACATTTGAATTCTTTAAACGTCTTGATCCCCACACCTCTAATCTATTACCTCCCCCTTGAACTCTTGATTATTGTTTCCGTCTTCCCTTATTCCGGAAAGACGAAACATCGTGCTTAGTATGAGTACGAAAAGTGTATTATTTCTGTAGCCATTTCTGTTTGTTTCTTGGGAGAATTACCAAACTTTATTATTATATTTGATTTCAGTTTAAAAATTGTGCTACCTTTAGAATGACCCTTCACTACCTACCTACATTTTATTTTATTACTTTCCTGATACGTGCATCACTATGGCAGCATAAAATTTTTGCCTCGTAACTTTGGTCAAGTTCAGAACTCAAGTATTACGATGAAGAATGTATCATTTTGCTATCAGGGGTCTAAATGGATTTTACCTGGATGGACAATTGACTAACTCCTGAATGGATAGCAGCACCTATGACTCGGTTGACTTGTAAGGATCAAGAATTCATATGGACCGCCGAGTGTCAAGCCGCTTTCGAGGAGTTGAAGAAGCGACTGACCACAGCACCAGTATTGACTATTCCATCAGGATCAGGAGGTTCTGTAATCTATAATGACGCTTCAGGGAAAGGCTCGAGATTTGTATTGATGCAGCATGGCAAGGTGATTGCATATGCATCTAGACAATTACGAGTGCATGAGAAGAATTATCCAACTCATGACTTGAAACTTGCGGCCGTTGTATTTGCTCTGAATCTATGGAGACATTACTTATATGGGGAATGAGTGGAGATCTATATAAAATACAAAAGCCTCAAGTACGTCTTCACACAGAAGGAGTTAAATATGAGGCAAACTCCGATGGCTTGAATTGACGAAAGATTTCGAGATAGAGCTATATTATCACCCAGGCAAGACTAACGTTGTAGCAGATGCGTTAAGCCGAAAGCCAGCAGCTTATTTCTTGACAGCACAGAGAGAATTATTAGAGGACTTGCAAGAGCTTGGCATTGAAGTGATTTACCCGGAGCAGATGGGACTTTACGATGTGGTGATCGTCTTTATGTTCCAAATGGAAAGATTTGACAGGAGCTGATGACAGAAGCTCATTGTTCAATATATTCTATTCATCCTGGAGGCACCAAGATGTATCGTGACTTACGACAGCACTTTTGGTGGCATGGAATGAAAAGAGAGATAGCTCGCTTTGTAGCTAAATGCCTGGTATGTCAGCAAGTAAAGGCGGAGCACCAGAGAACAGCAGGATTATTGCAACCACTTTCGATTCCAGAATAAAAGTGGGAGCACATCACTATGGACTTTGTCACGAGTTTTCCCAAGAGTCCAAGTGGAAGAGATGCAGTATGGGTAATAGTGAACCAACTCACCAAGTCAGCATATTTCTTACCTTTTAGAGTTGGCCAATCTACAGAAGCTTTAGCTGACTTATATATGAGGCAGATCGTAAGATTGCACGACAAACCAGTCAGCATTGTATCAGACAGGGATTTGCGTGACCGAAATTGGTGGTCAACACCGTAGAGACAATTAAGAAGATACAAGGACACTTGCGAGCAGCGCAAGACAGATAGAAGCCGTGGGCAGACTTTTATCGTCGTCCCTTGGAGTTTAAAGAGGGCGATCATGTCTTCTTAAGGATACACCTACCAGAGGCACCATTCGATTTGGAGGGCGCGGCAAGTTGGATCCAAAGTATATTGGATCATTTGACGTGCTAGAAAGAGTGGGAGAAGTGGCATATCGACTTGCGCTACCACCTTCACTTGAGGGAGTACATGATGTATTACATATGTCGCAACTCAGGCAAAATGTGGCAGACAGCAGTCATGTTCTTGACCATTCGGAGATCACCCTTGGTCCGAGCTTGTCATACCAAGAGCAACTCGTGGGAATCCTTGATCGTCGAGAGAAAGTATTGAGGAACCAGTCTATTCCCCTGGTCCGCGTGGCATGGAAGCTTGGCGCGCCAGGAGAATCAACTTAGGAGTGGGAGGACGACATGCGCAAGCATTTTTTTGAACCTATTCGTTGACCAAGGTATGAAATTAATTTGTTAATTTATACCTTATACCATCAATGACTTTCTACCGTGGCTTAGTTTTAATTTTGAGGACGAAATTTTTTAAGTTGGGTAGATTCTGAAACCCCAAAATTTTAATAAACAGTATTAGTTATTATAATTAATTAATTATTTTATTTATAGTAATTATGTGCTAAATAGAGGAAATAGAATTTATTTAATTTTTTTATTTGAGGTGTTTGTGCATCTAGGAGATTTTTGGAGCCGTTATAAATTTTTCCAAATTTATTTCATGTAGGAGACCCTGTGGACAGTTGCTAGCTTAATAGTATACACAAATAAAATTTTCTAGAATTTTCTAGGTATATATATGTGTATATATATATATATAATTATATATATATGTATTTATTTAGTTAATTAGAATAAGAAAGAAAAAGAAATAGAAAATGGGTTGGATCCTAATGGATCCAAATCCAAACCCATTTCTCTTAAACCAAAACCAACAAAGAAAGAAGGAAAGAAAGAAAACAGCAGCAGCAAAGAAAGAAAGAAAGAAAGAAAGAAAGAAAGAAAGAAAGGAAATCACAGCAGCTGTGGTTTTAAGAAATCGCCCCCCTTCCGCGTGGATCCCCCCCCCCCCCCCCCGCACCGCCTCTTTCTCTCTACATATACTCCCTTTTCCAAAACCTAAACCAAATTCTCCAATCCACCCTCGGCGCCACCCAGCCTCCACCCGCCGCGCAGCAGCTAACCGTGCCGGAGCCGCGCCGCCCGCACAACGTCTACGACAACGGCGCAACCCGCACAGGAATGGACAGCAACGTACCTGCATTCCCGCTTCGTTTTTCGTGTCCTCGCTCTAGCAAACGCGACCCCGTCTTCTCCGGTACATTCACCACCTATTCCTCTCTAATTCCTGTATATTAGTTTCCCTCGTTCAGCGTGTAAACCTAGGCAAAGACAGCATCCAAGTTGACGAAAAATGACAAATTTTGGGAACGCAGAAAAGTGCAATAAACTACCTATGTTCATGGATTCGTATCTCTCACCACAGAGATCCGATTTCGGATTTTCTTTTTGGTATGCGAATACCACTTAACCTAGTTTATTTTTTGTCAAATACAATATTTTATTAGTTGATGTATGTAAAAATAAATTAGGTAGAAAAATCTGAAAACTTACTTTTTCTAAATTATAAAAATTGTGATACGGAGCGCACCCCGCCAAACGGGACCGTTCCGCCATGTACCAAGTGTACCAAAAGGTGCACGCAGTATACCCGGACGTGTGGGATTTTGCGGAACCTGATTTGGACGCGTGTGCGCGTCGAAATCAGCCCGTATCCGCAAAAATTCCCCGTGTCGTAACTTTTGTAAAATCCCTGCGCATTTAGTGCACGCTCATCAGAATGCGACAAGACTTGCACCACTGGACTCGTGGTATCACGCTGGTCCTGTGACCCAATTTTCACGCAATTCTGAGAAAGTTGACCAATCGCCAATTGGCGGGCCCCACGGTTGACTTTTTGGGCAAAATTATGTTCGGCTAATCGGAATCCACATTTGGACATAACGTTGAGTTCGTACTGACATTTAGAGTTTGTTTGACCTGTAATTTGTCCCATTTAGAGACCTTTACCCTTGGCATGCTTTTCGGTGCAAAGTGGGCCACACATGCACCCCACCTTGACCCGAAATTATCGTTTTGCCCCTGTGTCCAAATTGGACGAAAGGGTAGTGTTTTCTAGCTATTTCGCTTATTCTGGGAACGTTGGTAATATTTATTTCAGCATCCGGAGACGTTCATTCTGAGGCTATAGTTTTTGACTCTTGGTGTTTGACATCTAGACGTTACATTTTGCAGTTCTCTTGCCAGACAAGTATACCTTACCTTGTTGTACTGTTTAAATTCATTTATTATTTTAGTTGCATGTTTATTGCTTTATATTATATAAACTGTGCGCGTCCGAGAGAGACTCGGGTGCAGTCAACGAAGGCGTTGATGTTAGGACTTGTGTCTGACCTAGAGTCTAGTAGACCCACCTAAATTATTGGAGTTATCGGTATGACTCTCCAGGCCTTGACACATATCATTTTACGTCACAGAGTGAGTTCATGTAGGGACGCGTGCCTCATACTCGACTGGCCATCGGTGTGAGCAACACGAGTAACGGTATTTAGCTTAGTTGTTTATTTCTATAGAGACTTGCATTTTTGTACGAGATATCCACGTCGTGTTCGTGACTTGTACATTTGCATTGGGCGGGGAGGACGACTAGTAGGCGTATGGGACACCCCCTCCTCTATACAGATACTGCACTCGACGGAGTGATACGGACGTATATATATATTGCAGATACCACGTTCTTTAGAGTGTTGGATGTTACTTGATGATTTTGCAGATACCACACTCTAAAGAATGTTGGACGTTATACTATTTCAGATACCATGCTCCTCGGAGATGGACGTTATATTGTGCCCATTTTATAGGGGGGCATATGTGGCATATACTAGCTAGTCATGCCGATTGTGAATTACGTCAGCATATGTCTAGCCTACACCTTCCCTACGCACTAAGCTGTCCTCAAATTGCATTCACTTAGATGGTTAGCACACCCCTTTTATTTTTTAGTATTTACTTTATGGCATGCTTCTAGGTATCTTGGTATGTCCCTCTGAGGACCTGGTCCCTTTCCAGGTGTAGATGTTCATGAGTATACGCAGGAGCGCAGATCCGGACAGGCTACTTAGCTTTTGATGAGGTCTTCTCTTCGAGACTCATAATTGTCAGATGTTGTACTTATATGGTATTTATCTTGTTCATTTTATATTCTATTTCGGTAGTAGATTTGTTTCCATCCGACTGTCATTCTTTAGATACTTTATATTGAGATCTAGTTACATGGTTATTGGTTATTCATTTATATTTGATTTCTGTGGATGAGATTTAGATTATACCATGTGACTGGTGATAGTTTTACCACTTATGAATTATTGTTCATTATACAGCATACGCAGGTATTATGGTTTTCATATATTGGAGTTGACATATACATGCGGCTGGCATGCTTACGTGTCCTAGTCCTACGTATTTTGGGACGGGGGCGTGACAGAGTTGAACTAACTAAGGCAAAGGGTTCAACTTTGGTTTTATTCAATCTTGTAATTTTATCCGAGTTATATATATTGGGATTTGTCTAAGTGAAGTAGTCACCGACCAAATACGCTGTTCTTATCTGTGTTTGGTGCTTGCATTTGACGGAAGGATTATCTCAAGTGGGTTGGGCTAAGTTTTTGTTGCGGGTAGTTTCAGAAATGGTATCGGAGCGCGATATCCACGTTCCGGTCCCAATAGTCACATCTCAATTTTAGGTTTGTTTGTATTACATTTTCATCAGCTCTTATCAAAATAACTTTTTTCCATGTGAACGAGTCTTTATTTTATGAATTTTTAGTAGCCAAACCAAATACAATCCTCACCTTTTATCATGCCCCAGTTCCAAAATAAGTAGGACAAAGAATACGTAATCATGTCAGCCAGTATGTATACGAAGGCTACTCCAATATTTGGAAACCTCCAATACAACCATACGCTGTAATATGAAACATAATTCATAAGTGGAATATATCTAAATATCATAAGTAACAGTCATACTAAATCTTATCCACAGACACAAATCAATAAATATGAACTAAACAATATATCATAATGATCAAGTCAAAAAACTACGAAAAATAATTGCCGTAAGGAGACAAATCCACTACCAAACTAGAATAAGAATAAAGTACGACATCTACAACAAAATAAAATAAAGAAAATAAATACATCAAGTAAATAATCAAATAGGCTCGAATGGAAAGACCACCTCGATAGGGAATAAAATAGCAGGTCCTGGTCCGTAATCATCTACACCTAGGGACAAAATTCAGATCCAGGTCCTCAGAGGGACGTAACAAGATACAATAAAAGTATGCCACAATATACTAAAAATAAAAATCCATAAAGGTCTCCTAACCATTCTATATGAAATGTACTTTTGAGGACAATATTCCTAATGAGGAGCTCTCGACACATATAGGTGCTCGACACAAGTAGTGCTCAACCGAGTCATTAGCGGACAATCTAGAGGAAAAGTAAATAAATGATCGACACACGTAGCGCTCCTCAGAGTTACCCGTGGCCAATCTAGAGAAAATTAAATAAACAATGAGAGCCCCTACGCTACTAGCTGTCCTCCCCACCCAATGCTCCTATACATATTGTCTCCACAACACGATGATACCTCTAAATAACTGCTAAGTCTTCTAGCATATAATTCTATTAGCAGTTATTTTTTATAAATATTTGCCTATTTTTGGAGGTGGTGTAGTCACACTTTGAATATGCGTGATCCAATCTACTAGTTATTCAATCATGTAATCCCGTCGTTTACCCCTTCGTACAAAATTTAGCATAAATTAGATCTACAAATTCTACGAATAATTGTCAATCCTAAATAACCAATTTTTATAAGATATTTACTAATAATTCAGAAAAATATAATTAATATTATATTTTTCCTACATTAAAATTTGATTTGTATATTGAGTACAAATTCTAGGCCATTAGAGTCAACTTTGCAAACATAATATTTGTGGCACACAAATCGAGGCATTATGTCGATAAAAAGTCAACCAATACAAAACCAAGATTTGAGTATGAAATCCTGTAGATTTTAGCGCTAAAAAAACACTGGAATCGATGGTTTCATTGAATCTTGAATCAGTAAAAATTTATTGCTAATATGGTTTACAGATTACAGTTTTGGTGGTTCAATAGTTACCCCTAGGTTCAACGAATTAAATAGAAAGCTAAAATACTCTATTAAATTCTAAGATAAACATATTTAATATTTTTTCGTGTCAACTTTTTGAAACTTAAAATCCTTCATGATTCCGAGTTCGGGATCTCCCAAAATCTCAAAAACACCAAAATGTGTCAGATTTCTGACAACTGGCACTCCACGAATTTTTCAGAAAAATTGGTTCAAATTTTTATAAAAAAATTTAAGATCTAGAAATTTTACCCCAATACGGTTCCAACACAAGAAACTGCGATACGTTTGGAGTCTGGAGCTAGGAGTAATGGCTTCTGGAAGTTAAAGGAGACCCTAGATGGAAACCTCCACAAACCCCTCTCTCTCTCTCTCTCTCTCTCTCTCTCTCTCTCCCCTCTTAATTTTGGCAAAAATAAGAAAATAGGGCTTATTATATGTATATATATAGGCAGCAGCTTATAGGTGGGCCAGGCGGGTAGGGTTAGGGCTGACTGTGTATAATGACTGGGTATTTGGTTGATTTTTTATTCCAAAAACAATTTATTAATTAGTTTTTAACGTAAATAACTCCACATAAATATGTAAAATATCATAAAATTTTAGAAAAAATCTAGAAAATGTAAAATATCATATTAATCCTAGAAAATACTTGGTGCCATTTTATGTTCCTAGGCTTACACAAAAAATTCTAGAAGTCCTAGAAAATTAGTTATTAAGATATGAAGGCCAGAGATTTACCCCCATACGGCCAGGCATGAAGCATTGGTGTGAACAGTCCAAATAGACCCCGAGATAGCTACAAACTGCTAGATTTGGAGCCCGTCTGGTTGTTTCTGGAGGTGGGAATTGTGAGTTCTGATCTTGTTACAACCTCATACGGAAATCCTAGCCCAAAGTGGATAATTATGTTCAAGTGTCTTGCACGTAAGATGCAACTATGCATGTATCAGCTTCTTTTGGGTCGATTACTGACAAAGGATGGTCTTCTACATTTTAGTATTCACATCACCAACCAAAGGTGAGTGCTTTGTGACCAAAGCAATGAGTCCCTCAATCATTTGTTTTTCGATTGTGGGCTGACTTGGTTTATCTAGAACGATCAATGCCATAAGAGATTGGGAGACTATTGTCACGACCCGCACCCCGAAAAAGGGTACTAGTACGTGGTTACGTCCAGCCTACGCCGCAGCATCGAAAATCATAAAACTCCACTTAGGTGTTCTCTTCTCCATTATATGTCCTCAAATACTTTATTGTACACCCTTTTTTTCTTCTCAAAGATTGTCTTCTACTTTGGGAACCTAAAAAATGCTTTAGACTTGTGTTTGATAAAAATAAATCCATACTTTTAGTGAGAAGTCATCAAGGAAAGTGATATACTACCCGATACCTACTTTAGAATGCACCTTTGATATTCCTCATACGTCTGAGTGGATGAAATTGAGGAATCCTTCGGTCTTATGAAATGCTTGCTTGTAGCCAACTTTCTGTTGCTTACCTATTGTGTAGAACTTACAGAATTCTAATTTGTACTCCTTTAGGCCCTTTAACAACTCTCTTTTCTACAACTCATGTAAATCCCTCTCACTCATGTAGCCTAGATGTAAATTACATAGCTTTGAAGTATCCTCTACCTCTTTCTCTGTACCGACAATTGTAACACTAGTGAACGTGCTACCACCCAACTGATACAAAATCGATAACAATCATTGTTCCTTCATGACCACCAGGTTGCCCTTTACAATATTTAATAAATTGGGTTAGCCAACGAACTTGTAACCTACTGTGTCCAACGTGCCTAAATAAATCATATTATTTTTCAAATCCATAACATATCTCACGCAAATAAGTGTTTGCACTGCTCCATAAAACATCTTTATCATGATGTACCCATTGGCAAAGATCTTGTGAGATGCCTTCTTCCCCCATAAGAACAACATAATCATTGAACTCTTTATATGTGTTGAACCACTTCATATTTAAACACATATGGTAAGAGCATCTTGTCACGCCCCGCTCCTAGAATACTGGGTAAATACGAGAACTGGCATGGCCAACCGTACCATACAGAATGCTGAAGTGAGGCATAATATGTTAAGGTTGTCTAGAAGACGATGGGTGAACTATAGCATGCTATGGTGTCAGTCCTAAGGCCGACAAATCCTATTATCTCAATCCAGCAACACAAGTACAAGAGTATATCATACATGAAAGTAAAGAGGCATCCCAAATTACATATCACTTATGATCATGAAGCTAGTGAATACAAAATATTGCACAATCAGAGTTTAATAATACATTATCAAATATACCAGTCATGGTCTAATATATACATCATATTGACCGAAGTCTCAAAAATACAAGGAGCTAACTCTTCCCCTTGCTAAATACCACAAAAAGAAGTAATCAAGACGAGGGGTGGAAGAAGAAAACCCACTCGCAAGCTTCAGTTGTAGTCCTACGAGTGCGAGCCATCATGCTAGAAGTACAGTGGATCCTGGTTCTCTTAGGGATAACCTGGCCATGCAAAGCCAGTGGGGTCAGAACCCCAAGCAACAAGTACCATAAAGGAGCTCGAGATGATAGACCAGACACATCACAACATAAGCAGAAAGAGACATAAAAGAAATAAATGTTGATCGAGACTTGTACGATACAAATGTACTTGTCTCAAGAATAATACAGGAAGAACTGATAATAAAAGCAAAAATGAAAGTAAGGCGACTAGCGGCAAGAGAGCATAGAACTACTCTGGATCGAGACCACAACCCTGAAACAAAACAAGGATTGGGGTTGCAGGCCTTCACCCGAGCAGAACTTAGCACTCTAACCACGCGCTGGGAGAAAATAAAAACTAGAAGAGCGAGTTATAATGAAAGTAATATCATTCATCGTACGACCAAACAACTTTACGGCTTTTTATGATTAACTATCTAGGGTTGTTCTAAATGCATGTTTTAAGAATATTGCTACCACCGACACTGCAGTTAACCCGGATGGCCAGGGGTACACTTGTCGAGTAAACTTAAATGCATATTCAACCATACAATAACATAACTTTTTACTAGTCATAAACATAAATTGAACTTATAAGCATAAACTTAAACTTGCAATCATAAACTTGCTTTATAAACATAAACTTGTCTTATAACATAAACTTGTATATAAACTTGTCTTGTAAGTGCCGCAGCACGTGTAAACTTGGTCAGACATGGAGCCCTGGCCTAGTAGGGTTGCCCATGCTGCATGGGGTCCTTAGAGATCGGGGTAGCCGGTAGCACAATATTCTTCCCTTCCAATGATCTAGGTAAACCTTTTTTAAAACCAAATAAAACAAAATAAATTCTAAAAAATTCCAAATAAATTACAGAAAATATATTTAAGTATTTTAACCCTAAATTAAATGTTTGAAGCCAAAATATTTTCTTATGTCCCCAAAATAAATTCGAAAATATCATCAATAAATAGGTTTTCTAGGTTTTAATTATCCAAAATTTCTAGAAAATTTCAAAAAATTCTAAAATGACATAAATAGATATCTAAAGTTGTATATGAGTCTCTAAGATCTATATTTAACATAGTATTCCATATTTTTTAGGCGGTATGACCTAGGTGTAATGTGAATTTATCTATAACTTCCACGATTGCTATACGAATATCTCAATAATTTTAATTTCTAAAAATAAATAGGGGTATTACATTCTACCCAACTTATAAAAAATTTATCCTCGAAATTAAAATTAAACCATAAATTAAGAATAAGAGGATGCCATGAGGCAAAAAGGAGTCAAGTATGAGATATTGCACCTCAAACTCCGAAAGGTGAGACGAAAATAATTGTATTAATTTTCTATAGGTCGGTTTAAACTTCGGTAGATGAGGTAATATGGCACGAAAAGATTTTAGCAAATTAAATGCTTACACATAGAATCAAGGTTGAGGAGGAATGCAAAAAGGGATGGCTAACCCAAAATGAATAATTATTGTTAGAATGGAGGATGAATCGTCACTTCTTGGATATATTAGCATTCTTGAGTTCTACATAATCCAATGGTCTAAAAGGATACGTTTATACTCTAGAAATTTTTCATAGCCACTATGGTCTTTATTTCTACTCATAAAATCATCAAAATTTAAATTCAAAAATTTAAATCTAAATCCAATCTTTCATAATCTTTCTCAAAAATTAAATAACCAGTATTTAAATTCAAATTCAATCAATCATGATCACTTCTAGAATTTAAATAATCAAAATTTAATGAAATCTTATTCCAAATTTCAAATTTCAAATTTAATTTCTTTCCTCAAACTTTAAGTTGTTCATTCAATCCTCAAAATACAATATTTAATTAGATCCTCATGTTTATTTATTATTATTTTTTCTCATATTATCTTAAATAAATTATTATTATTCCTCTAAGAATTGGTTGGGCAAAAAAAAAGAATGATAATTTCTCCTCAAAATTACTTAAATCTCTTAATCTTATTTGATTGTCTTAGTAACCACCATCTAAGGGTTTCACCTTTAATATATACAATTTTAACTTAATTTTTGACTTTGATGATATAACGTCTATCCAACTTAGAATTTACTAATCTTTCACTCAAGGCTATAACTTTAAGGTAAATTTTCTCAAATCAATCAATAGTGTCCATCAATTCTCAAAAAATTTAACATAAATCATATCACATACAATACATCATTAATCACAAAAGATAACACCTAATATTGTAATTGACCAATGGGACATTTATATAGTACAACATATATGTCTAACTTCCATCATGCACGAGCGTTCATCTTTTTGAAATAGGAAAAGATGAAAAACATAACTAAGGAGTTCAAGGAAGATGTGATCGAATACAACTATGAGTTTAAAGGCGATACAGGAATTCAAAAGAGAGTTGTCAAGGTAGTTGTGGATTGAAATCCTATTTTCATCTATTCCTATTCGTAGACTCGTATCAGTACATTTACGTAACAAATACGATATGCTCTGACTTGTCTAGAGGGCAAGTATACTCGTCTAATAAGCGAAGTCAACTATATCTTAATCCACATAAAATAGTTATATGAAGAGCGAACCAAGTGTACTAAGGTTGGTCAGACCATAATACATCGATTCTAATTAGATAATATATTAGTGTTGGCCCCCAATAACACATATGTCATGAACAATCTCGATAAAAGAATAAGCTTGCAAAAGTAGGCTATAACATCAGCATAAGTCAAGATATCCAAAAACATAAGTACGTGGGATTATGATTGATAAAATTATAAATAGTTTAAGTTTATCAAGAATATAAGACTCGTTCGGTGTTTGTGCCTCTATAGTTGCCATACTAACTTCTTGTCTAAGTCTATATATGGTTGACCAATTAGGGTTCAGACAGTTAGGATTCTGCAGTCTTGGCAAACACTATCTCCTAACGCTAGCATATATTCAGGTGTCGTTCAATCATGCCTCATTAGTGTATCTTAACAACTATGGGATTCTACATTGTGAGACACACTACCCAACTTACAAAAAATTAACTAATATTATAATATATACCAAGTACTAGTCATCTTTCTAACCTCCCCCAAGCATGAAAAATAAGATACTCGTTAGGAAAGGATCAAGCTAGATGCAAATCAAGCAATCAAATGAGAGTTTGAAAATAGAATCAAGGAAGGTGATCAAGTAAGTGTATAAAATCCTATACTCTAATCCTATATGCAGGCTTTCTATATACAGTAACGTAACCGAAATAATATATTCTCGACCTGCATGGACCACCACAAAAATATGTCATATTCCAGTTCCAAAATAAGTAGGACTACGGTATGTATACGAAGCTACTCCAATATTTGGAAACCTCCAATACAATCGTACGCTGTAATGTGAAACACAATTCATAAGTGGTATATATCAAAATATCATAAGTCACAGTCATACTAAATTTTATCTACAGACACAAGTCAATAAATATAAATTAAACAATATATCATATTGATCAAGTCTGAAAAGTACAAAAAAAATAGCTGGGTGGAGACAAATCCACTACTAAACTAGAATAAGAATAAAGTTCGACATCTACAACAAAATAAAATAAAGAAAATAATTACATCAACTAAATAATCAATTAGGCTCGAATGGAAAGACCTCCTCGATAGGGAATGAAATAGCAGGTCCTAGTCCGTACTCCTGCGAATAGTTAAGAACGTCTACACCTGGGGATAAAATACAGATACAGGTCCTCAGAGGGTATAAACATCTATAAAGGACTCCTAACCATTCTATGTGAAATGCACTTTTGAGGATAATATTCCTAATAAGGAACTCTCGACATATACAGGTGCTCGACATACGTAGTTCTCAAACAAGTCACTAGCGGCCAATCTAGAGAAAAAGTAAATAAATTCTCGACACACGTAGCGCTCCTACGAGTCACCCATAGCCAATCTAGTAAAAAAGTAAATAAATAATGAGACCCCCTATACTACTAGCTGTCCTCCCCACCCCATGCCTATATACATGTCGTCTCCATAACACGATAATCTCTAAATAACTACTAAGTCTTATAGCATGCAATTCTATTAGCATATTTTCCTATCGCACGTTCCATACATATCGCTGACCACTCAAAATGCAGGTCCGTGATCTATTTGAGACTCACAACTCGTGTAAGAAATGAGTCATGGCCAAATAAGACATAAGGATATCTCACTATCAAGGGGTGGTCTATTAAATTTAGGTCAATATGTATAGCAAAAGAAATAAGAAACAAAAGACGACGCCATCCATCATTGTACCCAAGTTTTCTTAGATGCGCGTTTAATAATATACATAAATATTAAAATAAATGACAGAAATAATACATGCAGATGTGAATATAAGTAAACAGTAGTGGCGACAAGGTATACTTGCCGATTTTTGGAGGTAGTGTAGTCACAATCACAAGATGCGCGATCCAATCTACTAGTTATCCAATCATGTCATCCCGTCGCGTACCCCATCGTACAAAATTTAGCATAAGTTAGATCTAGAAATTCTACGAATAATTGTCAATCCTAAATAACCAATTTTCTTAAGATATTTACTAATAATTCTGAATAAATTTATTTAATATTATATTTTTCATGTATTAAAATTTAATTTGTATATTAACTATAAATTCTAGGCTATTAGAGTCAAGTTTTAAAACACTATATTTGTGACACGCAAATCGAGGCATTCAGTTTATCAAAAAATTAACCAATACAAAACCAAGATTTGAGTATGAAATCCTAAATATTTCAGCACTACAAGAACGTTGGAATTGATGGTTTCATTGAATCTCGAATCAGTAAAAATTTATTGCTAATATGGCGTACAGATTACAGGTTAAGAAATTAAACAGAAACTTAACTACTCTATTAAATTCTATAAAAAATATATGTTATATTTTATTAGGTCAGCTTTTCGAAACTTCAAATGGTTCACGATTCCGAGTTTAGGATCTCCTAGAATCTCGAAAATACCGAAACATGTCAGATTTTGGACAACTGGCACTCCACGAATTTTTCAGAATAATAGGTTAAGAAATTTATGAAAACAATTTAAGACTAGAATTTTTACCTCAATATGGTTCTAACTCAAGAAATAATAATACGTTTGGAGTCCAGAGGTAGGAGTAATGGCTTCTGGAAGTTGAAGAAGACCTTAGATGAAAACCTTAACAAACCTCTCTCCCTCTCTCTTAATTTCGATGAAAATAAGAAACTAGGGCTTATTACATGTGTATATATAGCAGCAGGTTATGGGTGGGCCAGACGGGTAGGGTTAGGGATGACTGTGTAAGCTGACTGGGTATTTGGTTTATTTTTTAATTCAAGAAATTATTTATTAATAAGTTTTTAACCTAAATAACTCCAAATATACGTTAAAATATGATAAAATTTCAAAAAAAAATTAGAAAATATAAAATATCATTATTAACCAAAAAAAAAAATTTGTGTCATTTTATGCTCTTAAGCTTGCACAATAAATTCTAAAAGTTCTAGAAAATTAGTTATTAACCTATTTTAAAATCACATAAATCCAAATAAATTGCAAAAAATTTCAAATAAATTACAGAAAATATATTTTAGCATTTTAACCCTAAAATAAATGTTTGGTGCAAAAAAATTTTTTTTATCCCCAAAATAAATTTGGTAAGGTCATCGATAAATAGGTTTTCTAGGTTTTAATTATCCAAAATTTCTAGAAAATTCTAAAAAATTCTAAAATACCATAAATAGATATCTAAAGTGATATAAGAGTCTCTAAGATATATATTTAAATAGTGTTCCATATATTTTAGGCATTATGACCTAGGTGTAACATTGGTTTATCTATAACTCCCACGATTGTTATGCAAATATCTCAATAATTTTAATTTCTAAAATAATATAAAAATATGGGAGATTATATTCTACCCAACTTAAAAAAAAATTGTCCTTAAAATTAAAACTAAACTATAAATTAAGAATAAGAGGATGCCATGAGGCAGAAAGGAGTCAAGTACGACATACCATACCTCAAACTCAGAAAAGAGAGACGAAAATAATTGCATTAATTTTTTAAAGGTCGGTTTGGCCTGCGGTTGATGAGGTAATATGGCACAAAAAGATTTTAGCACATTAAATCCTTACACATGGAATCGAGGTTAAGGAAGAATGCAAAAAGGGATGGCTAACCCAAGATGAATACTTATTGTTAGAATGAAGGATGAATTATCACTTCTTGTTTATATTAACATTCTTGAGTTCTACATAATCAAATGGTCTAAACAGATGCATTTCTACTCTAGAAATTTTCCATAGCCTCTGTCTTTATTTCTACTCATAAAATCATCAAAAATTTAAATCTAAATCCAATCTTTCATAATATTTCTCAAAATTTAAATAACCAATATTTAAATTCAAATTCAGTCTATCACAATCACTTCTAGAATTTAAATAATCAAAATTTAATTAAATTTTATTCCAAACTTCAAATTTCAACTTAACTGATATCCTCAAACTTTAAGTTGTTCATTCAATCCTCAAAATTCAATACTTAATTAGATCCTCAAATTGTAAAATTTTAAATTCAATCTATGAACAAAAATTAAATTTAATCCATAAGATATTATTTCCTCAAAGTTAACTCATTATCCTTAAGTTTATTTATTATTATTTTTCTCACATTATCTCAAATAAATTATTGTTATTCCTCTAAGAATTGGTTGGGCGAACCAAAAAGAATGATAATTTCTCCTCAAAATCACTTAAATATCTTAATCTTATCTGATTGTCTTAGTAACCACCATCTAAGGGTTTAACCTTTAATATATACAATTTTAGCTAAATTTTTGACTTTGACGATATAATTTGCGGAAGAAAGTTTAAACGAAACTTTGTATTACAAACTATTGAAAAGAAAGAAGAGTACGAGAGATCCTTAACAGGAATCTAAGTACGATTGATTCTGGGAAAGTAGTTGTAGAGATCTGATCTGCGGGCGATCACATTACTCCTTGGACCACATGTCACCCTCACTTTTCAAACTATGAGTAGTTTGGTAATTTGGCATGGGTAATTATTCTAGGAATATAATATTTATATTAGTGGGCTATAATATTTAATTGATGTTTGCATTAATTATTTAATTATTAGTATGTTATATGAATTACTTGTGACTTGTATTATTTATTATAGTTAGGATGCTAATCTATTAGTTAGACTTAACCCATGTAAGCCCAATTAGAGTTTTCATGACAATTTATAGAGCCCAACAAGTACAAAGCTCATTAGACCCATCCTCACTAATTAATTAGGAAGGATTAGCCTAATTATAATTAGTTAGAGACTTTCCAAAACATCCACCCTTAATTATTTCTCACAATTCACCATGAGAGGGCATGTTGGACATTTACATGTTACTTGGGGAAGGGGGAAGGAGTCGGCCACCTTATGAGCCTCTTTTCTCTCTCCACTTTATTTGTTCAACCAATTTTAAGATCTCCAATTCATAGATCCCCAATTTCCTCATCTCTCCATCAATTCACTTGTAATTTTCTTTTATTCTCATTCCTCAAGGAGCTTTGGAGCTTGAAGAAGCAAGGAACACAAGAAGGAGGAGCCATAGCGGAGAGATCGTGTGTGAATCGTGTCCACTCGTATTTTTATTGGGAATCCATCTCCCAATTGGTAAATTCTGAATTCCTTCTCATTGTAGTTTCTAAAACATGTATGAGACCTCTAGAAACCACCACATGGCATAGGACTACCATTAAGAATAAATTCTAGTTGATTTGGTTGAGTATTGCGGTCTCTACATAGGTTTTTATATTAATTTTGGGAGAATTACGATATTGACACATCAATTGTGTGTCATGAGACCATATTAGTCTAAATAGACTTAGATCGGGATTGTAGGACTAGATACGTGTCCACAATTGGACACGAATAGGTCGTATCATGATATGGTATGATACCGTGTGATACAAAATTCTATTTTGGGTGTTTTGTACGATTACTCTTCAATTCTATTTGTAGCAAGTTGTACTAGCTATATAATAGTATATTTGATATATGGGAAGGATTATTGTGGAGTATTAAGAGTTTGGTATTACGATTGAGTATAGTTTACCATTATCATATACCATATGGTTCCTCCGTTTGCAGTTGAGATAACATTGACAGGTACCATGTATATATTGTGTGAGAAGTTTTTAAAGTATGGTTGACCCAAACAGCGTTCTACCTTCGATACTACGGCGTAGGCTGGGCATTATTCACTATGCGTGCCCTTATTCCGGGTGTGGGTCTTGACACCATACGACGAGAAAGAAATACAGGGATGTTGTGAACAACTTGAAGAGTTCGACAATAAGAAAGCTTTGTCAACAACGATACGGCAAGCTTCTATTTCTCTCATTCTGTTCTTGAATTTCAAAGATTTAAAAATTTTCTGCCCTTATGCCTTTGTAACATATACAATAATCCAATATTTATAGGAATTTAGAATAGTTATGACAGTGTGTGTAAACTACCTCACCCAAATTAAATATTTTTATGTGTATTTTATATTATTATATTTATTATAGAATATTTTAAATATTGAAATTCCTTAGATTATTTTTATAGTTAATTAGAAAATAAATTTCTTGATTTATTTAAATATATAAAATATTTATTTGGAATTATTTTCCTAAAAATATTTTTATTCTAGGCTGTGCATAATCCTCCTCTCTTTACCTCCCTCATTCAAACCACCTGAAGAACACTTTTTCCTAACTCTCTTCCTTATATTTTCTATTCATAAACCATCTTCAAATTCCTTCTCCATCTCCCTCCACACCTCTATCTATCCAACCCCACCCAGGCTAAATCCGAATTCAGCAACGTCCCCACCAATCCATCCCTATGTCCCTCCATAGTAAGTATCTTTCTCTCAAATTATGTATGTTTCTTTCTCTCCCTGTCCTTATCACTTTTTTTTCACAAATCTTTCATCAAAAATCACTCTAAGTTCCTCAAAACAGCTCTCCATCAGAGATGTCCAGGCTAAATCTGAATTTAGTGTATCCTCTTCTCAGGCCGCTCCACCACCTCCACAGCCTCCAAACCATCACAAAATTACCCATATATCCTTCCCCTAACTCTTATTAACAATTTTTCTTTACAACTCAGCACATAAATTATCCATAACTCCCCCAAACAGTCCCTACAAATCGAAGACACCCTACTGAATCCACCAGCAATAACATTACTTCATCACCTTGTTGCTCCACTTCCAGCACCAAAACCCCTTAAAAACACCTACCATATCCTCATCCTCTACCTCTCCCTAATCTATCTAAGCCCCACAACACTTAGAGAAATGTTTTGAAGCCTCGGATAGCAGCTACGAGCCAAAATGTCTAAATCTGGATAGATTTGTGCAAGTAGTGCACAGTCCTCTTTTGCCTTCCTATTTCACTTTGGTAAGAGCTCAAACTACACCTACTCAACCCTCTCTACATGTACTTCACATCCCTATTAAATTTTACCAACTTGCTATTCATATTTTTTATAATATTATACTAAGAATACTTTCTACTTCTCATGTCTAAACTTAAATGTTATATATGCACTTGTTGTCCTATTCACTTTGTCATGATCTAAAATCCAAGAAACCACTTGAAAACATGATTTTTACTCCAATTGTCACTATATTTTAGAATATATAAGTTTTTTTAGAGTGTTATATATAGATAAATGCATGGTTGAGACATGATTAAATATTGTGCAACTAGTAGTGCACTTTGCCTAGGTTTTGTACTAGCTAGTTTTAGTGTTTATAAATACTATGTTAGAATGTAGAAGATGCAATGCTAGGGTTGTGAACTAGTTGTAGTAGTGTTTGCACACATGTTTCATGACAAATGTAAGTTGGGAATGAGGTATATGCCATGATCTTATTATAAATTCATATTTGTCTTCTTTATGTATACTTGACATTTTGTAGAATAAAGAGAGTTTTATATAGTTGGATGAATGAATATAATTGAGGAATAGAGTATGTGATTGTTTGTAATGACCCTAACTTGACCTATTGTTAATGTTCATGTGCATATTTTAATAGACAAAACTAACCCTAGATTGGTTAACATAGTTTGACACTTAGTGAATACCAAGGTTGATGATATATTGTATATGGAAACCTAGTGTGAGAACACCTAGTACCTACATGAACCTTTGTTATAATCATGTTTATGTTATATAAGAAGTTGTACATTTAGAGGACTTGATGATGTTATGTGACTAGTAGGCTTGGTGTTTACACACTTTCTTGGTCCTTGACTAGTAAAACCTTAGCCAACCTACTTAGTTAGAACCCCTAATTATTTTAGACTCTAAATAAATGATGTCATTGTGTAAGTTGTACCCTTGATTAATTTAGACCCTAATTTTCTAATAATTAATGACGTAGAGTAGTTGTACTCTTGTGCATGTTTAGTGAACCATGTCATAATGACTGATTTTATGATATTATATATTTAGGCTCTTGGGATCGCATGAGAGTGGATTCGAGAGCAGGTTCTTTGTATTATCATCTTGGAGTTCTAGGCAAGTATAACTTGTCTTTGCTATAGTATTTTATGCGTATTGCTATAACTAGCTTTGGATATTATATTTCTAGTATGTTATTGTGACCCTAGGACCGTTGCGATATTTAGCGTTCGAATTGTATTCAGGTGCTGACTTTTGTACGCAAAATCGGGTATTGTTAGATTGTATTATCATCTTATTTCTTTATTCGTGCTAATTCTTGCACGAAATACCTTAGGACACTGGGCACAACTTGCATGTACAGAAGCCTTACTTGAGACATTCGAGGTTCCCAACTTCTGTGTCAGGATTTAGTATCTGTTACTTGAGATAGTTGACATGAGTTTATCTACACATTGACTCGCGACATAGTTAGTGATTGATCTTGCATGTTATGGAAATGAGACGTGAGATACATGGGGACTGGAAAGAACCTATCATACCACTGGGCTACCACACAATACTTGCTACTGATGCTTGTGCTTCGGGCCCTATAGTGCTGCAGGTACCTTGACGGGGCTTGTACGCACCTACTACTACTACTACTACTACTACTACTACTACTACTACTACTACTACTACTACTACTACTACTACTACTTGCTACTAGTACTACTAACTACTGTTGTGTCTATGCAGACCTACAGGCCCAGGTGGTTTAGCGGACGAGTACGTTCTCACTTATATTCACTTAGCTGGTTATGATAGATACCTTTGAGCACATTGCTTATTATTTTACTATTATATTTGTATGTTGTTTCTTGTACTTTGTTACGTCCCTTTGAGGACTTGGTCCCTTGCCAGTTTTGCAGCATAGATCATTGTAGAGCCTTCCTGGAGTTTCTAATATGTTTTACTTTGTTATACGGGTATTGGTACTAGGTACTTATATCATTTCTATCGAAGATATATTTATTTATTTATATTGTTGATTCATCTACTAATATAGCCTATGTTTATTTACTTATATTGTTGATTCATCTACTAATATAGCCTAGTTTTTGTAGACTCATATTTCTTTCTCAAGTCTATTCGAGTTTGTGTGTTACTGGGCGGTCGACTTTAACACATGTAGCTCATTATTGATGTATTTTGTTCATTGTGGATTGTTACTGTTTTATGTAGATATTGACCATGATATTACAGCTTATATGTATTCGAGTCAGACCAGAGTCTGGTCGAATGCGTAGCTAGCATATTACATATTCCTAGTCCTACGTATTTTGGGACTGAGGGGTGATATATTTTTGTGGTGGCCCATGCAGGTCCTGATTAAATCGTTTTGATTACTTTCTGGTACCGAGCGAGCCTATAATTAGGATTAGCAGTATTAGTATCTCAATCCACAACTGATTTGAAATTTTCCTTAGCATTTGATTATCGCCCTTGGACTTCATAATTGTACTCGTTCATTTCCCTCGATATCTTTATTATTGTTTATCATCTCTCCCTATTTCACAGAGATAGACGTTCGTGCGTGGTGTTTCCTCCAGAAGCAGATCCTTGTCAAGGCGGAAGAAGACATGCTGGATATAAAATTTTGAGAAGATGGTTACCCTTAGTAGGATAGGTAGATAAGTTATTCCTATATGAAGAGCTAGTGTAGATTGTTAGCATGAGAATTGAATATAGAATTAGAGGCCTAGAACTAATAAAACCTTACCCTTGCTTAAGGTAGCAGTAATTTGAAAGTAATAGAAGTTAGAAAGATTGTTTGATTCTAATGCTCTGGAATACTTTATGGAATACATAGCTAGATGCTATGGATTAGTTGTGTCCCATGGTGGTGATACAAGGAATGGTATTGAGACCTTAAGAAATTAAAATTTTACGTAGCAGGCCATAGTAGTTAAATCTTTAGTTGTCTTGTGACTTTTAGTATCAAAACTAGATCTTATGACCCCCTTAAATTATTGATGACTATAGGTCTGGACTAAATAGATAGGTAGATTGCTAGAGCTAATATTTAAGTAATTAGATAACTCGAGTACTAAAGTATAGCTTTTGAAATCAAATTAAATGTACTTGATTATTTGGGTTGTCATTGTTAATTGAATAAGTGAGTTCCACCGGTGATTACTTGGGTAGATAAGCTAGTATCTGTGATAGAGCAAATAGTTTGAAGGATGAGAGTTTTGTTAGATGTTATAGTCTTGAATTAGATATAGTGAATTGCCTATAATAGATGGAAAGTTGTAACAAGATGGTAACCATGTAGTTTGGATGAAGGTATATACATGGAATAAACTAGGAGAAATCTTAGGTTCAAAGTAAAGAAGGTAGAATGGTAACAAGAAGAGGTTCACGAGGAGTACATGAACTTGAGCATTTTAAATTAAGAGAAAGATCTAGGAAGGATTGAAGATTTTATCACTCGGTAGTTGCCTAGAAGATCTATACTACAAAGCGAAAAGTACTGGGTCATGATTGACGAAGCTTATAGTTGAAAACAAGATTAACATACTAAAAGGATATGAAGGTGCGTAGGAAACAAATGATAAGGAAAATATATTATGGTCGCATAATCCAAGGAGTAGGGATTATGATATGGACTTGAGGGATAATAATTTTAGTATTTATGAATTGTAATACTTTTGGAATTTTGAGAATTTAGTGCGAGTAGAAATTGTTGATCAGTCTCAAAGTGATACGAATTTCAAGGAATTAAACACAGGTTCAGAATCACATACTGACTTGTTGATCATTCTGTAGAGGATTATCACAAGTCCCTTAGATTATAGATTTACACATGGTTGGGGAGTGTAAATAGAAGATAGAAGTCTTACCAATTAAAATTTAAGGCTGATAACCAACTAATAACTTATGCAAGCAGATAGAAATATAGCAAGTATATGAAGAAAGTACTGAGTAAGAAATCACAATACGCTAACACCGAGATTTTATCCAGGTTTCTCTAGCAGAAAACTAGCCCAGGCCCGAGTACTCTTGCTCGGAGTTGAATCTACTATTTGTAAAACACAAGATTTTATCTGAAGGCTTGCAACTTCTTACATAAACGTGCTTTGATCCGAAGAGCATGAAGACTTCACGCTTTCATATGAAAAGAAGACTTAGAATTTTCCAAGGTAGTACAACTTAAAAAAATTCTAATCGACTCGCACTTTAGCCCTTAGAGCTTGGGAAGTTATTGCTTTGGTGATGGAAATGATATATTTGTCACGCCCCAGTCCCAAAAATACATGGGACCAGGCCACGTGGCAATAGCTAGCAGTCACGTCTCCGAGGATATCTCAATTTAATGGATCCAAACGAAGAGTGCTACGCTGTCCTAAATAACTAACAAGTCCAATATCAACATCAAACAGGTAATCTAATCTCATCCATAAATATAATCAAAAAGTACTAGAATAAATACTGGAAAATAAACACCAGTCTCAAATATCATAATATAACCAAGAATGTCTGGTGGGAACAAACTCACTACTAAGACGAAATAAAAGTACTAAATGACAGATAAAAAGAGTAATGACTAGGGCATCGGCTGACTAGATAATGATGCTCCAATCCTAGGTAGAAGGCCTACCAACTGATTACGGAAACTCTGACGGTAGCACCTCTAGCTCCTCCGATGTAGCATACCTAGTCTCCTGTCCTGGCCCGTTCACTGTGGGGTAATATGCCTCATCCAAATTTGGAAAAGTACCAGGTCCTCAGAGGGATGTAACAAGATACATAGAAGCATGCCATATATAAATATTAAATAAAATAAATACAATAAAGGGTGTGTTAACCATCTAAGTGAATGCAATATGAGGACAACTTTGGTACGTATTGGTAGGTGAAGGCATAACGTCCATATCGCTCCAAAGAACGTGGAAACTGCATAATATATCGTCCATATCGCTCCGAAGAACGTGGAAACTGAATAGTATAAAGTCCATACCGCTCCGAAGAACGTGGAAACTGCATAATATATCGTCCATATCACTCTGAAGAACGTGGAAACTGAATAAATGAAGTCATTGGATCCGTGGCTCCTCCAGATACTACGGATTCTAATATGTGTACCCCATACGCCTACTAGTGGTCCTTCCCGCCCAATATAGATATACAAGTCGAATACTCGACATGCAGACCACGTATCTATATGCCAAGTCTCTACAAATAAAATAATCCTGAGTTACGTACTAACCGTGATGCATGTCACACGCACCGATAGCTAGTCGAGTACGCGAACCTTCACCCCAATATGAATTTGTCACGGTGATACGTGTAAGAGTGTCAGGTCTCGGAAGATATCAGAGTATCCTCCCAACTGGGGTGAGTCTACTAGTAACTAGGTCAAGTACACTACTCATCGATGCATCCGTCGACTGCACCCGAGTCAATCTCGGATGTGCACAGTCATATAAAAATAAAGCAACAACATATCATACAACACATGCATAATTTAAGTTAGACAGTAAATATGGCAAGGTATCTTGCCTGGGTCCTCAAGTTGTGAATGCCAATAGCCTACTCCTGCAGTATCTTCTGGCTGGTCCAATGACCCTAAACACACAATAAAATATAGAAATCTCGCATCAGACACTAAAGCAATACGTACACAAACTACGACGCTGCTCTTAGGTACTGACGTAAGGGTCACGGCTGGTCGACTATAGAGTCGCGTGTGCACGTAGCTAAGATGCACACGTGCCATGTCCTCAGTCACCATGTATCTCACGACAATAATTTACTAAAGTTGGGGGGGTTTACGAACTACTTACGTTTAGTACAATTACATGTCTTTATCTCCCATGTTAAATGTACTTAATCTATGTCTAGATTTTTAGGTGAAGTACAAGTCCCTTATACAAGTCATATTATTAGGGTAATTATTATTTATTAATTACTGACTAATCTAGTTAACATATATATTCACTTATATATGTTTTATTTTAATTTGTTCGTGTCGACACACGACACAGTGATACGATGATATAACTACACAATGATATAATAAAGGAAAAGGAAATCAGGTGGTTACCTAGGCGTGGCGGAACGGAGGGGTCTGCGCTCGTTGGCGGCACCTACTCCGGCGATCGACGGAGCTCCGGTCGACGTGCGGCGGACAACAACAACAGCGGAAGCAACTGCAACAGTTGTAACAGCAGCAACAGCAGCCTGGCAGCGGCGGCAGTAGCGATTTGGCGGTGGGGGAAGGTGGTCAGGGTCGTGGGGAAGGGGGTACTGGTCGAACTGGCGATGGTGGCTGGCGATGCTGGAGGCGGTGGTGGTTGGGAGCAGTCGGGCGGCTTGGTGGAAGTCGCTAGGGGTCGGGTTGGATGGATGATGGGGATGGTTGATGGCGGTGGTGCAGGTGGCCTGAGGGGGTGGTCTGGTGGTAACGGGGGTGGCGGCTTGAGGTGGTGGTGGTGTTGGGGAAGTTGGGTAGGGGTGTTCGGCTAGGGTTGAGGGGTGGTGGTGATGATTATGATTTTAGGGTTTTTAGTAGAGAAAAGATGTATATTTATATAGGAGGAGAATTATAGGCTAACCTCGGGATTTGGGCCGGTCAGGGCTCTTTGGAGTGGGGGCTTGTCTACATGAAGGGGTGTACATGGGCTTGGTCAGGTCTCTTTGGGGTGAGTTTGGCCTCTAATAAATTAAATTAAAAACCAACGCACACGGCGTTCTTTTGTCAATTGAAACACAAGGGATTAAATTTGGGTAAAACACAAGAGTCATGGGCGTAGCAGGCTCAGAATAGGTTAATACCCTAATTTGGGTTATAGGGAATTGGGTTGTGGTTGTGCCTCAAATTCAAGTAGGAATGGACAATTAAGAGAAATTGGATTGATTGAAATTATTCATGGACGTTTGTAACGAATATTGTGCAGCTAAAATGAAGCACAATATTGAGTATTTAAAAGTTACACAAGGGTCAGATGGGTAGTCTGGCATGTCTAAAAAATGTGTATAAAATTTGTTTGAAAGTAACTACAATTGTAGCGCTCCAAACATCGAAGCAACGGTAAGGTGTATTAAGTCACATAATAGTTGCACATTAATTCTATTTGTATCCAATTTAATCCTAGTCTCTCAATCTGTCATGACCCGCACCCGGAATTGGGGCACGAGTACGCGGGTACGTCCAGTCTACGCCGCAGCATCGGCGGTAGAACGCTGTCAAGGTCTTGATACTATCTAGTCAATCTCACACAAGCATCCAATCTCCATAAGGAGGCACGGATGACACAAAAATACGAACACATACTCAATCACATGACTACAGCACGATAAGATATCGAACAAATAAAATTAAATACAACACAAGTCTAAATGTAATAATCTAACTCAATAAATATCCATGTCTCAACAAGTATGCCGGAGACAAATCCGGTACCAAATAGTCTACTAAAAGAACTAACTAGAAAAACTAGTGATTCCGGCTAGACCTCCCGGAATCACAACTGAACTACCAAGTCCAAGTTGCAGCTACTCACCATATGGTCCATAAAGTGTCAGACACCGGTCCTCTAAGGCATAGTCTGGAAAAATATTTCCAGTCAGGAAGGAGCAAAGTACAATCTCAAATAACAGTTCCATTTAATTGATAAGGACTATAAAGCAATAAACAGATGATGCTAGATACTGAGAAGACCAAGAATAAATGCAATGGCAAAATAGAGAGACAGGCAATGTAAAGAGACAGGCAATAGGCAATATGATACAGTCAGTGCATATATGAAAATAAAAAAAAATAAGGTACATTATCATATACGGGTGATGTAGTATATGATTCAAAATAGAGAACTGTAATCTATTCTAAGTGTTTGAAATAGTAGTTTCAAAATGTGATCGGCTTGGGAACATGTACGAGAGCTATAGGGCCTGGCTAATCATATATGAAGAGCATGATTAACACTTACATTGTTCTATACTGTAATAAAAGGTTATGATCACATTTCTTACTAACTACTTCTCCGCCCCCAACTAGTACTGTGGATCCAACCATGACACGTCACGATACACGAGCAATGTCCAAATCTATCATGTACGAGGTCTAAATATACATGTCGTGTACAATGTCAATACGATAAACAATGTAACATCTCATGACTGTAGATCCAAGCTATATACTAGTCCGTGTAGCACAGTGTCAAAGATTCAGATGTAACATTTCTAGATTTACTGAACTTATAGAAATTATCAAGGATTTGGAAGTTATCAGAGAATGTACTTGCCTTGGGTCCTTAGCTGGTAAATACTGATGTCCTGTTCCAGAGAATCTCCTGGATGAACCAACAGTCCTATAAATATATCACAAATATAACACTTGTATCAGATGCTACACTAACACACAATAGAAATACACTGGCCTTAGGGCTATGCCAGGTAGGGAACTTAGTCAACTAGGGTCATCTAGTAGGGATACATATATAATTATACATTTATACTCAGAATATATATATACCAATTAAATACGTATATAATATATATATAAGTTGAAAATGCAAACCATATTTTATACGTATACAAGGAATATATATATACATATTATATACCCAAATATATATATTATGCTACATTTATTTATATATACCAAAATATGTTTTACAAGTACATATATCTATCAATACAGTTATATATATACTATATATATTTACATACCAAATACATACGTATATATATATATGTATATATATATATATACACCAATTACAAATACTAACATATACTACGTATATATACGTATATACCAAAATATGAATATACATATATATATATAGGTACACATATTTATACCAAAATACGTACATATATATATGTTTATACATATACCAAAATAGTACGTATACTATATACAAATATGTACATTATCATATTTTATGTTTATACGGATATATATATTAATACACATATACATACAAAATACATGTTTATATATATACATATGTATACACATACACATTGAATACGTATATATACAAATAGAGAAAATACACTATATATTTATAGATATATATATGTACACATATACACAAATACGCGTAGATACGTACACATAGAATACGCACACACATACACACAAATATACATATACGAATTTATATACATATGTGTATATATATATATATAAAGAAGGAGGGAAAGGGGGAGAGAAACTCACAGTGGCTGCCGGGCTGGCTGGCCTGCCGGAGGGGAGCTGGCCGGGGGGGGATGGCCGCACTGGTGGTGGTGATGGTGTATGAAGATGAGGTGGTGATGGTGTATGAAGATGAGGTGGGTGAGCTAGGAGGAAGTCGGGGAAGTCTCGGGCTCGGCCGGAGCTTGGCCGCCGGAGTGCTGAGCAGCGGGGATGGGGCTCCGCCGGCCGGGGGATGGACAATAGAGTGGATAGGGGTGGGCTAGAACGAGGAAGAGCAGCTGAGGTAGGCTCGAGGGGGCGGAGTTGGCTGACCCGAGCCAGCGTGCAAGGAAGAGCCGCCGGAGTCGTGCGCCGGAGGGGGCAGCAGCTGGGCCGGAGTGAGCTCGAACGGAGGGAGGATACAGGGAAGTGGGAGTTGGCCGGAGAGTGGTTGGAGCACGCCGGAGCAGGGAGTCGGGTGGCGAGGCTGAGTAATAGGGGAGGCCGGATCGGGGTTGCTCGGCCCGCCGGAAGTAGCAGGGAAGAGTGGAGCGGGGTAGTGGTGATGGGTGAAGGTGGAGTCGGAGCAGCCAGCCGTCGGTCGAGTCGAGGCAGCACTGGCCGGGGTCGGGATCAATCGGCCGGCCGGTGAACGGTGGGTGGTGAGGTTTCCCCCCTCTCTTTTGATTCAAAAAAAAAAGAAGGAGAAGAAGAAGAAGAAGAAGAAGAAGAAGAAGAGAAGAAGAAGAAGAAGAAAAAAGGAAAAAATAAAAAATAAAGAAGAGAAGAGAAGCTACGGTTGAGTGTAGGGGCTTGTAAGGAGGTGGGGAAACCTAGGTTTTTTGGGATTAGGCTTGTGATGGGAAGGGTGATGATGTGACTTTAAATAGGGTAGTGTGTGTGGGAATGAAGGGTTATGATGAGCCCCATTGAGTGGATGGCCTAGATTTAACATGAGGGATTCTTCATGTGGGGATGGGGGTGAGAGACTTAATCAAAAATTAGGGCTCCTTCATTGGTTTGAACAAATTGGGCATTGACACCAAATACAAATTTGCAAATTAGCCCCCTTAAATTTGGGTATTTGTACAGACGCATAAAATGACAAAAATTTGGTGGGCGATTCGGTATCTGGTGTTTTGTAGGGTCAGGGGGCGTCGTGTGTTTGGTATTGGCTCAAATAGCAGGGCACTGGAATTAAATAGGGATTTACGTAATCGGTCAAAATAGTATCCTCAAATTTATTAGAAATAAATGCAAGTTGTGTTCTAAAATTAATTAGGAGGACATGGGACCAAAATCAGGTCGGGTCATCAATACCATTAGTGAAGAAGACTCAGAACAGAATATTACCCTAATTTGGGTCGCACAAAAAATAGGTCAAGATTGCCTCCAATTTTGATTGGAACGCACAACGATACAAAGTTGGAATTTATTTAGGAATTAAATAAACGTCCGCGACGATTTTTGTGCGGCTAAAATGAAGCAGAAGAGAGCATAGTTATGAGTTGCAAAAATATCAGAATGGAAGGCAGGCACGTCTAGGGCAAGGTTGTGAAATTAGTTGGAAGACAAAATCTAGGGTAGCGCTCCAAATATCGAAGCAAGGGCAGGGCGCAATAATTAAATAAATTACGGTAGCTAATTACTACCTCTAATAATTTAATTCTAAATAAAATAATTAAATACAAAATCCCATAATTCGGCCAGGTGTTCGACTAGTGGCTTCTAGGTCAAGTCTACCAGCTCAAACATAAATGAACACTGTATATAATAATATATTTAATTACACATCTCACATAATTACTTAAATTAAATATACTTATCATGCAATTACTTAGTTGTAACTACCATAATATTAAATATTATAAAAAGTCGAAAATACCCATGTTTTCGGAACGTGGTAGTGACAAGTCTACCCTCCTTAAAAGAATTTCGTCCTCGAAATTTAAAATCCTCATAGTAGTGTTTATTCATACACATTATTATTTTCCCTCAAAGTTTAAATTCATCAACCACGAAATCAGGTAATAATCCACAATGTCTTTTCACAATTTAAAATTCTATAATTATCGTATTCCTGAAAATCCTCGAATTAAAAATCAAAGTCCATTTTTATCACAATTTCCTCCGAATTTTTAAGTTAATAATTCAATACTCGAAATTTAATATTCACTCCTCTAGTTTGATTTTTATCAATTTAAATCTCGTCCCAAAATTGAATTCAAACACTAATCCATCCATGATCTTATTCCTCGGTTTCCCTTTTCCTCAAAGTACTCAACAATGCGATACTTATGGATTCTCCAAATGCAACATCCAAATATAAAATTTAAAAAATTCATAACTTGCAATCAAATAATTATAATGATAATCTCCTTAATTTTCTCAAATTCTAATGATAACCTCAATCATATCATATCCTTCCTAAAATTAATAAATCATCAATTCTGCCATGTTAAATTCTTGACCCTTTATTTAAATCGATATTTATCCTCGAATTTTAATCATCTTGTCTCTCTTGTCAAGTCATAACCCCTTCATGAATCTTCGTCATGGTCAAACCCCAATAATCATGGTCTAAGAAAAATCCTTCCTACAATCATACAACATGCAATCTAAGGGGAATACGTACGGTTATTGTGTCTTTTGTCATGGTATTGCAGTCTCTGTCAGGGTGTACTACTAACTACATTATAACAAGAAAATCATGCATACAAGCTACGGTACTAAGGTATCAGTCATTCAATCAAATAGATAGGAACAGAATGAAGGAAAGAACAGAACCTGCTAACACATTACCTGCAGTATCGATCTCCTCGACCGTCATCACAAATACCCCGCCCTGTTGGGGTGGTTCCCTTTGCGGGTGCTGAGCAATATACGGTTCCACGAGTAGCCTAACTGGATCTCTATAATTTGGAGCTGCGCGCTGGCCGAAAAGATAAGGGCTAGAAGACAATCCCTTACTCGATGTCTCGCAGCGCCGTAGTGCAAACAAAGTCCTAGCCTCGTTCTACAGTTCTCCCAAAGGTGACCTGGCTTCTTACAGAAATGACAAGTCTGCTGTGTCTCTCTCGGAGGCTATTGCTGATCCTGCTGAACACGGACTGGTGCCTGGTACTGTTGTTGATACTGATACGCCCATGGATGTTGCTGGGTATGAACTGGTGCCAGGTACTGCTGTGGATGCTAAAATGCCCATGGCTGAATATGAACTGGTACTTGGTACTGCTGTTGGTACTGAATACGAGAACGCTTGGCCGATCCTGCGCTACCATTCGTATCTCCAGAAATATTATGACTCCTCTTAGGCCTGAGGTCCAGATCCTCTTCTGCAATCTGGTCATCCATCAAGATACCCTCGAAGGTAGCGGTACGACAACCAGAAGTGCGTGACCTAATCTCTCTCGTCAGTCCCTTTCTAATTTTCGGGCTCGATCTCCTGGGTCCCGAATCATAGACGATGCAAAATGGCTCAATCTACAGAATTCTGCAGCATACTCGTCGACCGACATGTTCCCTTGAACCAAGTCATGAAACTGACTTTCCAAGGCTCCCAATGCCACGTCGGGAAAGAACTTCTCCTTGAAGAGCTCCCTGAAGGTCTCCTAAGTAAGTCCTTGTACAGTAAGTCTCGGCTCCGTGCGATACCACGTGAGTGCGATATCGAACATCTGACTGCCAGCCGCCTCTATTCGTAAGCTCTCTGGAATCTGGGCCAATCGCAGGCTCCTCTCTATATCCTCTAGCCAGTCATCAGCGTAGAGTATCCCTTCGGTGCCTTTGAACTCTAGAGGCATCATCCTTTTGAAGTCCACTATAGTGCCTGATCTCTGCTGCTGCTGGCCAGGAAACTGCTGGTATTGTGCTACTCTCTCCAAAGCTTGGAGAGTCACTTGATGAGCATTCTCCATGCTTTCTCTCATCAGCTCGGTTTGTGTCTGGTGTGCTTTTACTTGTACCCTCTGAGCCTCAGCTTAAACTTGCTGAGCGTCTGCCGTCACTCTCTGGGCATCTACCATGCCCTGGATCAAGGTAAACATCTGCGCCCCATCAATGGGCAAACCTCCCGAAATCGGAGTCAGTGGAGGAGGAAGGTTGTCTGTCAGAGCTGCGGCAATCCTCTGAACAGGTGGGGGAGGAGGAACCCCAAAAAGTGCAGAAACTCCTACATGTATCGGAGATGTAGGAGGAACTACGGCTGTCTGTCCCTCAGGTGGAGAGGTGGCAGACCCCTCTAAGGCTGATGCTCCCACTCTCATAGATCGTGTCTTCGGCGACATCCTGAAGACAGATCCAAGAATCAATTAAGGCAAAATGCGATATCATCAAGGAAGGACAGTAAAGTTCTAAAGAAGCAACATTCAAAATAAATAGATTGGAATAACATTCCTAGTTGTGATTGCATAGGTCAATGATGCATCCATGGTTTGATACCTCTATCCCTTTAGGTACCATAGTTCTACTACAAGCACACTCACTGCTAGCTTCCTTACCTACTGCAATCGTTGATACTAGTTATCCTTATCACTCAAGTGCATATCAAATGCAACACACCACACTAAGTACTGCTCTCTCTAATACAATCCTAGATGAACACCCAAGTCAGTTGGCAGTGAGATCTCAATCATGCTCAAGCCAACAGATCCTTACACATGCACCTCATCTACTTATATACTAATATATCTCCCTCACTGTAAGATTTTTATCCTCAAAATAAATTCCTCAAAATAACTCCTCAAATAATTTTTAAAGTAAAATGCATATACTTTCCTCAAGGTCAATTATTTAAATACTGAAATAAAAACTTAATCACTAAAAAATCCTTACAGACTTGTCTAGGTTCATTGAATCGAATCTGAATCCTCAAATATTTTAATAACAATATCTCAACTTCTCAAAATTTCAATTCATTTTCAAGCTTCAAATTATAATTTAAATCCATATCTTGTAGTCCAATAGCCCTAGTGTTAATTTTTCTCACTGTCCTCATCGACATGCGTCATAAGATAATACCATAAATTAGTCTGTAAATTCATCTTAGTATGAAATCAAACTCTACAATGAAACCCAAATCCTAATTTAATAACTAAACAACAATAATCAAATTCAATAGCAATAAGTGAGAATGGACGGAATACAAGGGAAATGCTTTAAATTCGAATTTATAATAAGATTCTCAGGGGTCATCCCAGGAATCTCTCAAGGAATTGTGATTGAGTATTCTCTCTCATCCTAGTATCCTATGTCCTAGTTTCTATCGCAGGCACGCAGTAGTGTAACAAAGATGCCACACTACCACGACATCGCAAAACTTGCGAAGTCTGACCTGCATGGGCCACCACTAAAAACGTGTCAGGACCCGCACCCAAAATTGGGGCATGAGTACGCGGGTACATCCAGCCTACGCTGCAGCATCGGCGGTAGAACGCTGTCAAGGTCTTGATACTATCTAGCCAATCTCACACAAGCATCCAATCTCCATAAGGAGGCACGGATGACACAAAAATACGAACACATACTCAATCACATGACTACAGCACGATAAGATATCGAACAAATAAAATTAAATACAACACAAGTCTAAATGTAATAATCTAACTCAACAAATATCCATGTCTCAACAAGTATGTCGGAGACAAATCCGGTACCAAATAGTCTACTAAAAGAACTAACTAGAAAAACTAGTAATTCCGGCTAGACCTCCTGGAATCACAACTGAACTACCAAGTCCAAGTTGCAGCTACTCACCATATGGTCCATAAAGTGTCGGACACCGGTCCTCAAGGCATAGTCTGGAAAAATATTTCCAGTCAGGAAGGAGCAAAGTACAATCTCAAATAACAGTTCTATTTAATTGATAAGGACTATAAAGCAATAAACAGATGATGCTAGATACTGAGAAGACCGAGAATAAATGCAATGGTAAAATAGAGAGACAGGCAATGTAAAAAGACAGGCAATAGGCAATATGATACAGTCAGTGCATATATGAAAATAAAAAAAATAAGGTATAGTATCATATACGGGTGATGTAGTATATGATTCAAAATAGAGAACTGTAATCTATTCTAAGTGTTTGAAAAAGTAGTTTCAAAATGTGATCAGCTTGGGAACATGTACGAGAGCTATAGGGCCTAGCTAATCATATGTGAAGAGAATGATTAACACTTACATTGTTCTATACTGTAATAAAAGGTTATGATCATATTTCTTACTAACTACTTCCCCGCCCCCAACTAGTACTGTGGATCCAACCATGACACGTCACGATACACGAGCAATGTCCAAATCTATCATGTACGAGGTCTAAATATACATGTCGTGTACAATGTCAATACGATAAACAATGTAACATCTCATGACTGCAGATCCAAGCTATATACTAGTCCGTGTAGCACAGTGTCAAAGATTCAGATGTAATATTTCTAGATTTACTGAACTTATAGAAATTATCAAGGATTTGGAAATTATCAGAGAATGTACTTGCCTTGGGTCCTTAGCTGGTAAATACTGATGTCCTGTTCCAGAGTATCTCCTGGATGAACCAACAGTCCTATAAATATATCACAAATATAATACTTGTATCAGATGCTACACTAACACACAATAGAAATACACTGGCCTTAGGGCTATGCCAGGTAGGGAACTTAGTCAACTAGGGTCATCTAGTAGGGATACATATATAATTATACATTTATACTCAGAATATATATATACCAATTAAATACGTATTGTAAACCCCCCTGATTTTTTTCAAAATTTTAAATTTGGATTTTTCACAATTTTCTGGATTTTTCTGGGATTTTTCTGTAATTAAAATCAGGGTTCTAATTATTAAATGATTTTAAATGCTAATAAATTATATCAAAATATTATGAAAATAATATTTTTGTGTGTAAAATGAAAAACTGGATTTAGGATAATTTTTCTGGAATTTTTAGGCCCCGGACCTATTTTTAAACACCTAAAAAAAACTATTATTTATTTATTTATTTAGTTATTTATTCCTTAACCCTAGCCCAACCGGCCCAGCCCGTAGGGCTATCGGGTCGGGTCGGGTCCGCCCAACCGAACCCGACCCGCACCCGCGACCCGCTTCCCCAGCCCCACTCCCCCGTGCGACCCGTTCTCTTCCCCCCCCACCCCGCGTCCGGCGCCGTCGTACGCGCCCCCGCCCGCTCGGCCACGATCCCCGCCTCCCTCGGCCCCCTCGCCTCGCTCCTTCCCCTATTTAATCCCCCCTGGCCGTCACCCCCTCCGGTCATCTCCTCACCGCCACCGTCCTGCTCCGCCCGCGCCACCGCCTCCCGCCCCAAACCTCGCCGCCGCACAGCCACCCCCGCGAGGCCGCCCAGCCGCCGCCGACCCCGATCCCCCTTCCTCCTCCTCCTTCTTCTCCGCGGCCTCCCTCCGCCTCAGCTCCGGTCAGGCCGCCACCTCCGGCCAAGCAGACCCCAAAACCCTAACCCTAGTTCTCTTGTGTCTGACACGTGTCGGACACGTGTCGGACACAAAATTTTTGGGTTTTTCGGACCCTATTCAGGTACGCGTATCTCCCTGCTCGTTTACCCATTTTTGATTCCGTCAGTTGCGTTATGTAGCCTGCATGACCCCCTCGGTGCCCGTGCAACCCGCTCTGGGCATCGCGTCCTGTGGTGATCGCGAACCGCGATCCAAAAACAGGAAAAATAACGCCCTGTTTTACCCCGGAACTGAGTACGCCCCACCAAATGGGATGACTTGGTCGCGTACGGTCTTCACAGATACGTGCGCGTCGTCGATACGGACGTGTGGGATTTCGCAGAAGTCGATTCGGGTGTGCGTGCATACCGGAATCAACGCGTATCCGCGGACACCGTCCCGTATCTGACTGCTAGCTGTTGAGTACGCGACTGTACCATCAGCCTTATACTCGATTGTTCCTGACTGCTAGCCGTCTATGACGTACCTTATTAGCCTTATAACCCCCTACATGCCAACTATGTATTCTAAATACATAATTTCACACACACATAGTTTCTTTGTCCTGTTGCAGTTCCATTTTCTTGTCTCATTATTTTCCTGTTTTATTCATATCCCTGATTTATAGCAATTAACCCTTAGTTAATTTTACTACATATTATGTATAATTTTTATCATGGTACTTAGTCAGTTTTACTACTTGTCATAATTATTTTAGTTTAAGCTTTGTTGTGTATTGGTACTTTACTCCTTTCCTGACTGGATCCGTTGACATTTAGGCGATGATGAGGACTATGCCCCCACCTTTTATGGCCCATTTGACGTAGCAGGTGATACGGTTGAGGAGCCAGTTCCTACTCAGGAGACTACTTTTGAGGAGTAGTTAGCCAGTTAACTAGTATTTTTTCTTTCAGCATAGTACTCGAGTTTGTCCCCGATTTATCTTCTGGTTCTGTATTAAACTGTGGGTTTTGGATGTCACAAAATTTGTCTTATAAAATCTTAACATTCCTATTTCCTGTTATTATCCTTGCCTATTTATTCTTGTAAATGAGCTAGATTTTAAATTACCTGTAAATATGATCTAGACAGCGTACTACCGCCGACACTGCGGCGTAGGCTGGACGTACTCGCGAACCGGTACCTGAATATCTGGGTACGGGTCGTGACACATTTTTATGGTGGCCCATGCAGGTCATGAAATAAGATTGAGGATTTTCGGAAAAGCTCATTCACATAATAGGATCTTTTATTTCAAATCTTGACATCATTCCTTAGTAAAATTTTCCTATCGTCCTTGATTTCCAAGTAATCTATTCTAATCCTATCCCTTAACCTTTCAGAATGGTTCAGACAAGGAATACCGTAGGAGGCACATCCGAACCCGTCGAATAGACTGTGCCTGAAACCCTTGCGCTCCTTCTGCCTCCAACTACTCCGACAGTTACTATGGATGGAGCGCAGCTACTCGGAGTATTCCAGGGACTTATAGAATCCCAGAGGGAACAGACTACCCTGCTACGAACTAGCCTTTCAGATGCTCTTCGATCCCAGGAGGCACCACAAAAGAGGCCAGGAAGTGCCAAGGACTTCAAGAACCTTGGACCCATGGAATTCTATGGGACTGAAGGTATTCTCTATGCCGATGAATGGATAGAGAATGTGGAGCGACTCCTGAAAACTGCTCGGGTCCCTGATGATCTTAAGGTGGAATCTGCAAGCCTGCAACTATTCGACATAGCTCGAACTTGGTTTAGAGATAAACCTCAGTTATCTGCTCCTGAACTCACTTGGGAGGATTTCAAGAGGCGGTTCAAGAAGAAGTTCTTTCCCGAAGTGGCTCGAGAAGCTCTCGAAAGTCAATTCGAGAGGCTGGAACAAGGTAGTCTTTCTGTTGATGAGTACACTGCTGAATTTAGCAGACTGAGCCACTTTACAGAATATATGGTTCGTACCCCTGAAGATAGAGCCCGTAGATTTAAGAAGGGGTTGTCTCCTGATATTCGCCTTGCTGTCACCACTAGCCGAGCTCGTACATACGAAGAAATCTTGAGCGTGGCACAAGGTGTTGAAAGAGACATGGGACCTAGACTAAAGCGGGAAAGAGATGCTGGAAGTATGGGACCCCACCAGCGCCCATTCTAACAACAACTACAGCAGAGGGCCCCGCAACAAACCCAGCGTCCTCTCCCTCGAGAAGACGAGTTTACGAAGCGCTACCCCTATCTTTTTGAACCTTGAGGTATATTTTAATTCTCGACCTTTCTTTTCGTGCCATTGTTATTTTTAAATTTCGAGGACGAAATTTTTTATAAGTTGGGTAGTTTGTAAACCCTCCTGATTTTTTCAAAATTTTAAATTTGGATTTTTCACAATTTTCTGGATTTTTCTGGGATTTTTCTGTAATTAAAATCAGGGTTCTAATTATTAAATGATTTTAAATGCTAATAAATTATATTAAAATATTATGAAAATAATATTTTTGTGTGTAAAATAAAAAACTGGACTTAGGGTAATTTTTCTGGAATTTTTGGGCCCCGGACCTATTTTTAAACACCTAAAAAAACTATTATTTATTTATTTATTTATTTATTTATTTATTTAGTTATTTATTCCTTAACCCTAGCCCAACCGGCCCAGCCCGTAGGGCTATCGGGTCGGGTCGGGTCCGCCCAACCGAACCCGACCCGCACCCGCGACCCGCTTCCCCAGCCCCACTCCCCCGCGCGACCCGTTCTCTCCCCCCCCCCCCCCCGCGTCCGGCGCCGCCGCACGTGCCCCCGCCCGCTCGGCCACGATCCCCGCCTCCCTCGGCCCCCTCGCCTCGCTCCTTCCCCTATTTAACCCGCCCTGGCCGTCACCCCCTCCGGTCATCTCCTCATCGCCACCGTCCCGCTCCGCCCGCGCCACCGCCTCTCGCCCCAGACCTCGCCGCCGCACAGCCACCCCCGCGAGGCCGCCCAGCCGCCGTCGACCCCGATCCCCCTTCCTCCTCCTCCTCCTCCTTCTTCTCCGCGGCCTCCCTCCGCCTCAACTTCGGCCGGGCTGCCGCCTCCGGCCAAGCAGACCCCAAAACCCTAACCCTAGTTCTCTTGTGTCTGACACGTGTCGGACACGTGTCGGACACGGAATTTTTGGGTTTTTCAGACCCTGTTCAGGTACGCGTATCTCCCTGCTCGTTTACCCGTTTTTGATTCCGTCAGTTGCGTTGCGTAGCCTGTATGACCCCCTCGGTGTCCATGCAACCCGCTCGGGGCATCGCGTCCTGTGGTGATCGCGAACCGCGATCCAAAAACAGGAAAAACAATGCCCTGTTTCACCCCGGAACTGAGTACGCCCCGCCAAACGGAACGACTTGGTCGCGTGCGGTCTTCACAAATACGTGCGCGTCGTCGATACGGACGTGTGGGATTTCGCAGAAGTCGATTCGGGTGTGCGTGCACACTGAAATCAACGCGTATCCGCGGACACCGTCCCGTATCCGTCCTTTCTGGAACGGGCCCTAACTTTGTGTACACTCGTCGGATTGAAATGAAACTTGCGCCATCGGACTCGTAGAAATACGCTGGTCCTGTGACCCAAGTTTGGTTCGATTCCGAGAACGTTGACGAAATCGCGTGTCGTGGGCCCCACAGGCCCCACTCGACGGGCTATTTTGTGATCGGCTCATCGGAATCCAATTCTGAAAGTTTCGTTGGGTTCGTATCATCGTTCCTGACCTGTTGACACTAAATTTGGCAAATTTAGAGACCTTTGACCTGACACATTTTTCGGTGCAAAGCGGGCCCACATGCGGACCCCGTTTTGACCCGAAATGGTCTTTTTTGCCCCTGCGTCCAAATTGGACTCAAGGACAGGCGTTTCTAGCTGATTGATATCTTCTGCGCATGATGGTAATGTTTGTTCCAGCATCCGTAGATGTTTCTAAAAATTTCTCGAGTAACAGAGCAGTAGTTGGAATTCAAACATCAGGCAAGTACCTGCACTTCAAGTTTATTCTTTATATTATGATAATTAGTTCCTTGCTCTACTAGCATCATTGGATGATCACACTTAGTGTTAGAATTTGGATTTCATGTCTCAATTTTCTTGTCGGGAGGGAGAATACTAGGAGGCATGTAGTTTACCCTTTTCCTCATGTCCTGACTGCTAGCTGTTGAGTACGCGACTGTACCATCAGCCTTATACTCGATTGCTCCTGACTGCTAGCCGTCTATGAAGTGCCTTATTAGCCTTATAACCCCCTACATGCCAACTATGTATTCTAAATACATAATTTCACACACACATAGTTTCTTTGTCATGTTGCAGTTCCATTTTCTTGTCTCATTATTTTCCTGTTTTACTCATATCCCTGATTTATAGCAATTAACCCTTAGTTAATTTTACTACATATTATGTATAATTTTTATCATGGTACTTAGTCAGTTTTACTACTTGTCATAATTATTTTAGTTTAAGCTTTGTTGTGTATTGGTACTTTGCTCCTTTCCTGACTGGATCCGTTGACATTTAGGCGATGATGAGGACTATGCCCCCACCTTTTATGGCCCATGTGACGTAGCAGGTGATATGGTTGAGGAGCCAGTTCCTACTCAGGAGACTACTTTTGAGGAGTAGTTAGCTAGTTAGCTAGTATTTTTTCTTTCAGCATAGTACTCGGGTTTGTCCCCGATTTATCTTCTGGTTCTGTATTAAACTGTGGGTTTTGGATGTCACAAAATTTGTCTTATAAAATCTTAACATTCCTATTTCCTGTTATTATCCTTGCCTATTTATTCTTGTGAATGAGCTAGATTTTAAATTACCTGTGAATATGATCTAGACAGCGTACTACCGCCGACAATGCAGCGTAGGCTGGACGTACTCGCGAACCGGTACCTGAATATTTGGGTACGGGTCGTGACACGTATATAATATATATATAAGTTGAAAATGCATACCATATTTTATACGTATACAAGGAATATATATACATATTACATACCCAAATATATATATTATGCTACATTTATTTATATATACCAAAATATGTTTTACAAGTACATATATATATCAATACAATTATATATATACTATATATATTTACATACCAAATACATACGTATATATATATATATGTATATATATATACTCCAATTACAAATACTAACATATACTACGTATATATACGTATATACCAAAATATGAATATACATATATATATATATAGGTACACATATTTATACCAAAATACGTACATATATATATGTTTATAAATATACCAAAATAGTACGTATACTATATACAAATATGTACATTATCATATTTTATGTTTATACGGATATATATATTAATACACATATACATACAAAATACATGTTTATATATATACATATGTATACACATACACATTGAATACATATATATACAAATATAGAAAATACACTATATATTTATAGATATATATATATATATATATATATATGTACACATATACACACATACGCGTAGATACGTACACATAGAATACGCACACACATACACACAAATATACGTATACGAATTTATATACATATATATATATATATATATATATATATATATATATATATATATATATATATATATATATATATAAAGAAGGAGGGAAAGGGGGAGAGAAACTCACAGTGGCTACCGGGCTGGCTGGCCGGCCGGAGGGGGAGCTGGCCAGCGGGGGGGGATGGCCGCACTGGTGGTGGTGATGGTGTATGAAGATGAGGTGGGTGAGCTAGGAGGAAGTCGGGGGAGTCTCGGGCTCGGCCGGAGCTTGGCCGCCGGAGTGCTGAGCAGCGGGGATGGGGCTCCGTCGGCCGGGGGATGGACAGTAGAGTGGATAGGGGTGGGCTGGAACGGAGGAAGAGCAGCTGAGGTCGGCTCGAGGGGGCAGAGTTGGCTGACCCGAGCCAGAGTGCAAGGAAGAGCCGCCGGAGTCGTGCGCCGGAGGGGGCAGCAGCTGGGCCGGGGTGAGCTCGAACGGAGGGAGGATGCAGGGAAGTGGGAGTTGGCCGGAGAGTGGTTGGAGCACGCCGGAGCAGGGGAGTCGGGTGGCGAGGCTGAGTAATGGGGGAGGCCGGAGTCGGGGTTGCTCGGCCCGCCGGAAGTAGCAGGGAAGAGTGGAGCGGGGTGGTGGTGATGGGTGAAGGTAGAGTCGGAGCAGCCAGCCGTCGGTCGAGTCGAGGCAGCACTGGCCGGGGTCGGGATCAATCGGTCGGCCGGTGAACGGTGGGTGGTGAGGTTTCCCCCCTCTCTTTTGATTCAAAAAAAAGAGAAGGAGAAGAAGAAGAAGAAGAAGAAGAAGAAGGAAAAAGGAAAAAATAAAAAATGAAGAAGAGAAGAGAAGCTACGGTTGAGTGTGGGGGCTTGTGAGGAGGTGGGGAAACCTAGGTTTTGGGGATTAGGGCTTGTGATGGGAAGGGTGATGATGTGACTTTAAATAGGGTAGCGTGTGTGGGAATGAAGGATTATGATGAGCCCCATTGAGTGGATGGCCTAGATTTAACATGAGGGATTCTTCATGTGGGGATGAGGGTGAGAGACTTAGTCAAAAATTAGGGCTCCTTCATTGGTTTGAACAAATGGGGCATTGACACCAAATACAAATTTGCAAATTAGCCCCCTTAAATTTGGGTATTTGCACAGACGCATAAAATGACAAAAATTTGGTGGGCGATTCGGTATCTGGTGTTTTGTAGGGTCAGGGGGCGCCGTGTGTTTGGTATGGGCTCAAATAGCAGGGCACTGAAATTAAATAGGGATTTACGGAATCGATCAAATTAGTATCCTCAAATTTATTAGAAATAAATGCAAGTTGTGTTCTAAAATTAATCAGGAGGACATGGGGCCAAAATCAGGTCGGGTCATCAATACCATTAGTGAAGAAGACTCAGAACAGAATATTACCCTAATTTGGGTCATACGAAAAATAGGTCAAGATTGCCTCCAATTTTGATTGGAACGCACAACGATACAAAGTTAGAATTTATTAAGGAATTAAATAAACGTCCGCGACGATTTTTGTGCGGCTAAAATGAAGCAGAAGAGAGCATAGTTATGAGTTGCAAAAATATCAGAATGGAAGGCAGGCACGTCTAGGGCAAGGTTGTGAAATTAGTTGGAAAGCAAAATCTAGGGTAGCGCTCCAAATATCGAAGCAAGGGCAGGGCGCAATAATTAAATAAATTACGGTAGTTAATTACTACCTCCAATAATTTAATTCTAAATAAAACAATTAAATACAAAATCCCATAATTCGGCCAGGTATTCGACTAGTGGCTTCTAGGTCAAGTCTACCAGCTCAAACATAAATGAACACTGTATATAATAATATATTTAATTACACATCTCACATAATTACTTAAATTAAATATACTTATCATGCAATTACTTAGTTGTAACTACCATAATATTAAATATTATAAAAAGTCAAAAATACCCCTGTTTTTAGAATGTGGTAGTAACACAATCTAAATTAAAAAATCCTAAATTTGGTCGAGGGGGTTTACAACATACGCATGGTAAGAACTACTGATTTGGTCGAAAATACCCCCTCCTTAGAGCATTTCGTCCTCGAAATTAAAACATACGCATGGTAAGAACTACTGATTGAAATAAAAATGCTATGGCATACCTAGGCCTTCGAAAAGATGGGGATAGCACTGTCAAATATCCTCCTCACGTTCCCAGTTCGACTCGCCTGGTGCATGATGACTCCATTCGACACGAACTAGAGGGATAGTCTGACCTCGCAATACCTTTCCACTTCTGTCCAGAATCTCAACAGGCTCCTCTTGGTATGATATGCTCGGGCCAACTGTGATCTCTGAATGGTCAAGTACATGACTCGGATCTGGCATGTACCTCCTCAGCTGAGATACATGGAAGACGTCATGGACTCCTTCCAAAGTCTGTTGTAAAGCTAACATTTAAGCAACCTCTCCGATGCGTTCTAACACATCGAATGGTCCAATGTACCTCGGACTCAGCTTTCCTCTGCCTCCGAATCTAATAGCCCCTCGAGTAGGTGAGATCTTTAGAAATACATGATCTCCAACCTGGGACTCTAAGGTTCGTCGGTGCACGTTCGCCCAATGCTTCTGCCTGTCCTGTGCTGCTCGCAGGTGCCCTTGGATCTTCTTTACTTTCTCCAATGTACGAACAACTAACTCTGGCCCTAGAATCTGTCTCTCGCCTATATCGCTCTAACACACTGGGAACGATACTTCCTTCCATACAATACTTCATAGGGAGCCATCTGAATGCTCGCTTGATAGCTGTTATTGTAGAAAAATTTGACCAAATACAAATGGTCCTTCCATGGTCCTCCGAAATTAAGCATGCACGCTCTTAACATGTCTTCCAATGTCTGAATGGTACGCTCAGACTGGCCATCTGTCTGCGGGTGATACGATGTGCTAAACTTCAGGCGGGTACTGAGACTCTCTTGCATACTCCACCAAAAATAAGATGTAAACCTCGTATCCCTGTCAGACACTATACTAACTGGCACTCCATGCAGTCGCACAATCTTTCTCATGTACATATCTACTAAGACCTCTGTAGATTGCCCAACTCTGAAGTGTAAAAAGTGAGCGGACATGGTGAGTCTATCCACGATTATCCATACTGCATTGTGACCACTAGGACTCCTCGGAAAGCCTGTAACAAAGTCTATAGTGATGTGATCCCATTTCCACTCCGGTATCGGGAGCGGTTGTAGTAAACCTGTAGACCTCTTATGCTCAGCCTTGACTTGCTGACACACCAGGCACTTCGCCACAAAGCGGGCTATCTCTCTCTTCATTCCATGCCACCAGTAGTACTGTCTTAAGTCTTTGTACATCTTCGTGCCCCCTGGATGAATAGAGTAGGTTGAACTGTGTGCCTCTGACATCAGCTCCTGACGAAGTTCTCCATTTGGAACATAGAGACGATCTCCACATCTCAAAGTTTCGTCTTCATGTATACGCAATCATGTTTGTATTCCAGCCTCTGTCCTCTGTCGAAGCCTCTAGAATCTGGCATCTGGCGGCAAAGCATCCATGATCCTCTCCACCAATGTTGATTGCAACTGGAAACTCGACAACTGTCCATCTACTCCGGGCATAATGACATCTATACCCATCTGCTCTAGATCTCTCAACAGATGTTGCTGGGTAGTCAAGAAGAATGCCATGGGTCTTCTGCTCAATGCGTCAGCTACTACGTTGGCCTTTCTCGGATGGTACTGTAGCTCAATCTCAAAGACTGTCATCACCTCGAGCTAATGTCTTTGTCTCTGGTTCAGGTCCTTCTAGGTGTAGACGTACTTCAGGCTCTTATGATCAGTGAATATCTCCACTCTTTCTTCATATAGGTAGTGTCTCCAAAGCTTCAAAGCAAATATCACTGTGGCAATCTCCAAGTCGTGAGTGGGATAGTTCTTCTCATGGGTCCTTAAATGCCTAGAGGCATAGGCCACAACCTTTCCACGCTGCATCAAAACACATCCTAATCCTTTCCCGGATGCATCGCTATAGATCACGAATCCTCCGGGTCCAGAAGGTATAGTCAAGATAGGTGTTGTAGTCAGACGCTTCTTCGGCTCATCGAATGCCTTCTGACACTCCTCTGTCCAAGTGAACTCCTGCTCCTTACGGGTCAAACAGGTCATCGGTTCTGTGATCTTTGCGAAGTTCTCTACTAACCTCCGGTAATATCCGGCAAGTCCTAGGAAACTCCTCACCTTTGAGACATTGGTAGGGGTTGTCCATGTCTCTACTGATAAAATCTTCGCCGGATCTACTGAGATACCCTCTCCTGAGATAACGTGTCCAAGAAAAATGACACGGTCTAGGAGGAACTCGCACTTGCTCAGCTTGGCATAAAGCCTCTCACGCTTCAGCGTTTCCAATACTTTCCTCAAGTGCTCCTCGTGGCTCTTCGAATACACCAAGATATCATCGATGAAAAATACCATGAACTAGTCTAGGTATTAGTGGAAGACTCTGTTCATCAAGTTCATAAATACAGCAGGCGTATTCGTCAGTCCAAAAGGCATCACTAAGAACTCGTAGTGACCATAACGAGTCCTGAATGATGTCTTTTGAATGTCATCTCTTCGCACCTTTACCTGATGATAACCCGATCTCAAGTCGATCTTTGTGAACACCACTGCTCCTATCAGCTGGTCGAATAAATCATCAATCCGTGGCAGGGGTACTTGTTCTTGATAGTCAAAGCATTAAGGGCTCTGTAATCAATTTACATTCGTACTGTCCCATCATTCTTAGGTACAAACAACACTGATGCTCCCCAGGGTGATACACTAGGACGGATAAATCCCTTGTTCTGTAACTCCTCTAATTGTAGCTTCAACTCATCTAGTTCCTTCTTCGCCAATCGGTATACATTAGATGATACGGCACTGCTCCGGGTACGAGCTCAATGGTGAACTCCACGTCTCTATCTGGCGGTAAGCCTGGCAATTCCTCCAGGAAAACATCCTCGAATTCTACAATTATCGGTGGGGTTACCATCTCCATAGCCATGTAAGCTCCAGCTATCTGTCCTACTCCTTGCTCGACGATTCCTCGCATGTACTCGAACTCCGGTTGATCTGGCGGTCTAAAAGTGACGCTACCCTTCCGGCAGTCCAGTAAGGCATTATAATGGCTTAACCAGTCCATGCCTAACATGACGTCAAAGTATGGCATTGGAAATACCAAGAATCGTTCTCTCATCTCCCTGCCACACACGACTACCGAGCACGTTCTAATAGTGCTGGTAACCGGCACGATACCTCCTCTGTAAGAATCTTCTAACTCTTAGGTAAGGGGGAAGTAGCTACTCTATGCATTGCTACGAATGTACTAGATATGAAAGATAGTGTAGCTCCAGAATCAAACAATGCAGTCACAGGTAATGATGCAACTAAAATGGTACCTGTGATAGCTTTCTATTCTGTTTCCTCCTCAGTAGCTGCTAGTGCAAAGGCATGTACGTGCCTCTGTCCTCCGGTCTGCTGTCGGGCTCGATCAAACTATGCCTCCTATGGGGCCAAGGGTGGTCCCCTCTAAAATCCTCCGGGTGCTGGTGGACGTTGACCTCCTAGCGGGGGTAGTATCCTCGAAACTTGTGTTGTTGGCCTCTGTCCTGTCTGCGGTGCTGTGTCTCTGCGCTGTGAGCAGTCTCGGGCTTGATGCTGGTTCGATCCACAAATCATGTATGTTGCCAGTCTCTTTCGGCAGTCCTTATGGAAATGTCCTCTCTTACCACAATAGTGGCAAGTCAGAAGCTCTCTTTGCTGATATAGTGCTGCCCTCTGTTGTATCTGTGCTCTAGGATGATGGATCGATCCTTCTGCTCTGGGCTGGGCTCTGGCTGCTGTGGTCGTGCTGGAACATTTCGCTCCTCAGCCGATGGCCTCCTGGATCCTTGCCTCTACAAGAACCTTATCATTAGAAATCCTCACCTGTGTGGTGGTATACCTCTGCAGCTCGAAAGTGAGGCCATAATGGAATCTCTGGGCCTTCTCTAGATCATTGGGTATCAGGACGGCACCAAATCTGCTAAGACGGCTAAACTCTGTGTCATATGCGTCAACAGTCATATTCCCTTGTTCTAGATGTAGGAACTGGGAGTACAGGGCATTTCTGACTGTAGCCGGGAAATACTTCGTATTGAAGTATTCTAAGAACTGTTCCCAAGTCTGGTTCTTGCCTACACTGCACTCAATAGAATCCCACCAGTGATGAGCATTGTCTTTTAGTTGGGCCCTCACTGCGGTCATCCAAAGGTCTGGATGCAGTTGTGAAGCCTCTAGTAGCATCTCCGTGTTGGCGACCCAATAGGAGATCTCCTCTACAGTCTTGTTACCTCAAAAAGTATCTGGTCCCATCTGTCGGAACCATCGTACAGTACCACATGTCTAAGCTGGTGGAGGTGCTGGTATGGTTGCTGAGACAGGTGTCCTCTCCAGTACTGCCATCAAACTCTGTCTCAACGTCTCGGTCTGATGCCACTGTGCTTGCATCATAGTCTGGAAGAACTGAAGCAACTATGGATGTCCATCTGATTGTGGCATCTGGGGTGAATAAGGTGGAGGTGGTGGTAATAGAACCTCTGGCTGTGCGGTAGGTGTCTCCTCAGATATCGACCTCTCAGTTTGCGGCATTGGCATAGCCCCTGAAGTCTGGCCCTCAAAATGATGTGTAGGGATCGTCTAGGAAGTCTGTCCCTCGTGCTGCTGTGTAGGATTGCCCTGAGAAGTCTCGCGCCAATGTATCAGCGGGGCCTGTAGTGGTGGTTGCTCTCTAGGTAGTCCCTGGGGTATCTCCTCTCTCTGGGTGGTGTCGGTTGGTACTACGGCACCGGGTGCTCCTCGTCCTCTGCGCAAGTTCATCTTGCTGCAAGAGATAGGACTTTATTAAAAAGAGTACAGAATCAAGCAAACAGGATGCAGATATTTAGAAGTAATACGAAGGAAGTTCAAAGACGTAATCAAAGTGGATGAGACCTAGTAATTTCTATCATATTGTAGGCTCGCTGGGCATGTTACCATACCACAAGCAAAAAATATGACCTGTATGGGCCACCACTAAAACTTTGTCACATCCCAGTCCCAAAAATACACAGGACCAGGCCACGTGGCAATAGCCAGCTGTCAAGTCTCCGAGAATATCCCAATATAATGGATCCAAACAAAGAGTGCTACGCTGTCCTAAATAACTAACAAGTCCAATATCAACATCAAACAGGTAATATAATCTCATCCATAAATATAATCAAAAAGTACTAGAATAAATACTGGAAAATAAACACCAGTCTCAAATATCATAGTACAACCAAGAATGTTTGGTGGGAACAAACCCACTACTAAGATGAAATAAAAGTACTGAATGACAGATAAAAAGAGTAATAACTAGGGCATCGGCTGACTAGATAATGATACTCCAATCCTAGGCAGAAGGCCTACCAACTGATCACGAAAACTCTAACGGTAGCACCTCTAGCTCCTCCGTTGTAGCGTACCTAGTCTCATGTCCTGACCCGTACACTGTGGAGTAATATGCCTCGTCCAAATCTGGAAAGGTACCAGGTCCTCAGAGGGACGTAACAAGATACATAGAAGCATACCATATATAAATACTGAATAAAATAAATATAATAAAGGGTGTACTAACCATCTAAGTGAATGCAATGTGAGGACAACTTTGGTACGTATGGGTAGGTAAAGACATAACGCCCATATCGCTCCAAAGAACGTGGAACCTGCATAATATATCATCCATATCGCTCCGAAGAACGTGGAAACTGAATAGTATAACGTCCATATTGCTTCGAAGAACATGAAAACTGCATAATATATCGCCCATATCGCTCCGAAGAACGTAGAAACTGAATAAAGGAAGTCATTGGATCCGTGGCTCCTCCAGATACTACGGATTCTAATGTATCTACCCCATATGCCTACTAGTAGTCCTCCCCGCCCAATGTAGATATACAAGTCGAATACTCGACATGCATACCACGTATCTATATGCCAAGTCTCTACAAATAAAATAATCCTGAGTTACGTACTAACCGTGATGCATGTCACATGCACCGATAGCTAGTCGAGTGCGCGAACCCGCATCCCAATATGAATTTGTCACAGTGATACGTGTAAGAGTGTCAGGTCTCGGAAGATATCAGAGTATCCTCCCAAGTGGGGTGAGTCTACTAGTGACTAGGTCAAGTACACTACTCATCGATGCATCCGTCGACTGCACCCGAGTCAATCTCGGATGCGCACAGTCATATAAAAATAAAGCAACAAGATATCATACAACACATGCATAATTTAAGTTAGACAGTAAATATGGCAAGGTATCTTGCTTGGGTCCTCAAGCTGTGAATGCCAATAGCCTACTCCTGCAGTATCTCCTGGCTGGTCCAATAACCCTAAACACACAATATAATATAGAAATCTCGTATCAGACACTAAAGCAATACATACACAAACTACGACGATGCTCTTAGGTACTAACGCAAGGGTCACGGCTGGTCGAATACAGAGTCGCGTGTGCACGTAGCTAAGATGCATACGTGCCCTGTCCTCAGTCACCGTGTATCTCATGACAATAATTTACTAAAGTTGGGGGGGTTTACAAACTACTTACGTTTAGTACAATTACATGTCCTTATCTCCCATGTTAAATATACTTGATCTATGTCTAGATTTTTAGGTAAAGTACAAGTACCTTATACAAGTCATATTATTAGGGTAATTATTATTTATTAATTACTGACTAATCTAGTTAACATACATATTCACCTATATATTTTCATTTTAATTTGTTCGTGTCGATACACGACACGGTGATACGATGATACAACTACACAACGATATAATGAAGGAAAAGGAAATCAGGTGGTTACCTAGGCGTGGCGGAATGGGGGGGTCTGCGCTCGTCGGTGACACGTACTTCGGCGATCGGCGGAGCTCCGGTCGGCGTGCGGCGGACAACAGCAGCAGCGGCAGCAATTGTAGCAGTTGCAACAGCGACAGCAACTGCCTGGCAGCGGTGGCAGCGACAGTTTGGCGGTGGAGGAAGGTGGTCAAGGTCATGGAGAAGGGGGTGCTGGTCGGACTGGCGGTGGTGGTTGGCGGTGCTAGAGGTGGTGGTGGTTGGGAGCAGTTGGGCGGCTTGGGGGAAGTCGACTAGGGGTTGGGTTGGATGGATGATGGGGATGGTTGATGGCGGTGGTGCAGGTGGCATGAGGGGGTGGTCCGGTGGCTTGGGGGTGGTGGCCTGAGGGGGTGGTCAGGTGGCTACGGGGGTGGCGGCCTGAGGTGGTGGTGGTGGTGTTGGGGAAGTTGGGTAGGGGTGTTCGGCTAGGGTTGAGGGGTGATAGTGGTGATTATGATTTTAGGGTTTTTAGTAGAGAAAAGATGTATATTTATATAGGAGAAGAATTATGGGCTAACCTCCGGATTTGGGCCGGCCAGGGCTCTTTAGAGTGGGGGCTTGTCTACATGAAGGGTTGTACATGGGCTTGGTCAGGTCTCTTTGGGGTGAGTTTGGCCTCTAATTAATTAAATTAAAAACCAACGCACACGATGTTCTTTTGTCAATTGAAACACAAGGGATTAAATTTAGGTGAAACACAAGAGTCATAGGCGTAGCAGGCTCAGAATAGGTTAACACCCTAATTTGGGTTATAGGGAATTGGGTTGTGGTTGTGCCTCAAATTCAAGTAGGAATGGACAATTAAGAGAAATTGGATTTATTGAAATTATTCATAGACATTTGTAACGAATATTGTGCAGCTAAAATGAAGCACAATATTGAGTATATAAAAGTTACACAAGGGTCAGATGGGTAGCCTGGCATGTCTAGAAAATGTATATAAAATTTGTTTGAAGGTTACTACAAATGTAGGGCTCCAAACATCGAAGCAACGGTAAGGTGTATTAAGTCACATAATAGTTGCACATTAATTCTATTTGTATCCAATTTAATCCTAGTCTCTCAATCTAAATTAAAAAAATCCTAAATTTGGTCGAGGGGGTTTACAATAGCTCAGGAGAGAAAAGATATAAAAATGAATAAGTGAGTTAAGAATAAAAAAAATGGAGCTCTTTTTATGGGCTATTGGGGGACCGAGTTCGGGCCTAGTTCGGTCCCCAACGTTCATAAATTTGAACATTTAGTTCCTGGTCAAGGGTTTGAATAAGTCATTTCTGGAAACTGGAAATACTGGGTCCTAGGAGACCGAGTTCGGCCCGAGTTCGGTACTAAACCAAGTTCGATCACCTTAATTCCAGAATATTTCAGTTGTGTATTTGTAGTTTTGGCTTTTGGACAATTGGACTAGGTTAGGATTTTTTTTTTTGTTTAAGTGAAAATGGGTTAAGCATCTAGTTGCCAAGTGCCACTCAGTGTACAACATTTCCTAGACTCAAATAAATATAAAATTATAGACTCAAAATAAAACCATAACTCGTCATTTGAGTATGTAGCATCGTTTCATGACCCGTACCCAGATGATCGGGACACGATTATGTGGGTACGTCCAGCCTACGCCATAGTATCGGCGGTAGAACGCTGCCTAACCTCAATGTGAATCATCCAAGTACAACTAGTATCATCATATATACTCAATCATAGTATGTTAAGGAAAATATAAAATAAGGAAGATAATCCAAACAACAATCTAATAGAAATGAAACTAAAATATGGCACTGAAATAGAGAAATACTAGCCTAAATTTTACCAAAGATCACCTTATATTCCAATGTGCAAGGGTAGTCTCAATTATAGCATCAACCTGAAGTCCAAGAATGTGAGCACAAAATTTTCTAAAAATTTGATTATTCAGTCAGGATAAAACGAGTACAATATTAAAAGCAGTTCCAATACATGGTAGAGACTATAAAACAGTAAATAGTAATAAAATACATGAAGAACAAGTAAACGATAATCATAGTACGGTAAATAGAGTGAAATAGATAAGCACAACAATCATGGAAAGTCAAATAAGTGAATCAAGAAAATATCGATTCTAGGAGACCGAGTTCGGCCCGAGTTCGGTCACCTTAATTCTAGAACGTTTCAGTTGTGTATTTGTAGGTTTGGCTTTTGGAAAATTGGACTGGGTTAGGGTTTTTAGGTTGTTTAAGTAGAAACGGGTTGAGCATGAAGTTGCCAAATGCGACTCAATGTACAATATTTCCTAGACTGAAATAAATATAAAATTACAGACTCAAAATAAAATCATAACTCAATATTTGAGTATATAGCAGCTTCATCTTCATCAATGTAATAGAGATGTGTTGGTCTTTAATTTATGTGTCGTATTGAGCCATATCATATCATAGTTAGTCGATAATCGAAATCGCGTTGAATGTGACCAGTTTGGGTCAACAATCTTCCCCATTTTGATAATTGACAAACTATGATCGATATGCCAATATTCATACCTTGACACAATTTTGAGGTTCCGTACGAAGAACCATGAGGAACGAAGCTCCCCCATAATTAGTCAATATCAGTTATCTTGGTATCGATCATCATTATTTTTCTTCCTCTTTGTCATTTAGAAAAATGATATAGCTCCCCCGCAAAAAATAGGGTGTAGAGGCATAGAAAATATGCATCTATGTGCCCGACGCCCATGCACCGCAAAATAAAACTTAACCGATGTTGTACCGTACGGACACCATACAGCACAGAAAAGGGTCACCCATGCGGTCCGAACGAGCGTCCTGACAACTGGCCGCAGGTCGACCAGACATGACGTCCTGATAACAAAGATGGCGCCTGACAAAGAATCCTGACAAAAAGGATTTTCTTAAACGCCTCGAAGGACAAGAACACACTAAGAGACAGAAGTCCCAAGGATAGTGCAGAGCAACATGGATTACATGACAAAAAGATCCCATGCGACTCTGGTCCATGTGTCCTAGACTCCATACGGTCCATGCGTCTCTGGCCCATGCGTTCCAGACTCCAAACGGTCCATGCGTCTCTGGCCTCTTACGTTCCAAACTTCGTGGGTCCCGTGCATGTTTGGCCGTATGTGTCCCAAATTCTATATCGAACAAATTTTTTTTTACAACTGAGTGATTCTCTCCAACCAAATAGCGGCCACGTGTCCATTTAACCAAGTCGTGCCTACAACAGATGAGAACCATCCAGGTATTCAGCAAACAGGAAAATTATACAAATGTCCACGTGACAGCCGAAGCCCGGATTCTTGTGCGCAGTTGTAACTCCTTTCTGTTAGAAGAAGACACGATGGAAATCTCAAAGTCTATGCGGCCCAAAATCTATACGGCACTAAACAACTATAAATAACAGGGTATTACCCTCATACAATAAGGCAGAAACTGTTTAGCACCCAAACTATGGCAGAGGAAAATACTACGATGCCAGACATTCTGGTGCTGAGGCAGCTTCTATGCGGTCGGCCGCATAAGACTATCCATGCGACATCAACTCACAGCCTAGACAGCAGGCCACATGCGGCCCTGATAGCAAAAAAACCTCTATTTTTGACCGTATCTCATACGACGCATATCCTATACGACCCAATAAGAATGGTGAAAACCCAAATCTGGACTCTTCATGCTACGAGCCTGCAGTTGCTAAACTAAAGAAGTCTAAGGCAGTGCGAGCACGTCAAGCTCTGCTCATACGATCGACCGCCAATAGGCATCGCTAACTATTACGTGAGCCTTTGATGGAAAGTTGTACATGAATGACCCACGCATCCAGTCCACAGGGACCAATAGACAGGTTCAGTCTCAAAATTATTCCACCAATACCTCAGGGCAAGTTCGTGTACGAACCCCAGGTCAGGGAGTAAATACAGCACCTACGCATCCATGTGCCCGGGATACCCAGACTCACAATAAGGATGCAAATGGTAAAATACCCTTCGTATGATTTATGTGACGTGATTATTTACAAGCACAAAATAAGGGAACCAACTACGACGTGCGATGTACCCTCTCCAAGGCACGACTACGCCAACATCATTATCAACTATTGCTGCAATAAAGCGGTAGTACCCACAAACAGGCAGTCAGCCTTTCAACGACTGCACCAAAAAAATCTACCCGACAATAACCCGGAGATCAGGTGCAAGTACTAAAGGAGGAGGAGTTTTCCTTTGCCTTATGCCACTCTACTAGAAAGCTTTTCGCTACCAAGGGAAGAAAGAAGTCAAATACCTCCAGTCCGGAGCTCTCTACCACTGTATCGCGAAGGCGACTACCCGAAGGCTGACGATGGCACCTGTGGAAGGCGTCTTCCAAGGCACCCGCTCAAGGAAGAAGCTGTCAGCTCCTGGGGTAGTTCTTCCTCAGAATCCCTGGGGGTGGCCTAAGCTGGGGGTAGTGTGCCCTTGGACGTACACGACAACCCGAACGATTCCCAAGGAACGGACTCCGAGATCCCAGAGGGTAGCTACTCCTACCAAAATGACACAATTTTCTACGTTGAGGGTAGTATCCCCTCCGAATCTGAGGAGGACATAACGTCTCCCACCCTCCTTGAAGATTACTCACTACAAGGTTAAGAGACAAGAATTACGGCATCCAATGCCCCATCCGTTTCTTCCTGCGTGAGGACGATGTACATGGTCGAAGACGACCATGAGGCCCCCAGTGATCGACAGCGCCTCGAGGTTCTCGAGGCCATGATGCATATAATGAGTGCATCAATGCAATCTCTAACCCAGACAATGCTAAAAATTAAGGCGAACATGGCCTCCCTGCCAGCAAGGGCCTCTGGGCAAACAAACTTGGACCCCGGGACCAACGGGGATTCAAATACGACCGCTCCACCCGTGGGCGGTGATCCTCTCCTACCTGGCTCATCTGCACCTTTTGCAAGAGATGAAGCTAAGGAAGCAAGGAGGAAGGTCTGAGAACTTTACGCTTATCAAGATTCCATGAGAAATTGGAACTCACTTTGTGATCTCGAGGTACAGGAACCATACCAGATAGATGTACCATATCCACCCAAGTATAATCCCTTCAACATAAACATGTTTGACAGAAAGACCTCCCCTCACCGCTTTATGAGCTATTTCGATAATACAGCGGGAGACATATCCCACAGTGACGCTATCCTTACAAGGCACTTCGTCGGGTCATTGGCGGGGGTAGGTTTTGATTGGTTCTACGATCTCGAAGATAACTGTATCTCATCATTCGATGACCTCAAGCGCCTATTCCTTAACAAATTCTATGAGGCAGAAAATGATATGACGATATCTTCTCTGATGGACGTCGCCCAGGGTAAGAAGGAACTAACACGAAACTAAATCAAGCGGTTCCGACAGGCCACGCTAAGGTTGCCTCCTGGCAATCCTGCGGCCACACTAATGGAGATGTGCCAAACAAATATGCTTCCAGCAGTCAGCCTCTGGATGGACGAGAGCCAGTTCAAAGACTAGACAACGTTCATTGTAAGTATCGTGTCATGCCCCAGTTCCAAAATACGTAGGACCAGGAATACGTGACACGCCAGCTACGCATTCGACCAGACTCTGGTCTGACTCGAATACGTATAAGCTGTAATATAAAATAGCACTATCTAGATATCTCATAAATGTAAACCTCTATATCTCAATCCACAATGTATAACAGTATACAAGAAAGAGCTATATGTGCCAGAGTCGGCCGCCCAATAACACACTAACTCAAATAGACTCGAGAAAAAGTATGAGTCTATAAAAACTAGGCTACAACAGCAGATGAAATAAACAATAACCATAATACCGGTAGATATAATGTGAGTACCTGGTACCATGTCCGCAAGACGTGCAACTCCAGCAGCAACTCCAAATGCTCCGTAATCATCTATGCTGCAAAATTGGCAGGGAACCAGGTCCTCAGAGGGACGTAACAAGGTACAGAAATACAACATGCCAAGTAAACAGAAAGTACAAGTGCACGACAGGGTACTCTATCATAACCAACTAGTGTGACACAGTTTAAAGACAATGTTTGATGCGTGGGCTGTCCAAAATAAAACCGTAGCTCCGAACACAGAGACACACGGGGCGTACCGTAGCTCCGAGCACAGAGACACACGGGTGTTACATTACTCTAGAATACAGGATCACTACATATACATATATAAGCGCGTGCAGAGTAGCCCAAACGTCTAGTAACTGTCTTTTCCTTCCCAAGCGGTCGACGATGGTGCGCTGAACCTGAACCTCTATCTAACAGTCTCGACACACGAAAATAACTTAACAGACGCGACTCTAAGGTCATCCCAGTCTCTGGTCATGATGTCAGTATCAGGATACAGGAATCTGGTATGATCACAGTGTATGAGTGTGTCCTAGGGTGTCGATAAACTCAGGTACGCATATCGAGATGCTACGAATCATCTAACAATCTTCCTAAGACGTTACAACGTACGTCTTCACCCGGTTGCGAATCGGACGCGAAGTACCGAACGTCAACATAAAATACGTGCACAATATACATGACAAAATAATAAATATCTGTAACTGAAATATAGGGTGGCAAGGTACACTTGCCTGCGTGTGGCTGCTGGTGACGGGGTCCCGGTACCACGTCCAAATCCTCAGGTCCCGTAGTGCCTAGAGATGAGATACAAACCCAATTAATACTCCATCACACGGCAAACAGGGGTATGATACACATCTATACATATGCTCAGTCTCAGCTACAACTCACAGGGACAAGACGCTAGAGGGTTGACCAAGGTTGACTCGGAGTACGTTACATCTACTCAACTAATCTCCTGTACAATATCATCAAACCCAACCTCAATCACGATATTCAGTTAATCAAACCCTGATCCAATCCTCAGTTTTACCTCAGTGTTCACAGATGTTAACATGCACGCTGACGTCTCAAGCTCAAATAAATAATTAATATTCTCTGTCTTTAATCACGGTCTCATCATTTGATATTATACCTATTTTATGATCGAGCACCTGCTCCCAGTGTCCCTCAGTATTTTAGTATCATTTTATTATTCAGCAATAGTTTAAAACTGCTCAATCAATAATAACTCAGACGCGTACAATAACTAGGATAACACTCTACTATCTCGTATGGCACTCAAAAACCCAACCTCCAATTATTGCACATTTTCAATTTCAACCCTCATAAGTATATATTCCATGTCCTTAGTTAATTTGTATTTAAACCTTAATTATTCAACTTAGCAATCTACCATCACTTGCATACAACATCACTAAAATCTATTCTCAGCATTTAACCCCTTATTTTCCCATTAAACTTACAAAATAAATCCTAAAATCTCACATATTATAGTTCACAAATATATATATTTGTATTCCTCAACTGACTTTGTCACTAGTAATCAAATCCTCGAAATAATTAACAGCTTAAAGATATCACACCTCTTCTCCATAAATTACCTGCTCATTAATAATACATAAAACGATGTACTAAAACTCTAAATCTCGATGCATTCACTTACCCTCAATTTTATGTAATAATCCTAAGCTATATGTAACAACACAAAATAATTAGACTAGCAAAGCAATAGTATACAATGAAAGGGGGAGGGGGGAAGCTCACCATGGTGGTGGCGTGTGGTGGCACGCCAGGTGGTTGTCGACCGGAGTGAGGTCGAGATGGGGAGGCCGATGAGCAGGTGGCCGGGGCAATGTTGGTGAGAGAGCTCGGTCGGAGGGGGTGCTCGTGCTTCGGCGGGGCTACGTTGATGGTGATGGTGATGATGTTTAGGTCGGAGGGGAACGGCAGAGGGTGGTGCAATGGTGGGAGGTAGTAGTCGAGAGGGGGGTGGTGGTTCAGGGTTGCGCCGATGGTACGACGGGTGGCGTTGATGGAAGAACGGAGTCGTCAATTTGTGGTGGTGGTGATGTGCTCGGCCGGAGCAGCCACTGGTAGAGCTCGTCGACATGTTAGCTCCTTCCCGGAGCAAGGGTGGAGCTTCAGCTCCTTCCCGGAGTAATAGTAAAGCTTCAGCTCCTTTCCGGAGCAATGGCGGAGCTTCAGCTCCTTCCCGGAGCAATGGCGGAGCTCTGCCGAAGCTACTCTGAAATCGGCAGAGTTTTTCCTAGTGGCGGTGAGTCGAGATGGCAAACTGGGTGGTGATGGTTCGTGGCAGCGAGGGAAGGAATGGGTGGCCACAGTCGGTGAGGAATGGGTGCAGCAGCGTGGTGATAACGGCGTGTGGTGGCTGCAGTAGCTCCCGGAGGCAGGCTCGAGGCAGCATTCAGCTCCAGAGGGGGAAGATCGTCTCGTGGCAGTCAATGAGTGGCCGCACTCGACTGCCGGAGGTGGTGAAGACGTGCAGACGGCGGGAACAGCGGCTCTGGAAACGGGAACGGTGGTAGAGGCAGTGGCGATGTTACTGGAGCTCGCCGGAGAATGACCGGGGTAGGGCCTGTCGGTTTTTGAAGAATGGGTAAGGAGAAATGAAGAGGAAAGAAGAAGAAGAAAAGTGGAGAGATACTAGGTGTGGTCGGCTGAGAATGTGAGGGGAAGAGGGAGGAGAGAGAGTAAAGTTTTCCCTTGGGATTAGGGCCGGTTGGAATGTGTGTTGAGGGTGGGGTGAGGAGTTACTTTATAGGAGTTGGTGAAAGGGGATTTATGGTTGTGATCAACCTATTCAAAATGGATGGTTGTGATTGATCATGAAGAGGAGAGGGTTTTCTTCATGAGGGGTGAATGCATGGGTGTGAATGGGACCCCATTTTGGGACCTCTCATTTGTTCATGGCCAATAGGGTGGTGCCACACAATTCAATAATTGCAACTTAGCCCCGTAAATTTGGGAAATTGCATAGACACATAAAATGACACAAAAATTGCGGAGAAAAATATGTTTAGCAATTTTCATGGTGAGAGGGTGTTGTGCGTTAGGCACGGATTTAATTAGAAAGACATTGGGATTAATTTAGGATAAAAATAGGATTTACAAAGTTGGTATCCCCGATTTAAATAGAAATAAAGTGTCCCGCGAATTTAATTTAATTGGAGGCACTTGGGGTCAAAATCCAGAAATGACGCAAAGGTGTCCGTCTTGGACCCTTTAGTTGGTCCGGCTCAACGGGTTAAGTTGGTATCCCAAAATTTAGGGTAACGACACAGGTGTCCGACACAGAATTAAATATGGGTTACGATTTTCGGAATATTGCACAATTAATTTAGAGCAAAATAAAACTGATTTTAAAGTACAGAAAAGTCCAATGCCTAAGTTGGCGGGTCAGGTCAGAAGTACAATAATTGAACGGAATTTATGGGCTGATATTGGGCTCCGAATAATCAGCCAATGATAAGGCGCGCCAAGGGTTTTAATTAATTGAATTAAATACCAGATAAACTTATCTCTACTCTAAACCTCGACATCTGCTACCAATAACCAAATTTTTCTAAATCCTCCTTAACTATCTACAGAATAAATCGAGGGGGTTTACATTCTTCCCAACTTAGAAAAATTCCGTCCCCGAAATTAAAAGTAAAGCACGATAATATCTAACAGAATTTTAAAACAACTAGTAATCAATTGTCGTACGTAAATTCGTACCTTGCTCCTCGAATAAGTACGAGAATCACTGCCGAATAGAATCCTTGCGCTCCCAAGTAGACTCACCTGGTGAATGGTGCTTCTATGCCACTCTGACCAGTCGAATCGTCTGCCCTCTCAAAGTCTTCTCGCTACGATCGAGGATCTCAACTGGTTGCTCTACGTAAGACAGACTGGGCCCGACTGTAATCTCTGAATGATCAAGCACGTTGCTAGGGTCTGCGACATATCTCCTCAGCTGCAATACATGAAATACGTCATGTACTCCCTCTAATGATGGAGGTAATGCAAGACGGTAAGCCACTTCGCCAACTCGTTCCAAAATGTCAAAAGGTCCGATGTACCTCCGACTCAACTTGCCTCTACCTCCGAATCTGATGGTACCGCGGGTAGGCGATATCCTCAAAAATATATGGTCATCCTCCTTGAACTCCAATGATCTGCGGTGCGCATCGGCCCAGTATTTCTCTCTATCCTGTGCTGCACGCAGGTGGCTCTGAATCTGCTTGACCTTCTCCACTGTCTGTGTCACCAACTCTGGACCAAGTATCTGACGCTCTCCCACGTCACTCCAACAAACTGGTGACATACATTTCCTGCCGTACAGTGTCTCATAAGGTGCCATCTGTATGCTAGCCTGGTAACTGTTATTGTAGAAGAATTCCACCAAGTGTAGGTGGTCCTCCCAAGATCCTCCAAAATCAATCATGCACGCTCTCAACATATCCTCTAATATATGTATCGTACGCTCTGACTGTCCATCAGTTTGTGGATGATACACAGTGTTGAACTTGAGACGAGTTCCTAGGCTCTCTTGCATACTCCGCCAAAAATATGACGTGAATCTGGAATCATGATCCGATACAACGCTGATAGGCACTCCATGTAATCGTACTATCTGCCTCATATACATGTCAGCTAGTATCTCTGTGGATTGCCCAACTCTGAAGGGCAAGAAATGTACAGACTTGGTGAATTTGTCTACGACAACCCAAACTGCATCCTTCCTGCTAAGGCTCTGCGGAAATCCTGTGATGAAGTCCATGGTAATGTGTTCCCACTTCTACTCGGGAATGGGAAGCGGCTGCAATAGTTCTGCAGTCCTCTGATGTTCCGCCTTGACCCGCTGACAAACTATCATTTCGCCACGAATCATAAAATTTCTTTCTTCATCCCATGCTACCAGAAATGTTGCCTCGAATCTCGGTACATCATCGTACCCCCGGGATAAATGGAATAAATTGAGCTATGTGCCTCGGTCATCAACTCTAGGCGTAGCTCGCCACTTGGAACATATAGGCGATCTCCGCACCTCAACGTTCCGTCTTCATGAATCCTGAGTCCCGTCTGCATGTCAGCCTCTGTCCTTTCTCGCAATCGTCTAAAACTCGTATCTGTAGGCAAGGCTACCTTGATCCTCTCAATAAATGTGGACTGAACCTCGAGACTGGCCATCTTTCCACCCATGACTAGCAATATAATCTCAATCCTGAGTTTCTGAAAATCCCCTAACAACTGGCGATGAGTCATAAATATTCGCCTTGCCAGAGTGGTACTACAACTCGATATTATAATCTGTCATAAATTCTAGCCAATGCCTTTGTCTCATGTTGAGTTCCTTCTGTGTGTAGGCATTCTTCAGACTTTTTGTATTTTGCATAAATCTCAACATGCTCTTCATAAAGGTAGTGTCGCCATCGCTTCAGTGCAAATATTACTGTAGCTAGTCCTAGATCGTGTGTCTGATAGTGCTTCTCATGAACCCTTAGTCGTTCCTGATGCGTAGACTATCTATTCTATCTAATCATATCTCCTATTTGCGGAGCTTGGCGTACTGCCTTTCTGTCTCAACATCTCCAATACGATCCTGAGATGTCTCTCATGCTCCTCCTGACTCTTGGAACATACCAATATGCCATCGATAATTACCACCAAGGACTTATCCAAGTACTGGTAAAAAATATTGTTCCTCAAACTCATAATTACTACTGGCACGTTGGTTAAAATAACATGACTAGAAACTCACAGTGTCCATACTTCGTCCGAAAAGCCGTCTTCGGAATGTCCTCTCTCCGTACCTTGATCTGGTGATAACTTGATCTGAGACTGATCTTCGAGAATGCATAAGCGTCGCTAAGCTAATCAAATAAATCATCGATGCGCGGCATAGGGTACTTGTTCTTTATTCTTTACAGCCCTTAACGCCCTGTAATCGATACACAAGTATACTGTCTCATCCTTCTTCGACACGATTAAGATAGTTGCTTCCCATGGGGAAACACTAGCCCGACTGAAACCCTTGTCTAAGAGATCCTCTACTATGGATCTTCAACTCAACCAACTATGTCGGTGCTAGTCTGAAGACGAGAGAATAACTGGCTCGTCTCTGGGAGTCAACTCTTTAACCAAATTCTATCTCTCTGTCAGGTGGCAGGCCTAGAAGATCCTCTAGAAAAACATCCTCAACTCTGATATAACATGGTGGTGCACTGGTTCACCTCCTACATTATATACCCCTAAGGTAGATGAGCACCATACTCCTGGGCTCCCTGAACTCAACTCAGGGTAACCTGGTGGCCTAAAAATATAAATGCAACTACGTCGACAACCTAGTATCGCGTGGTTTTGGCTAAATCAACTCATGCTAGGACGGTGTCATCGTCCAGACTTAACCTCAAAATAAATCCTCCTTTTCTGTTTACCACACTAATCCTTTAAAAGAAAATTTTCTCCCCTGCCTAACATATAATTTCTCTTCTCCTCAAATTTTCCCTAAAAAAAATTTTATTCCTCGAGTTTCTTCTTTTCGTTATTTATCTCTCCAGGTCGTATAGTACAATAATGGTATCACTCAAGCACATACTAGAATTTCTTGGAATCCGATTATTATCTCCCAAGTGAGATCCTAAAATTTTTTATCTCCTCTAGCTCATAATCATCGTTCCTAGCATTGCTATCATATACAACTACTAGTTTCCAACATCAGGCTATGCATTTCCATATATTATTCTAGGTCATGATCAACAATCCTTCCAGCTCTTAATACTTCCAAGATCACTGCTACCCTAAGTACGGGTAGGGTACTACTATGTCCAACTCTCTTGCCAACCTTCCACACTAGTTCTAGAATCCAAAGAACCCATCAATCTATCCTGATAAGGTAACAATATTTTCCGAGAAAGGTATATGAATTCTGTCTCCTGTCGTCTGGTCTTCGATCTTCTTCTGGAGGGAAGTCATCAGTCACAAGCATTCGTCTCCCCGAACAATAGGGGAAGAGAAACAACGATAGCAATATTGACGAAGAATGAACGAATGCAAAGTGGAAGTCCAAGGGCGATATTCATATACAAAGAGTTTTAAAATCGATTATGGATTGAGACCCTATTCAACAATCATAACATCTATTCCTAATTTGCAGGCTCGCTTGGCACAGTCAGGTGACCAAGACGATTTAAATCGGACCTGCATGGGCCACCACAAAAATATGTCACGCCCCAGTTCCAAAATACGTAGGACCAGGAATACGTGACACGCCAGCTACGCATTCGACCAGACTCTGGTCTGACTCGAATACGTATAAGCTATAATATAAAATGGCACTATCTAGATATCTCATAAATATAAACCTCTATATCTCAATCCACAATGTACAACAGTATACAAGAAAGAGCTATATGTGCTAGAGTCGGCCGCCCAATAACACACTAACTCGAATAGACTCGAAAAAAGTATGAGTCTATAAAAACTAGGCTACAACAGCAGATGAAATAAACAATAACCATAATGCCGGTAGATATAATATGAGTACCTGGTACCATGTCCGCAAGACGTGCAACTCCAACAGCAACTCCAAATGCTCCGTAATCATCTATGCTACAAAACTGGCAGGGAACCAGGTCCTCAGAGGGACGTAACAAGGTACAGAAATACAACATGCCAAGTAAACAGAAAGTACAAGTGCACGACAGGGTACTCTATCATAACCAACTAGTGTGACACAGTTTAAAGACAATGTTTGATGCGTGGGCTGTCCAAAATAAAACCGTAGCTCCGAACATAGAGACACACGGGGCGTACCGTAGCTCCGAGCACAGAGACACACGGGTGTTACATTACTCTAGAATACAGGATCACTACATATACATATATAAGCGCATGCAGAGTAGCCCAAACGTCTAGTAACTGTCTTCTCCTTCCCAAGCGGTCAACGATGGTGCACTGAACCTGAACCTCTATCTAACAGTCTCGACACACGGAAATAACTCAACAGACGCGACTCTAAGGTCGTCCCAGTCTCTGGTCATGATGTCAGTATCAGGATACAGTAATCTGGTATGATCACAGTGTATGAGTGTGTCCTGGGGTGTCGATAAACTCAGGTACGCATATCGAGATGCTACGAATCATCCAATAATCTTCCTAAGACGTTACAACGTACGTCTTCACCCGGTTGCGAACCGGACGCGAAGTACCGAACGTCAACATAAAATACGTGCACAATGTATATGACGAAACAATAAATATCTGTAATTGAAATATAGGATGGCAAGGTACACTTGCCTGCGTGCGGCTGCTGGTGACGGGATCCCGGTACCACGTCCAAATCCTCAGGTCCCGTAGTACCTAGAGATGGGATACAAACCCAATCAATACTCCATCACACGGCAAACAGGGGTGTGACACACATCTATACATATGCTCAGTCTCAGCTACAACTCACAGGGACAAGATGCTAGAGGGTTGACCAAGGTTGACTCGGAATACGTTACATCTACTCAACTAATCCCCTGTACAATATCATCAAACCCAACCTCAATCACGATATTCAGTTAATCAAACCCTGATCCAATCCTCAGTTTCACCTCAGTGTTCACAGATGTTAACATGCACGCTGACGTCTCAAGCTCAAATAAATAATTAATATTCTCTGCCTTTAATCACGGTCTCATCATTTGATATTATACCTATTTTACGATCGAGCACTTGCTCCCAGTGTCCCTCAGTATTTTAGTATCATTTTATTATTCAGCAATAGTTTAAAACAGATCAATCAATAATAACTCAGACGCGTACAATAACTAGGATAACACTCTACTATCTCATATGGCACTCAAAAACCCAACCTCCAATTATTGCACATTTTCAATTTAAACCCTCATAAGTATATATTCCATGTCCTTAATTAATTTATATTTAAACCTTAATTATTCAACTTAGCAATCTACCATCACTTGCATACAACATCACTAAAATCTATTCTCAGCATTTAACCCCTTATTTTCCCATTAAACTTACGAAATAATTCCTAAAATCTCACATATGTATAGTTCACAAATATATATATTTGTATTCCTCAACTGACTTTGTCACTAGTAATCAAATCCTCGAAATAATTAACAGCTTAAAGATATCACACCTCTTCTCCATAAATCACCTGCTCATTAGTAATACATAAAACGATGTACTAAAACTCTAAATCTAGATGCATTCACTTACCCTCAATTTCATGTAATAACCCTAAGCTATATGTAACAACACAAAATAATTAGACTAGCAAAGCAATAGTATATAATGAAAGGGGGAGGGGGAAAGCTCACCATGGTGGCGGCGTGTGGTGGCACGCCAGGTGGTTGTCGGCCGGAGTGAGGTCGAGATGGGGAGGCCGGTGAGCAGGTGGCCGGGGCAATATTGGTGAGAAAGCTCGGTCGGAGGGGGTGCTCGTGCTCCGGCGGGGCAACGTTGATGGTGATGGTGATGATGTTTAGGTCGGAGGGGATCGGCAGAGGGTGGTGCAATGGTGGGAGGCAGTAGTCGAGAGGGGGTGGTGGTTCAGGGTTGTGCCAATGGTGCGACGGGTGGCGTTGATGGAAGAACGGAGTGGTCAATTTGTGGTGGTGGTGATGTGCTCGGCCGGAGCAGCCACTGGTAGAGCTCGTCGACATGTCAGCTCCTTCCCGGAGCAATGGCGGAGCTCTGCCGGAGCTACTCTGAAATCGGCAGAGTTCTTCCTAGTGCCGGTGAGTCGAGATGGCGAACGGGGTGGTGATGGTTCGTGGCAGCGAGGGGAGGAATGGGTGGCCACAGTCGGTGAGGAATGGGTGCAGCAGCATGGTGGTAAGGGCGTGCGGTGGCTGCAGTAGCTCCCGGAGGCAGGCTCGAGGCAGCTCTCGGCTCCATAGGGGGAAGCTCGTCTCGTGGCAGTCAGTGAGTGGCCGCACTCGACTGCCGGAGGTGGTGAAGACGTGCAGACGACGGGAACAGCGGCTCTGGAAACGGGAACGCTGGTAGAGGCAGCGGCGATGTTACTGGAGCTCGTCGGAGAATGACCGGGGTAGGGCCTGTTGGGTTTTGAAGAATGGGTAAGGAGAAATGAAGAGGAAAGAAGAAGAAGAAAAGTGGAGAGATACTAGGTGTGGTCGGCTGGGAATGTGAGGGGAAGAGGGAGGAGAGAGAGTAAAGTTTTTCCTTGGGATTAGGGCCGGTTGGAATATGTGTTGAGGGTGGGGTGAGGAGTTACTTTATAGGGGTTGGTGAAAGGGGATGGATGGTTGTGATCAACCTATTCAAAATGGATGGTTGTGATTGATCATGAAGAGGAGAGGGTTTTCTTCATGAGGGGTGAATGCATGGGTATGAATGGGACCCCATTTTGGGACCTCTCATTTGTTCATGGCCAATAGGGTGGTGCCACACAATTCAATAATTGCAACTTAGCCCCGTAAATTCGGGAAATTGCATGGACACATAAAATAACACAAAAATTGCGGAGAAAAATATGTTTAGCAATTTTCATAGTGAGAGGGTGTTGTGAGTTAGGCACAGATTTAATTAGAAATACATTGGGATTAATTTAGGATAAAAATGGGATTTACAAAGTTGGTATCCCCGATTTAAATAGAAATAAAGTGTCCCACGAATTTAATTTAATTGGAGGCACTTAGGGTCAAAATCCGGAAATGACGCAAGGTCTAAAATGGTGGGGGCTTGGAGTCAGTCTTGGACCCTTTAGTTGGTCTGGCTCAATGGGTTAAGTTGGTGTCCCAAAATTTAGGGTAACGACACAGGTATCCGACACGGAATTAAATATGGGTTACGATTTTCAGAATATTGTGCAATTAATTTAGAGCACAATAAAACTGATTTTAAAGGACGGAAAAGTCCAATGACTAAGTTGGCGGGTCAGGTCAGAAGTACAATAATTGAACGGAATTTATGGGCTGATATTGGGCTCCGAATAATCAGACAATGATAAGGCGCGCCAAGGGTTTTAATTAATTTAATTAAATACCAGATAAACTTATCTCTACTCTAAACCTCGACATCTGCTACCAATAACCAAAATTTTCTAAATCCTCCTTAACTATCTACAGAATAAATCGAAGGAGTTTACATATTGTCAACGCTGAAAAGAAGCTCAAGGACGCTCGGTACTTGGGGATTTATATCTCTACTGCTGAGGAAAAGGGCAAGCATTCTGGCAACAACAACAACAACAACAACAACAACAACAACAACAACAACAACAACAGCAGCAGCAATAATAGTAATGGCAGCAATATCAGCCCCGACAGAAAGGAAAAACAGGCTATGGTCGCTACCTTGACCAAGAAGCCTGAGCAAAAGTTGGCAGAGCCTCCAAAACCAAGAGAATTACTCTTTCGAAGATATTGATGTCAAACCCATATTCGACATGCTGATGCAGGGAGCTAAAATACGGCTCTCCGACATAAGACGTTAGCCTGAGGCGACAAAAATTGTCAACCCAAAGTATTATCACTTCCACCGCTACGTCTACCACCCGACCCAGGAGTGCTATACCCTGAAGCGGTAATCCAACTTCTGATAGATACCAAGGCTCTTTCCCTTGACTTTGATGACGTAACGGTCGCCACCAACATGGTCTCCCTCCAATTTGGCAACTTTCTACCGACGGAAGCCCAAGACAGAGTAGTCCCTGTCCCTAAGGCGACTATAGAAGTTGTCAATCTTCCACCTGCTCGAGACCAGACGGCCGGGCTAATATCTCTTATCTCATCACGTGGAGAGGTCATGTGGGTCCATCCCGACCTTGTGCTAGACTTGACACAGCTGGCGACATCCTCTGCCACTAAGCCCAAAGGCAGGAAATCTAAGTCTTGTTACACAGTTTTCTTCTCGGCTGAAGAGCTGGCAGCAGGTACAATAAGGTCAGGCATAATCTGCCAACCGATGCACGATGATACGCCACCGGTTGTTGGACCTACCACCACTGGTCCTGGGTTATCTCATCCCCCGTAGCAAACAAATCTAAACAGAAGGAGATGCGCTTAGATAAACCGTTGCACAGGGATGCACCACAAGGGCTGGAAAGACCTTATAACTTTGATATATTAGCACAATTAGCCAACACTCCGACAAAATTGTCGTTATTTGAGATTTTGCGGCATTCTGAAGTTACTCGGGCTATCCTGAGTGAGGCACTACAGAATGTCGATATCTACCTGGCGTAAGTCAAGCCACCAACCGAAGATCCTGCTACTTTTCTATATTGCAACAACGTCATGGATGAGATACCCAATATCACCTACTCGCAACAGGATATGTTGTAAAAAAAAATAATAGGCACGATCGGCCCCTGTACTACACAGGATATATTGGCGACATCAAAGTAGATCGAATACATATTGACCCAGGATCATCGATCAGCATCATCCCGAGAAGCTTGCATTAGACCCTGGGGATTCGATGCATCGTCTGGCGGCCACCAATACCGCATCAGTGGCTTCAACAAAGGGAGAAGCTACCTTCTGGACAAAATTTGCCTAAAATACCAGATCGGCGAATTAAAAACAGAAGTCACCTGCTACGTCATAGACGTAAATACGTCCTACAATATCTTGTTGGGACGTCCGTTGATACATGAATACAGGATCGTGCCATCCACCCTCCACCAGTGCCTAAAATATATGGACGAACACGATTTCGTCAAAATAGAGTTTGCCGATATTGATCCGTTTAAGAGAATCAAGATTTACTACTCTGACTCGATCCTCTACAAGAAATTCTGCCAAGATAAAGGCGGCAATGAGGCCGATGATGAAGCTGAGGTCACGACAGAACCCAAGGAGCCTATGAGAATCCGCCTCAAGGCTCGCACTCCCGATGCAGCCGCACCCCTCATCGTCAAATCACGCGAGAAGGCACCTGAACCTCCGGTACCTTCAGCATCGTCAGAACTAATGGTCATTCCCCTTCGTAGGCCGAATTGACTACCAAAAGAAGATTTCTCTCCATCTACACCTCCTGAACCTTTGGTCTATCGCCTTCATAGGTCGAGTCGACCACCAAAGGAGGACTTGATCGTGACTGTAGCTTTTAGACCTTTGGTGGTAAAATTACAAAGAAAATTATCAAAGCCTTCGCTTGCGTTGGGGGTAACCGAAGAGAATGACGAGCCGGAGGAGTAAATATCCGCTAATGTCAATATTCCTTCCCCTGATGAAGTAATCCCGCCAGAAAAGATACCTTATTTTCTCAATAAAGGGCTATCTTTGAACTACTCAGAGCTAATGCATATAAGTAAACTCTACTCCCTGAAGAACGGTTTGGGCCTTCATCTGCACACACAAGTGACCACTACCTACACCGTGCACTGGCTTCGCTCTAGTGAGAATTTTTATTTCTTAGTCCCACCCAGGAATAAGGAAGATAAGCTCACCATCTTTGGCAGAGTAGAGTGCCCCCGATCCTTCATCCCAAAGGAAGTAGAACCAGAATCTGAGGTAGACAGAATGCCACTCTACTAGTATAGCTCACAAGCCCTTCATCTTATCCAAAAGATAGGATACAACCTGAAGGTTACTGAGGGATTAAACTACAGCAAAGGTCGAAGGTCGCCTTTACGACTTCCCTCCCATGTGAGCAAGCCCAAAAATTACTATCATAAGACTAAGCATGGCTTAGGATATGTAACGCCTCCTACAACCCCCGAGGTCTCAGATAAGAAGACGAAGAGCGCTCATACTCTTCAGAATCTTTAAAATCTTTAGCATGAAACTCTGACATCAGTATTGGGGACATGCTCAGACAAATACTGTCCTCCAACATGGTGTCTGCCGACCTTAAAGAAGACAACGAGGAGCCACCCGAGCTCTTTGAGATGGAACCTTGGTCCCAACACCTTGGTTCACAGTGGAAGATGCGATTTCTGCAGCAAGAACCTCCTACCGAGGACAAAGTTGTACAAGTCGATCTAGGTGGCAAAACCTCCCCAAAGCCTATCTTCGTCAGCAAAAGCCTATCCACCGAAAATAGAAAATCTCTATTACAAATCGTCAGGGAATAGATAGATGTCTTTGCCTGGAGTAATAAAGACATGCCAGGACTGGATCCCCAAATCTCAGTCCACAAACTCAATATTCTGCCAAATGCCAAACCAGTCAAGCAACAACAACGACGGTTTCGGCCAGATGTAATGGTTTCCATCGAAGCTAAAGTCAACAAGCTGATATATAGTGTCTTCATCCGCAAGGAATAACCCCTCGACTGGGTAGCCAACATCGTGTCGGTCATGAAAAAGAATGGGAAGATCAGAATCTGCATCAACTTCCGTGATCTAAATACGGTATATCCCAAAGACAAATTCCTTCTTCCAATCATCGACATAATGATCGACAACACTTGTAGCTTTGAGCACATGTCCTTCATGGATGGCTTCTTAGGCTACAACCAAATTAAGATATTTCTCGACGATAAGAAACATACGTCGTTTCGGACCCCGATAGACGTATACTACTATACGGTCATTCCTTTCGGTCTAAAGAATGCAGGTGCTACATATCAGCGAGCTATGAGTACCATTTTCCGTAAATATCTGTGTAAGATGGTGGAATGCTATGTCGATGATATCGTCGTCAAGAGTTGCTCCAAAGATGATCACCTCCAAGACCTGAGGATTGTGTTCTACTTAATGTGCGCATACTGCCTCAAGATGAACCCTACCAAGTCCTTCCTGGGAGTCTCCAGCGACAAATTCTTGAGTTTTGTCATCACTTCCCAGGGTATTCACATAGACCCCGACAAGACCAAGGCCATCTTGGAGATGAATCCGCCAAGGAGCCTCCAAAAAATCTGCGGCCTCCAAGGGAGGTTGGCATACATTAGGAGGTTCATATCAAATCTCTCTGGATGTTGTCAGCCATTCACACAGCTCATGAAGAAATGTGTCTCATTTGTTTGTAATAAAGAGTGTCAACGAGCGTTAGACAATATTAAAGAATATCTATCAAACCCTCATGTGCTGGTGGCCCCGTTCATGGGAAAGCCATTCTTACTCTATGTATGCACAATGGATCACTCTCTCGGGGCCTTGTTAGCCCAGAACAGTGATTCAGGCCACGAGCAGGCTATATACTACCTCAGTTGGATGATGGTCGGCTCAGAGCATAGGTATACTGCCGTCGAGAATGAGTGCCTTACGCTGGTATTCGCCATCCAGAAAACTCGACAATACGTGACTAGACAGACCATTCATGTAATATCGCGAGTCAACCCCCTCAGGGTTCTCTTGACCAAACCTGGGGAACTTAGTTCCCACTTGGCTACCTGGGCAATATTATTATCCCCATATGATATGGTATTCGTCCCAGAGAAGGTCGTCATGGGTCAACCATTGGTCGACTTTCTGGCAGCCCACCCAGGGTCAAAAACCTCAAAGCACTATGAAGAGATTCCAGATGAAGTGGCAGACACCAGCATCACTTCACACGAAACAGTTTGGCAAATATTCTTTGACGGTACTTCAAGACCGAGGCCCAAAGGTAACATCATCGCTGGGGTCGAAATAATATTGATCTCCCCATATGCTTTTATTATCAATCGTGCATACTCTCTTACGGAGCCATGCTCCAATAATGCGGCAGAGTACAACGCTCTAATCATCGGGCTCCAGCTCACCAAGCAAGTCAGAGTAGAGTACTTGGAAGCTTACGGTGATTCTCAGCTAATCGTCAATCAAGTCTGGGGAGCATATGAAGTTCAAAACAAAGACTTAATCCCCTACTACCAAGCTGTACTTAGCATCATCACAACCTTTCAGATGTTCTTTATTGAGCATGTCCCTCGGTTGCAAAATATTAAGGCAAATGCTTTAGCCGGCCTTGTTGCTTCCTTGGCAGTCCCAGACAACACCCATCAACTAATCATAATAATCGATCAAGAACTGATATGTCCCAAAAGTAACCTATGCTTATGCCTCAGCTATGTAGTGGAGGCTGACACCGATGCTCAAGATTAGAGGCTTTCCTTAATCGACTACGCAGTCTATGGAACCCTCCCTGAAAACTCAAAGGAAGCTACTTCAATCAGAAGATGCTCCCTCCATTTTTATTATGACACGGAGACCAAGATATTGTACCGTCGGTCTTATGACGGCCTTCTGCTCTGATGCTTGTTGAACACAGAGGCAAAATAAGCCCTCCGTAAAGCTCATGTCAGCGTCTGTGGGGCGCATCAACCCGGTCCAAAGCTACAGAACCGTCTTCAAGAAATGAGATATTATTGGCCGACGATGGTAGCAGATGTTGTTGATTACGTAAGGAAGTGCCAGGCATGCCAAATCCATGCAGACTTTATCCACCAGCCATCTGAGTTTCTACACCCAACGATATCATCTTGGTCGTTTGAGGCGTGGGGAATGGATATCATCCAGTCAATCAGTCTGCCTTCATCAAAAGGACATTGGTTCATCTTGGTGATCACAGACTACTTCTCCAAATGGGAGAAAGATGTTCTGCTCGCTGAAGTCAAATTATCAAACATTATTAACTTCGTCAAGCATTATGTCATATACCGCTTTGCCTTTTCGCGTGGGATCATCCACGACAATGGTCCACAGTTTTTAAAGTCATATCTTCTATCGGTTTTGTAACAAACACCGAATCCAAAATGTAGCCTCCACAGTGTATAACCCCGTAGCAAACAGTCTAGCGGAAGCGTTCAACAAAACCATCATCAAGCTCCTTAAGAAATTTGTGTCTTCCAACAAATACGACTAGAACGAGAAGCTAGGTGATTGTCTATGGGCCTATCGTACAACATTTTGGACAGCTACTGGGAAAATGCCATTCTCTTTGGTGTACGAAAGTGAGGCGGTACTCCCGTTTGAGATCCAAATCCCTTCACTACGAGTAGCTCTCTCCAACCAACAGACCAAGGACGACAACTACCGCCGACGGTTACAGGAGTTGGAAGCACTCGACGAGAAACGCCTCTTAGCTCAACAACGCATAGAGTTGTATCAAGCGCGTATCTCTCTGGAGCCTTCAATAAATGGGTAAAACAGAGAACATTTCAAGTGGGTGACCTCGTCTTAACAATAAGAAGACCGATTATTATGACTCACAAGACGACCGGCAAATTCCAACCTAAATGGGAGGGCTCATTCGTTGTGGAAACTGGGTTTTCCAACGGCGCATACTGGCTAGCAAAACCCAATGGAGACTTGCTTCTGATGCCTATCAACGACAAGTTTCTCAAAAAGTACTACGTCTAAATTAGACTGGTACTCCTCTATTACCAAACTATATTGTATCTTCCTGGGCGTCGGTTTATGTCCATATTACCTCTAGACTATCGCTCTAATACACTACTCCTATGGAGTCTGCCATGTTCATACTAGCTCTGAGCAAACTTTCCAGCCTTGACCATCGATCATCACGTCCATATTATCTCTGATATCGATTGTCTTCCAACTTATCACTCGTACCCAATCCGGAGTATGCCCGCGGTGCTAAGTTCACAAAACCTATCACGTCCATATTACCTCTGATAGGGTTTATTTTTTAATCAATTACTCATATTTCAAGTGCACAAAAGGGTAATAGGTCCACCAAAATTCTCCCAGCGGGATGTCCTTACTATCCATAAAATCTATCACATCCATATTACCTTTGATAGGGTTTATTTTCGAATATATTACTCGCACCCCAAGTGTGCAAAAGGGTAATAGGTCCAACAAAATTCTCCAGCGGGATGTCCTTACTATACATAAAATCTATCACGTCCATATTACCTTTGATAGGGTTTGTTTTCAAAACAATTACTCGTACCCCAAGTGCGTAAAAGGGTAATAGGTCCACCAAAATCCTCCAGCATGATATCCTTAAAAAGTTACGGTATGGTGCTACATTCATATTATCTCTAGTACAATACCCAAAAGTCCACAACATACAAAATTCTGAAAAAAGAAGAGACTTTATTGATTAATATTCAAGATCATGAGTATATATGATAGAAATCTTTTACATTTCAAGGATTTTTATTAATATTCAAGGTCTTGAGTACATTTGATGGAAATTCCTTTTAAGGGTTTCCATGAGTTCTCGCCAACAAGAACCTCTTCTATTAAAAGGTGCCCCAGTGTTGTTTTTGCTGCCACGGACACAAGTAGGCCCAACATCCGAGCTCAAGGCTTTTTAGATCACCATTCCACAGTGCAAACCTCAGTATATGGAACCCATACTGATGGGTAGCAAGGGAAGAGCAGGAGCAGGCGCTCTACAAACAGGCGGGAAGACCGACGGTAGAAATGGCAATTAATCCAAATCTTATTATTGTCGCCACAAACCTCCACCCGGTAGCAAGCCGCATAGAGGGAAGAAATACAGCTAGCACGCTGCATAAACAAGGATGACTTAGCGCGTGACGCAGGATATTCATCTTTGTCTCCTGGATCAGTCCTTGCCGAATTGTCCTCACCTCCGGGATCAGTCCTAGGCGAACCATCTTCGTCTTCTGGATTAGTTCTTGACGAGAAACCGCCGCTTAAGGGTGACATTCTCTTCGAATGATTGATTTTATGATATCTTTCCATGCTCCATCATGAGCATCATGAGCGAGGACATAACCTGCAAAAATAAGATATGCATCAGTCCCAGTGAAGATCGCATAAAGACACAGCTGCCATATACTGCTGTCCTGCCGCAACGACGCACGACCGAGTATGCACGTACGAGCAAGAGGAGGTCTCATCCATGTGATTGAGCCAAAGATAAAGCTCTATGCGCATAAAGCAGATGACCCCCCACCCATGCGGCCACGCCAAATCTCGACACACATGTTACAGAGGAGTACTCATCCATACGACAGAACTCTGTAAAGAGGCCTGCGCAAGACAAGTCTCATGTAGCAAGATGGTGTACTGGTGCCTCTGTGTCCTTAGCAGACCGATATGAGAAAGGAGGTACTACCCTATCTCCAAGAAAAATATCCAGAATAGGAGGCCATGGATCGAGACTACCCTTGATAAACTCTTCAGCGAGAAGAGTCGCATCCTTCGACATCCTTCACAGGAAAAGGAGAAAACGAAGCAAAGAGATAAAAGTTTTCTCTCCCCCTTGACTGCCTATTTATAGGCTCTAAAAGTGCATGAAGGGATCAAGATAATGAACCGAGCGGTTAATAAGATAAACCTGACACCTTGATCTGCGTGATCCTCTTTAATCTCCTCGAAAACCGATGTCTCAAGCCCCGTATCAGGAGACGGCACAGAATACTAAGAGATCTGCGCAAAGATCGAACCAAATCTCCTCATTCATGACTTGACAGCCTGGCAGCGTTTGCCCATGCAGCTCAAATGTCCATGTGGCCCGAACATACCCTATTCATGCTTCTTATTCAAAGTATTTCAAACTTATTAGTTTAAAAACTTTGAAGGGGGTCTTGTAGAAGCATAAAAAATGTGCATCCATGCGCCCGACGCCCATATGCCCTAAAATAAAACTCAACCGATATTAGACCGCACGGACACCATTCGGCCCAGAAAAGGGACACACATGCGGTCTGAACGAGCGTCCCGACAACTGGCCACTGGTCGACCTGACATGACGTCTTGACAACAAAATGGCGCCTGGCACAGAATTCTGACAAAAAAGATTTTCCTGGCCGTCTCGAAGGACGAGAACACACTAAGAGAAAAAATTCCCGAAGATAGTGCAGTGCCATATGGACAATATGACAAAAAGATCCCATGCGTCCCAGACTCCATTCGGTCCATGCTTCTCTGGCCCATGCGTCCCTGACTCTATGCGTCCCATTCGACTCTGGCCCATGCGTTCCAAACTCCATATGATCCATGCGTCTCTGGCCCCGTGTGTTCCAGACTCTGTGCGTCCCGTACGTCTCTGGCCACATGTGTTCCAGCCACATGTCAATTTGACCAAGTCGTGCCTACAACTGATGAGAACCATCTAGATATTCAATAAACAGGAAAATTTTAACAAATGTCTACGTGAAAGCTGAAGCGCAGATTTTTGTGCACAGTTGTAACTCCTTTCTATTAGGAGAAGACACGATGCAACTCCCAATGTCTATGTGGCCCAAAATATATGCGGCCACTGAACAACTATAAATAACAGGGTATTACCCTCATACAACAAGGCTGGCTATCTGCGGATTTATACTCGAGCAAGAGAGAAGAGCTTCTGCATCGGATCGTCCACGGAGTAAAGTGAGTTACTACACTCCTAACCCTCCATTATCACCCCCCAGAAAATCACTTTGTACTTAGATTGTCTTCTAGGACTTTTCTTTGTACTTTTTTTAGTTTATTCAATTGAATCAAGTTCTTTCCAACTTTCATAATTAATGGCAAACATAGGGTAGCAATACAAAGGTGAAGAATAACATAAAACATATTATAAAGTAAAATAAAAAGAACACACACATAGATATCATTGTAACTAAGCATTTCAAGTACAAAGTAGAGATGCAAATAATAAAAACTACTAAATGCCAAGTTTGAATACATAAAAAGAATACAAAGCTAAACATAAATAGTGCCAACATCAAACTAGTGCATAACTGAATAAAAAAAATAAGAACATCATCTCTAAATCATCAACACTAAATCCAAGTCCAGGAGCGCCGCCAAGACTATTGACCTGCGTCAGCTGGAGGACCAGAACCAGAGGGATACTAGCAGAGCATCGTGGATCATAGAATGCAGCACCGGTATCCAAGTAGCACAAGATGTATGGATCACCAATCTGATAAACTTCACGAGATGGATCACGATAAAAAAATGGTCCAGCTGGGTGACAGGATAGATTGTACTGAATATTTGCCAAGAAGTTGGAGATAGCATGGGCCTAAAGTATAGAGCAATAATCCAGTTGTCGGTAACGGTCGTCTTCAAGTTGGAAAGGATCTCGAAGCATGGTCTGAATGGAGTCAAGAGTGGTTGGTGGAGCAAGAGGATGTTGGGTATGTTCCTCAGAGTCAGACAAAGAGTTAGCAGGTGGAGCGAGAGGAGGTGGAATACGAGGGAGTGGTGGAGGTTCATTCCTACGGGCTTTAGTAAGGAAAGTTGGGGCATCAATGAAAGGACAGTCACCGAAAGGAATATAAAAATAGGAAAAGATCATTGGCAAGTACATGGGATTAAGAAATGTGCGTCCTTTATTCTTTGCCCAAATCATCGCATTCATAATGGTTCTAAAAAAATTGAAAGGGATATTGAAATACAAATTATAGAGAGCAAAAATTTCTAAGTTAGTGATTTCATCAAAGGAGCCTATCTTAGGCAAAATAGCCAAAAAGACTATGCGATGCAGTTAATAAAAATATTGGTTAATGTGTCTCTCATAAATTTTTTCTGTGGAGGAGGAAAAAGATCACACATCAAAGTTTTAAAAGATTCAAGTGCTACATCGCCTAAAATTTGAATTGACGAGTATAGATTAAGGCATCACAATGAGTAGGAGCGGGGAGTTATAACATCTCCGCCAAATCAATGTCGTTAAATTCAATTTGTATACCATAAACACGTGAATAAATTCGTTCATCATCGTGTGTAAGATTATAATAAAAATTTTAATCGCATTATAGTACACACAATTTTTGGTAGATACAAGTTCTTCCAAATAAAGGTCTCTAAAAGTAGGAAAATTTTATCAAAGATGGTAAAGTTTATGGGGTTACCATGACAAAATTTTCTACCACAGAAATTATTGAAGCATTCATTGGAAGCATTCAAGGAGATGAAGAGACTCCATCAAAATTACCCTCATTGGGCTAGGGTGGACTAAACATGAAATGTGGAATATTTTTCGGTTAAGGATTAGAGGAGGAGGCTTCATTGGCCTTTCTCTTCTTTCTACCATCCCTAGAAAATAACCTAGGAGCCATAAAGAATAAATGGAAGAGAAATAAAGATTTATACCTCACCAAAGATGGAGAACTTGAAAGCGAATCCTAAAAAATAGACTAGATATTGAAGTATATCTTCAAAAGTACAAAGAAAATGGAAGATAGAAACTAGGATTTTGGAAGGAGGAAGAAAATAAAAGGGGGTTATTGTAAATTAAAAGGAGATCAAAAGTCAAAAGATGGACGACCAGATTTCCTGATGCATTCTGAAAACATGGGGACCGACCCGAGTTTGGTCCTAGACCGAGTTTGGCCCAAGTTCAGTCCAAGACCAAGTTTGGCCCGAGTTCGATCTCTTATGTTCCTGATGTAGTTTGCAAGAACAGATAAAAATAACTCTAGGTCAAGAAAAAAAATTGAATGTGGTTACAATATTTTGGATAATATGTTACATAAAATATCTTAATAAATCTTGATCCAAGAAAGTTTCAATCAATTTGGGTTAGCTGTAGGGGTCGGATCCCAGCTAGCACTAGTCCAAAAATACTTAAATACCGTGTCAGTTAAGGCTATTTACACATTTATGAAAGAAGGATCATTTCGACTTGTATCGAAAGTAATATTACTTTAAAGAATGTAGATTTAAAAGAAATTTTAGCAACTTAAACCGTCAAATTGCATCAACATCCAGAATTTCTAATTCTCAACGAATAAAAAAGCGATCCACGGCTAGGGTTTTAGTAAAGATGTCTGCGAGCTGATGTTCAGTGTCAACAAATTCTAAATAAATTTTCCCGTGTAATTGATGATCACGTAAAAACTAATAACGTATTTCTATGTGTTTAGTGCGTGAGTGACATATTGGGTTCTTTATGAGATTAATGGTGCTAGTGTTATCACAGTAAATGAAAATGTTCTCATAACATAGATTATAGTCTTCTAGGGTTTGTTTTATCTACAAAATTTATGCATAATAACGTCCTGTAGTGGTTCGCCATTAAAATTGATTATTTTAATAATAAATAGAATAAAGTACAAATAGGTCATAGACAGATAATCTAAGTACAATTTTTTATTCTGAGGCATGACGATGGACATAGAGCGCTATGGTGGCTCCTTTACTCCGTTGACGATCCGACGTGTGAGTGAGGGGTGCTCTATTCTCTTCTCTCTCTCTCTATCTTTCTTGAGCTTTGGTGCAAGTATACAGCTCTCTGGGAGCGCATGGTCTCTCTCTGAAGTAGAAAAAGTTGACCTTTGGGACGTCCAAGTTGCTCATATTTATAGCCATCATGTTGATGGGTTATAGGTGGCACATATGACTCTGTTTGGTGGCTGCGGGAGGCTCCTTCAATGGAATATGGTTGCAACTATATCCGTATAATATGGGTTGAGTCCAGGGTGAGCTGCCACAAGGACATTTTGTTGGGATTTGTTGTTGCTGATGATCTGGGAGGTTCTCGTCCCTTGTGTGCATGACTTGGTCAATTGTGACACATGGCCCGTACTTGGTTGGAGAGGGCTACATTATTTGTATCATCTGGACTTGGTCTTCATGGAGTCTAAAACCATATGGCTAGAACTGCATGGGACGCATGAATTTGGGACGCATGGGGCCAATAACGTATGGAACATAAGGAATCTGGGACATATGGGCCAGAGACGCATGGAGCCTAGGACGCATAGGCGAGTGCTGCCTGGTCCACGTGAAATCTGTGATGCATGGAGTATGGAATGCATAGGTCCAGAGACAAATGGAGTCCTTATTTGTGTTGTACACGTGGCGCTGCACACCCGACGAAAAGACAAAAAGTGAAGTTCTGACGTGAGACTTCTATTATTTAGTAGGTTCACGTCTTTTGAGGCAAATTTTTTGTTAGGATTCTGTGTCAGAGATGCCATGTCAGGTCCATCTATGACCAAAGCTGTTTTGGGGTATTAGGACACATGGACGTAGCCTTATTTTGCCGTAGGATGACCTTGCGGCCTAATTTGAGCCTTTATTTTAGGGATGCACGGCTGTTGAACGCATGAACGCTTATTTTTAATCTTCTAGAAAACCCCCTTCAAAGTGTTCAAACTAATAAGTTTGGAATACTTTGAATAAGAAGCATGGAGGGGATGTATTTAGTCGTATGGATATTATGTCGCATGGCCATTTAGACCGCGTGGTCATGGGTCGCATGATCGCGGGACGCGGGAATGAGCGCTTTCAGGTTGTGACATCTCCATTTAATGCAGGATTTTATTCGATCCTTGGAAAGATTTGTTGGGATTCTGAGCTATCTCACGACGTGGAACCCGAGGTGACGGTTCACTCTTGGGTGATAGAGGATCGAGAATTCAAGCGCCATTCTCATCCTAGGTTTCTACGTGGATCGGGACAGTTTGGACTATAAAAGTGGAAAAGTCGGGAAATAGAGAGACTCTTTGCTAATTTTCTTCCTCCCTTTTTATGATTTTTCTTGTAATCTTCGTCGACGACTGTCATGGCTTATCGAGCTCCTTCTTCTTCCATGGCTACCAAGGTTAAGGGCCTAGCTACTGAGGCTTCGGTCCCAAAGAAGAAGGGTATTGGAAGGAAAAGATTCCAGCAGTCGGGTGCGGCTCCCTGAAGATTTCTTTTGATCTACAAAAGTTCGTCAAAGGTAGGGTTCCCTCCGGGGACGATGACAAATAAAAACCCTGAGACATTGATTATATGGTTTGTCATATGGATGAAGAGATATGTGCAGCCATTTCCCAGGTCTCATCGCCTGAGTGCACAGACCTTTGACACGACATGTCGCATAGATGCGCGGTTCTGCAATGAGCAGTCCGTAGATCTGTCATATGGGTGGTAATCCTGCTTTGCGCATATCTAGTTTGCGACTTATGTGGGTGACACGCTCGGCTTTTTGTTGTGATACTTTGGCACACATGCTAATTTGCCCTTCTTTTATGTTTTTTATAGTGAGCTTGCCCGCTACTCCTTCCGGTGAGTTGATTCTCAACTCTGAGCGGGTCCTGTTGAGCATGAACTTTATAAATTTGATCACCTCCGTGCAAGTCCAACTGGATAGGGGTTTCTCGTCCGAGAGGCAAGAGCTGATTGCCGGCCAGAGCGAGTTTTACCTCCAAAGCCAGATGAACGTAGAAAAAAAGTGTTGCTGGGCAGGATCTATTTTTCAAGAAACCCTTGTTTCTTTTCAGGGATGCGATGACTACCTCTCCTTCAGAATTAGGGAATTCCAAGGCGAATTAAAATTTCACCCATTGTGGGGCAAAGATGTTGATGCCTGCTTTCGAGCATCATATGCCTCTGTCGGACTTCCGTGTAGTAATAAACCGGAGGGAAATAAACTGGAACCATATGCCAGAGCCATGTGGGGACCTTATTGGTAATATCCGGTACGGTTCGAATCTGAGCAAGTGGACTTTCTGTTGCCATAAGGAGTCTCCTTCCTACTCTTCTCTCGGGTTGGCACTGTGGGTTGTCAGGAGTGACTTAGGGCCAAGCCTTAACGCTTACATTGCGGACACATTCCTCCACCAAGTGGCCAAGAAAGTGAGTTATCCTTCTGGTCAATTAAGGACTCTTGGTTGGGCCCATTTCAAGCCGTCGTGGTGTCGGTTGACCCGATGGGTGCTGAGGTGCTATGAGGGGGAACTACGGGACGCTAATATCTTTCATGTTTTGCGGGGCACCTGTTATGGCCTAGAGACAAATTGTTGCCTCTTTATTGCCTTGATGGAGATGGATAACTGTCATACGGGGACTTTCTTTATGCCTGGTAGTGAGATGGGTGGACTTAACACTGTTGGCATACTTAAATTTAAGAGTAGGTGATAAGTTTAGATGATGATTGGTGATAGTTGTAGGAAGAGGTTTGCTCAGAGGTCACTTAGATATAGCAAAATCTTGGGGGAGGATGTGAGGACAATTGCTCAGAGGTGACGTAGACGTGAGCTGATCAATAGTCATACCGAGAGGTTAGGTACGATCCCATTATTTTTGTGAAAGAAGAAGAAAGTATGCCAAATATAGTATGGACGTGGCTATTTACTTCCATTGAGAAAATTCACTGGGGGATCTTTAGTGGACTTATTACTTTTTGTGCACTATGGTGAAAGTAATATGTTTGAAAATAATCACTATCAGAGGTAATATAGACGTGATAGGTTTTGTGGACCCATTACTTTTTTCGTATTTTAGTGCACGTAATAGGTTTGAGACAAGCCTTGCCAGAGGTGATATGGACGTGGCAATTTTTGTGGACCCATTACTTTTTGCGCATGTTAGTGCAGGTAATAGGTTTAAGACAAGCCATGCCATAGGTGATATGGACGTGGCAGTTTTTATGAACTTAACACCGCTGGTGTACCTTGGTGAGTACGAATGATAAGTGGGGATGACAACCGATATAAGAGGTAATATGGATGTGATGATCGATAGCCAAGACCCGGGAGGTTTGCTCAGAGGTAATAAAGACGTGGCAAACTCAGTCGGGGAAAATTATTAGGACAGTAGTTCAGAGGTAATATGGACGTGAACAAATGTCTAAGAAACTTACTGAGGAATGATTTGCTAGGTGTGGTCTATCCAAAAATGAAGATAGAGCTGAGGATTGCTCCGCTGGAGAGATTATTGTCACTACTATATTCTAAAATAGGGGTAATTTTGTCATTTTATTTATTATAAGTATTGTGTATATTTATTTTTAAATAATTACATAATATGTGTATATATATATATATATATATATATATATATATATATATATATATATATATATATATATATATATTATATTATATTGTATAGTGTTCATTAATGTATGATTTAGTAGACTAGACCTAGAAACCCACTAGATGAACGCCTGACCAAATTATAGGGTTATGGATTTTAATTAGCATTTTGGGGAATTAAATATTGGAGATTATATTTATTATTGTGATTTTATTTAATTATTGTACCTTACCGTTGCTTCGATATTTGGAGCGCTACACTAGCTTTTGCCTTCCAACAAATTTTATACCCTTGTCCTAGACGTACCAGTCTTTTATTCTAACATTTATGTAACTCATAAATATGCCCTATTGTGCTTCATTTTAGTCACACAATATTCGTCGCAGACGTTTATTTTTAATTCTAAATAAATCTAATATTGCATCTTTGTACGTTCCAATCAAAATTGGAGACACAATCTTGACCCGTTCTATGCAACCCAAATTATGATAATATTTTATTCTGAGTCTTCTACGTCCATGATACTTGTGTCACACATAATTTTAGCCCTATGTACTTCTAATTAATTTAAGAACACCATTTACACTAATTTTAATTAAATTGGTATAAGGACCCAACTTGACCCAAAACTTGACCCAACACCAAACCAAACCCCCACTCACACCCTCAAAGACTCATACTAAACACCAAACACCCTTTTCAGCCACTACATCACACCAAACAGGATATTTGCCTCATTAAATTCCAATTTTCACTTTTTGTGCAATTTTTCAATTATTGAGGACTTATATACAAAAATGCAATTAGGTGTCACCATCCTATTGGTCAAGGCACATGAAGAAATCACCCCCTCCCTCATTGACCGGTCCACTCTCTCCCTCTCTTTCTTTTTTGTTTGTACCCTCTCCTTCATGTTTAATCATAGACCTCCATTTAAATGGAGCAACATCCTCACCACACACACCCTCCTATATATATATAATCCACCATCCTAACCCTTTTCCCAAAGCCATCCTCTATCCCAATAAGGCACATGGCCGACCCTAATCCCTAGGCTATCATCACCATCAACTCTCTCTTTCCTACATGCAAAACTCCTCCATTATATTTTTTTACATCATCCCCACCATCCTTCTTCCTATAACCTAAACCTAAACTTCATCATCAACCTCCCCGTCATCTTCCTCCTCACGCCCGACCCCATTTTTGGCCGCCAAACCTCACCTGAGCTCCTCCACAGCCACTTGCCCTGAACTTCACCCCGACCCGGCCTGCTCACCGCCCTACCGCGGACGACCTCGCCGGAGCAGACCCCTCGACACCACATTCTCCTCTACTACACAGCATCTTCCGCGACCCTTCTTTCCCCTCTTCCACTTCGCTGGACCCCACTATCAGCCGTCCCCATCTCCTATACCCCGCTGCCAGACCTCCTCTGCCTCCATCAGTCTATCTTCTTCACGTTGACCCGTCAACCTCCATCGGATCACGAGCCTCTACTCACCTAAACCTCCGTCCACGCCGTCCTCTCCAACCCAACGACGAGCAGCACCCCTCGACTCCTATCCACCGCTGGAGCAGTGAACATCACCGTCCCCGACGTCCCACGATCGACAGCTCTCCATCCCGGCCATCCCCGTACGTCACCACTGAACCATCCACCTGAGCGCCTGAGCCCCGAGCGCCATCCATGTTCTTATCTCCCCGACTTCCTTCTCTTCTCCGCCTCCATCTACGCCAGACTCCCCTCGACCTCGCCTGAGTTCTCCCCTCCGGCAGTAAGCCATAGCCTCACCATCATCATCACCATCATTAGCACCTTTATCATCATCATCACCATCATCATCATCATCATCATCGTTGTCGTCGTCATCGTCGACCCGTCCTACCTCTCCGGAGACGACTTGCAACAGTCACCCTCGACCTCGTGCACGCTAATGTGTAGGTTTGAACTTGCTTCCCTTCTTTGTTTGTGCGTGTGCAGGTGTGAATAGTGATTAGATTAGTGTATACTTCATGGTAATTAGGTTTAATAAATATTGAATAGTAATTAGATTTAATATATGTATATACTTCATGGAATTTGATGTTAGTATTTACACTTTAGAAATTAAATTGTTAGTAGTGGGTGTCACATATTTCTATATGTTGTGTAGACATAGGTGTATTAATATAAAAATATAAGTATTGGATAATACTATATAATATGTTAAGGTGTTATATATATATATATATATATATATATATATATATATATATATATATATATATATATATATATATTAAACATATTTTTATAACTCACTGCCTTATGTGTACCCTAACCTCCTAGCTAGACCATGTGTTAGTGTTACACGAGATTTGGATATTGGACATTGTGTTAGTGTTAGTTGTTTGTCCTGTTGTGCACTATATTCGAGGACATGACACTCGTGCATTTAGACGCACGCTTGACGCTACTAGATGACCAGTATCACCCCTAGCGTAGTTTTCGAGTTCAGTACAATAGTGTTTGTGTGTGTGTGTGTGCTAGTGTAATGGCTGATGTTGTATTGTATTATATTATTTATATATAGGACCATTGGATTGTTCTGTAAGACTTTAGGAGTAGGACATTGGTATTGTCCGCTCAGGACCCCAGGCGAGTACATTCTCTGATAATTTTTATTATTTGATTTCCATTATTTGATCATTTCTATAATTCAAGTATTTAAAAATATTACATCTGATTCTTGACACTGTGCTATACGGACTAGTATATAGATTGGATCTGCAGTCATAAGATGTTACACTGGTTATCGTATTGACATTATATACGACATTGATATTAGACATTGTACATGATATATTGGACATTGATCGTGTATCATGATGTGTCACGGTTGGATCCATAGTACTAGTTGGGGGCGAGAAAATTGCTACTGAGAGATGTGATCAAATCCCTCTTGTATAAGTGTAGATATTGTTAGTGTTAATCATACACCTCACGTATGATTAGCCAGGCCATATAGCTATCGTACAAGTTTTCAAGCCGATCATATTTTGAAACTACTATTTCAAATACTTAGAATAGTTACAGTTCTCCATTTTAGTTCATATACTATATCCCATGTATACGATATTGTAGCTCTTTCTCTTCATTTCATTTATGCACTGACTGTACCATATTGCCTATACTGTCTGTTCTCTTTATTTTGCTATTGCATTTATTTATTGTCTTCTCTCAGTATATAGCATCATCTATTTATTGTTTTATAGTCCTTATCAATTAACTGAAACTGTTATTTGGGTTGTACTTCGCTCCATCCTGACTGGAAATATTTTTCCAGACTGTGACTTAGAGGACTGGTGTCCGACATATTATGGACAACAGGGAGAGTAGATGCAGCCTTGGACCTGGTAGCCAGGTATAATTTTTGGGAGGTCTAGCCGGGATCACTAGTTATTCAGTTAGTTTCTTTTAGCAGTTTATTGGTACCGAATTTGTTTTCGGCATACTTTGAGACTTGGATGTTATTGTTTGAGTTAGATTATTTCTGTTTAGACTTGTGTTGCATTTTATTTATTTTTCTTCGATATCTCATTATGCTTTAGTTTTTGTGATTGAGTATTCCATATTATATTATGATATTTGTGTCTCCTTATGGAGTTGAATATTCGTGTGAGATTGATTAGATAGTATTGTGACCTAGACAGCGTTCTATCGTCAATGTTGCGGCATAGGCTGGACGTACCAACGACTAATGCCCAAATTCTGGGTGCGGGTCGTGACACATTTTTAGTGGTGGCCCATGTAGGTCAGGCTTCGCAAGTAGTGCGATATAGTGGTAGTGCGACAACTTAGTTGTACTACTGCGTGCCTGCGATAGGATATAGGACATAGGATAATAGAATGAGAGAGAATACTCAATCATAAATTATTTGAGAGATTCCTGGGATGACCCTTGAGAATCTTATTATAATTTCTAATTTAAATCTTTCCCTTATTTTGTCTGCTCTTATTTATTGTTATTGAATTTGATTCTTGTTGATCAGTTGTTAAATTTAATTCTTGGTATCGTTGTTGAGTTTGATTTCATATCGAGATAAATTTTACGGATTAAAATTTACGGTATCATCTTATAACATATGTTGACGAGGACAGTGAGAAAGGTGAAATATCTACTTTGGTTATGGAGCCTAGAGTTTATCGTAACCACATTTGCTGTCATGGCAGAAACGTAGGAACCTGACCTTGGATGTACATATCTTAGTTTTAAAATTTAGAGTTTTTTGTAGCCATACCGGTTGGCGTGGTGAGGATTCTAGATAACGTGATTATAGAGTTGCATACCTTAGTTATGGAACCAATCGTTTATCACAGCTATGCTTACTGGCGTGGCGAGGATTCTGAGTGTCATAATTTTGGATAGACGAGTATGATTATCAGGTTGTATCTTAAATTGGTTCTTAAAGTATTATCTCAATACTTATCTACTTTTGTTATTATAGGACTTTATTCCATCATTTTGCTAGCAGTAGAGATACCTTCAGTCCTTAGTCCAGTTCTTTTAAGCTTTATTTCTTTAATGATCCTTGTTAGTGTGATAATTGGTGACTTGCAATTAGGTCTGTGTCTTGTATCAGTATTGACTATTGAAAGTGTGGCTTGTGAGTCTGTAAGTTTTTTTGGTTGGACATGTGAGCAGTAGGCATCAATCTAGAGTTAATCCATAGCATAGTACCTTGTAGCAATAGTTCTATAATATGTGTCATTATAGTTAGTATTAGTACTATAGGTAGAAGAGGAAGTAAAGATTATCAGTAATGGTTCCAGGAGTTAGTATCAGAGTCAGCATGTCAGTCCTGGATAGTCATAAATTTATGTAGTTGGGTGATTCATGTAAACAATTAAGTATCAAGAAAATTATGTTAGAAAATTAATGGAGCATGATATTCAATTTGGTGGTTGATATTGTTACTACCATATTTTCTAGGAAAGGGTATTTTAGTAATTTCTTATTTAATTAAATATTGTGCATGATAAATAATTATTTGTTGTATTATTTTATTGTTGTTAGATGTTAGTTATTTATTTTGGACTTGTGTTAGTGGACCTAACTAGTTTAGTTTAGACCCATGGACCAACATGAATTAATTGGTTAGAACTTAGCCCATTAAGAAAGCCCATTGTTATGGAGATGGATTAAATTAATTAAATTATTAGACTAGAAGCTTCTCCTTAATTATTTCTTCATGAGAGGCCCCAAGGGGTATATTGGACATTTTATAGTAGCTTGACAGAGGGTAAATAGGGGCTGGCCTATTTAAAAGGGGGGGATTCTCTCTTCTCTTTTCATTCCAAAACTAGATCTAGAATTTTCCTCTACCAAATTCCTTCATTTCTATTACATTTCTCTACCAAATTTTATTTCAATTCCTTCCCAAATCACCATTAGAGACTTGAGAAGCAAGGATCTAGAAGAAGAAAATAAGGATCTACAAAGAGGAGCAAGGATCTATAAGTTGGAGGCAATTTTATCTTAATTGGAGGTTTTATTGGGAATCCATCTCCCAATAGGTACAATTTAGTTTTTTCTCTTAATTTAAGTTCTAAATCTGAGTTTTAACCATGGAAAATCAACCCATATGCATAGGCTACCCATAGAATTTGGTTTTGTGTTCATAGGAGGCCTAATGAGAAAGTTATGGTGCTTTTTGTGTCAATTTTGGGAGAATTCCGAGATTAACATTTGTTATGTGTGTCAATTGATCCTATAGATCAATTTGGTATGTGTTTGTGTGTTTGGGGCTAGTGTCGTGTCTACAATTGGGTACGTGTAGGTCGTATCCCAATAATTTGGTGATACGTATTGATTTGGGGGGGTTTTCCTCCGACACGGGACTTTGTACATGTCATATTTTGACACGGACACATAGATCTATATTTGACTCTTCGTATTGTTCATAAATAATATATGTGACTTGTTTGTGTCCTTCGGGGTACAAATGGATGCGTGGTGGACTCGTGTCACATGCGTATCCTAGATCTAGTGGAATACGGTGTGATACTCTCCATATGTTGTGTAATTATATGTAGATCTACTTCTTGTGCTCTTAATTCATGAAGATTGTATTTGTGCATATAAATATAGATATTATATATGTATAATAGTGTATATATAATTGTGCTTCTTGTATTCTAGATCTATGTATTATGTATGTACTAAGAGTATATATATTATGTATCCATTCATCTACATGTATAAATACATATGTTATAGTATATGTATTATGTGTAAATATGTATATATATTGTTAGAATATATATATATATATATATATATATATATATATATATATATATATATATATATATATATATATATATATATATATATATTCAGTATTTTGGCGACAGAGGGTTTAGTGACAGCCGCTGTCACTTAATAACAGCAACAGCCGCTGTAGCAGTGGCAACACCATTAATGACAGCAGTCGCTGTCATTAATATAGCAGCAGCAGCGGGAAACATATGCAGCAGCAGTGACAGCAGATTGGTGACGGCTGCAAACCGTCACCAAAACAGCAGCAGCAGTGAGAAAATCAGCAGCAATAGCGACAGCAGTTTCAGCGACAGGCAGAACTATCACTAAAGAGGCAGCGTATCAGAATATCAGATTTTTAGCATAGCTTTTAGCGACAGTTGGCAGATTATATATATATATATATGATTATATACTTATATATATATATATATATATATATATTAATATTGATGTAATGTATTCTTAATTGCTAATTTCTTTATATTTATAATACTTAGTATATGTATTATATATATACGGGTAGTTAATATAACAAGGTATTGGGTGTTATCTCGAAGGAAACCAAGGTAATTGGGGATACCCAAGATATTGGGTATCAAGTTTGTGATTATTGTTGAGATACCAAGTTGGTTCAAAACCACGGTACCTATTTAATGTTGTAATTATGGTTCTATATTATTATAAAAAATTATTGATATATATAGTAATATTTACCTTGGAATTTACGTATCCGGAGATACGGTATCCTAACATTTAAGATGTGGGTTTCTTGGCTTAGACTTTAGTATCTTGACCCAATATTTTTGTGTTAGACTTGTGCAACCTAGAAATAGATAGTTGACATTGGTTTGACCATAGTAAACCATAGTTAACTTAGAGTTGACCATAGTTGACTTTTGACTTCGAATTGACTTGTTGACCTTAGAATTTACTAGTTTAGCTTATTTTTTTCTCGGAACCTTGTATTGATGTTGTATTCCATATCTAGGTCTTCGAGGCACCATATCAGACATCGGTTAGACTATTCATTGGACTTCAAGCGAGTACATTCTCTGATAGTTTCTTATTTATGATATCCTCTATGTTCATTGTATCGAGTGTAAATATCCATGTTTTTTTGACACGATGGTTACACAGATTGGTATATTCGGATCTCGTCATGAGATATTATTCCTTGGTATATGGTGTATCTTATGCAAGCCTTGTTTCATTGATTATCTTGTACATGTACAGATACTGATTCTCGGGAATACTAGCTATCTTCTTGGGGAATCCTGTGCCATAGTGTACCATGGTTGGATCTATTATACCAGTCGGAGGTTGGGAGTATGTAGTATAGATATGTGCTTATACCCATCTTGTATCTTGAATAGTGTTAATCATACACCGCACGTATGATTAGCCAGGCCATAAATCATGTATCTCTTGTATCAAGTTTTCAAGCCGATCACATGTTAAAGCTAGTACTCACACACTTAGACATTAGTATTCTTGCTCATTGACATATTGCTCATTATTGTATTATTTCAAGTATTTTCTTATTGTATATATATCTCTTGTATCTATTGTGCATCTTGTATATTCATATCTATTTACTGTTACATAGTTTTTATCATTGATTAGAACTGTTGTTAGAGATGTACTCTGCTCCTTTCCTGACTGGATATATTTTTCTAGATGACATTGAGAAGTGGTACCCTACCTATTATGGACCTCAGTATATTGTAGGTTTAGAGTCTGAGACCCTAGCTCAGGAGGGACTTATCCTAACTGAGACAGTTGACCCAGGAGTAGAAGCTTCTTAGTATTCTTTATACTGGATTTGTCTCCAGCTTATTTTGTTATTTCTTTCAGACACATTGATATATTATTTTAGACTCATGAGTTGTATTGTGACTATTCTATTCTTTATCTAATTCGTGCTTTCTATCTTAGATCTGTGATTGAGTATATTGTTATTGTTGGTGGTTTATTATATTGTTAGATAGATTACCCAGACAGTGTTCTACCGCCAATTCTTCGGCGTAGGCTGGGCGTTGTTTTCGACTTGTACCCCTACATCGGATGCGGGTCGTGACAGATATTTGGGTGTGTCAAGAGTAAGGAATATATACGCATAAAAGGTATTAATGAGTGTGCCATAGTAGGAGGATACCCATAAGTGTATAAGAGAGTATGAGGGAATAAGAATACATTATGCTAAGTAGTAAGACTTGTGTTACAGATAAAAGTACGACCCTGATGTGAGTATATATGAGTGTACCAGTATATGACTAGTGATAGATATATCACCTAATATTGAGGTCAGTGATGTATTAGAAGCAATAGGTGAAAGAAGTATTTAGAAATTATGTGCAGGATGCACTGTGGGTGATGAGTGTCAGTGTGGGAGTTCATGAAAGTGGAAGCATGAGTATTAGAAAATTCTAATAGTGTGCCATGAGTTAAGAAATATCAAGATGGGTCATAGAAGGTATGAAGTGTATCACTGATTAGTGTATTAGTCTGTAAAAGATTAAGGAGAGATACTTATACGTCAATAGAGATATGGAACCATATGTCTGCCTTTGGGAGTGAAGCAAAGCATGTGTATTATCGAAGTTAACAACTAGTACAAATGATCGCAAGTTCTAATAAGTGTGATAAGGTAATCTAATGATAAAGCTAGTATTACTATACCAAGAGTGCTAGTATTTCTAAATCAAGGATTTATTGAGAATTGTGCTAGTAACAGTAAGTACTTCATGTGATAATATTAGATTGGTGTATCAGCTAATATGGATGGAAAATCATTTGGAAATAATAGTGCAAGTAATTCAGGCAGTGCATTATTCAGTATACAGTTGAGGGTTATAGATAATTGGTGTATTTGTGTGTACCTTTAGTGTTAGAGATTGTGAATATATAGGTATACTTAGATAGATGTGGATTTAAATTTATAATTTGAAGATTGGAAATAAATTTCAATTTTTAAGAATTTTTGAGGAGTTGAGATTTTATGTTATTAAAATTTTTGAGTATTCAAATTCAATTCAATAAACATAGTCAAAGCTATAAAGATTTTTGGAAGTGATTAAAATTTTATTTCAATATTTGAATATTTGACTTTTGAGGAAGTATATACATTTCATTTTAAATTGTTCGAGAAGTTAAATTTCGAGGGTTTTATTTTGAGGATAAAATTTTATGGTAGGTAAGAAATATATAACAGTATATAAGTGGATGAAGTACATGTGTAAGGATATGTTGGCTTGAGCATGCCTGAGATGGCACTGCAAACTGACTTGGGTATCCATCTAGAGTTGTATTAAGAGAGCTAGCAGTGGGTGTACTTGTAATAAAAATAGTGGTACCAAAGGATAGGGGTATCAAACTTTGGATGCATCTTTGACCTATGATTGTGTTAGAGGTCCTTGGTATCATATTTTGGTATCAATAGACAGGTGTGTGCAATATGGATGTATCCATGGATAATTTGTGGACTAGTGATTAGTTGATATGGGTAACAGTGTATAGGGATAGGAATTAGTAAGTGAATGTGCCAGAGTTAAGTATATGTTAGAAGTTGAAGATGTCCAGGTGATGGGTTAGCAGGTTGTTCTTTTTTTTTCTCATGTTCCTTTTTCCGTCTTTTGATTGATTGATTGATTCCCTAGTACCGTAGCTTGTATCAGTGATTTTTTTGTTAGAATATAGTTAGTAGTACACCCTGGCAGAGACTGCAATACCATGACAAAAGAGACCATAATAATGCATGTTTTCTCTAGATTATGTGTTGTATGACTGTATGTAGGATTTTTTTTTAGACCTTGATTGTTGGGGGTTTGACCGTAGCAAAGAATTAATGAAGAGGTTATGACTTGACAGAGAGAGACAAGGTACCTTAAATTTTGAGGATAAACATTAATTTAAATAAAGAATTGAGAACTTAATATGACAAAATTGACAATTTTGTTAAATCATTAATTTTATAAAGATTACGATATAATTGAATTTGTCATTAAAACTTGAGAAAATTAAGGAGATTATCATTATATTTATTTGACTGCAAGATGTAAATTTTAAAACTTATATTATGAATGTTGTATTTGAAGACTTTATAAGTATTACAGTGTTTGAGTATTGTGTGAAAAAGAATCGAGAAATAAGATCACAAATGGATTAGTGTTTGAATTCAAATTTTTGGGATGAGATTTCAAATTTTATAAATATACATTGATTAAATTTAAAATTAGAGGATTGGATATTAAATTTTGTATTTAGTTATTAACTTAAAATTTTGGAGGAGATTGCGATAAGAATGGAATTTGATTTTAAATTTGAAGATTTTCAGGAATATGATATTTATAGAATTTTAAAATTTTGGGGAAATAACAATATGGATTTACTTTATGATTATATGGTTTGATGAATTTAAATTTGATGGAAAAATATTATAAATAAATACAACTATTAAGGATTTTAAATTTTGAGGACAAAATTTTTCTGAGGGTAGACTTGTCACTACCACATTCTAAAATAGGGGTAATTTTATCATTTTATTTATTATAAGTATTGTGTATATTTATTTTTAAATAATTGCATGATATGTATATATATATATATATATATATATATATATATATATATATATATATATATATATATATATATATATATATATATATATTATATTGTATAGTGTTCATTAATGTATGAGTTAGTAGACTAGACCTAGAAGCCCACTAGATGAACCCCTGACCAAATTATAGGGTTATGAATTTTAATTAGCATTTTGGGGAATTAAATATCGGAGATTATATTTATTATTGTGATTTTATTTAATTATTGCACCTTACCGTTGCTTCGATATTTGGAGCACTATACTAGCTTTTACCTTCCAACAAATTTCACACCCTTGTCCTAAACGTGCCAGTCTTCTATTCTGACCTTTATGTAACTCATAAATATGCCCTGTTGTGCTTTATTTTAGTCGCACTATATTCGTCGCAGACGTTTATTTTTTAATTCTAAATAAATCCAATTTTGCATCTTTGTGCGTTGCAATCAAAATTGGAGACACAATCTTGACCCGTTTTGTGCAACCCAAATTATAATAATATTTATTCTGAGTCTTCTACGTCTATGACACTTGTGTCCCTCCTAATTTTAGCCCCATGTACTTCTGATTAATTTAAGAACACCATTTGCACTAATTTTAATTAAATTGGTGTAAGGACCCAACTTGACCCAAAACTTGACCCAACACCAAACTAAACTCCCACTCACACCCTCGAGGCTCATACTAAACACCAAACACCCTTTTCAGCCACTATATCACACCAAACATGGTATTTTCCCTCATTAAATCCTAATTTCTATTTTTTGTGCAATTTTCTAATTGTTGAGGACTTTTACGCAAAAATACAATGAGGTGTCACCATCCTATTGATCAAGGCACATAAAGAAATCACCCCCTCCCTCATTGACCGGTCCACTCTCTCCCATTTTTGTTTGTACCCTCTCCTTCATGTTTAATCATGGCCCTCCATTTAAATGAAGCAACATCCTCACCACACACACCCTCCTATATATATAATCCACCATCCTAACCCTTTTTCGAAAGCCATCCCCCATCCCAATGAGGCACATGGCCGGCCCTAATCCCTAGGCTAGCATCACCATCAACTCTCTCTCTCCGACATGCAAAACTCCTCCATTATATTTTTTTACATCATCCCCACCATCCTTCTTCCTATAACCTAAACCTAAACTTCATTATCAACCTCCCCCATCATCTTCCTCCTCACGCCCGACCCTATCTTCGGCCACCGAACCTCACCTGATCTCCTCTACGGCCACTCGCCCTGAACTTCACCCTGACCCGGCCTGCTCACTGCCCCACCGCGGACGACCTCGCCAGAGCAGACTCCTCGACACCCCGTTCTCCTCCACTACACAGCATCTTCCTCGACCCTTCTTTCTCCTCTTCCACCTCGTCGGACCCCACTGTCAGCCGTCCCCATCTCCTTCACCCCGTTGCCAGACCTTCCCTGCCTCCATCAGTCCATCTTCTTCACGTTGACCCGTCGACCTCCACCAGATCCTGAGCCTTGACTCACCTGAACCTCCATCCACGCCGTCCTCGCCAACCCAACGATGAGCAACACCCCTCGACTCTTTTCCACCGCCGGAGCAGTGAACATCACCGTCTCCGACTTCCCATGACCGACAGCTCTCCATCCCGGCCAGCCCCGCACGTCCCCACTGAACCACCCGCCTGAGGGCCTGAGCCCCGAGCGCCATCCACGTTCTCATCTCCCCGACTTCCTTCTCCCCTCTGCCTCCATCCACACCAGACTCCCCTCGACCTTGCCTGAGTTCTCCCCCTCCGCCAGTAAGCCACAGCCTCACCATCATCATTATCATCTTCATCACCTTCATCATCATCATCACCATCATCATCATCATCATCATCATCACCACCACAATCATCATCATCGTCGACCCATCCCACCTCACCGGAGATGACCTACAACAGTCACCTTCGACCTCGTGCACGTGCACGCTAACGCGCAAGTTCGAACTTGCCTTCCTTCTTTGTTTGTGCGTGTGCAGGTGTGAATAGTGATTAGATTAGTGTATACTTCATGGTAATTAGGTTTAATAAATATTAAATAGTAATTAGATTTAATATATGTATATACTTCATGGAATTTGGTGTTAGTATTTATACTTTAGAAATTAAATTGTTAGTAGTGGGTGTCACATATTTCTATGTGTTGTGTAGACCTAGGTGTATTAATTTAAAAATATAGGTATTGGGTAATACTATGTAATGTGTTAAGGTGTTATATTTATATATTAAACATAATTTTGTAACTCACTGCCTTATGTGTACCCTAACCTGCTAGCTAGACCATGTGTTAGTGCTACACAAGATTTGGATATTGGACATTGTGTTAATATTAGTTGTTTGTCCTATTGTGCACTATATTCGAGGATATGACACCCGTTCATTTAGATGCACGCTTGACCCTACTAGATGACCAGTATCACCCCTAGCGTAGTTTCCGAGTTCAGTACAATGGTGTTTGTATGTGTGCTAGTGTAATGGTTGATGCTGTATTATATTATTTATATATAGGACCATTGGATTGTTCTGCAAGACTTCAGGAGCAGGACATTGGTATTGCCCGCTCAGGACCCCAGGCGAGTACATTCTGTAATAATTTTCGTTATTTAATAATTTCTATAATTCAAGTATTTAAAAATATTACATCTGATTCTTGAGACTGTGCTACACGGACTAGTATATAGATTGGATCTGCAGTCATGAGATGTTACATTGGTTATCGTATTGACATTGTACATGACATTGATATTGGACATTGATATTAGATATTGTACATGATATATTGGACATTGATCGTGTATCGTGACATGTCATGGTTGGATCCACAGTACTAGTTGGGGGCAGAGAAATTGCTAGTGAGAGATTTGATCAAATCCCTATCGTACAAGTATTAATATTGTTAGTGTTAATCATACACATCACGTATGATTAGCCAGGCCATATAGCTATCGTACAAGTTCCCAAGCCGATCACATTTCGAAACTACTATTTTAAACACTTAGAATAGTTACAGTTCTCCATTTTAGTTCATACACTACATCACCCGTATATGATATTGTAGCTCTTTCTCTTTATTTCATATATGCACTGACTGTACCATATTGCCTATATTGCATGTTCTCTTTATTTTTCTATTTTATTTATTTATTGTCTTCTCTCAGTATATAGCATCATCTATTTATTATTTTTTAGTCCTTATCAATTAATTGGAACTGTTATTTGGGTTGTACTTCGCTCCATCCTGACTGGAAATATTTTTCTAGACTGCGACTTAGAAGACTGGTGTCCGACATATTATGGACCACGGGAAAGTAGCTGCAGCCTTGGACCTTGTAGCCAGGTGTAATTTCCAGGAGGTCTAGCCGGGATCACTAGTTATTCAGTTTGTTTTTTTAGCAGTTTATTGGAACCGGATTTGTTTCTGGCATACTTTGAGACTTGGATGTTATTGTTTGAGTTAGATTATTTTTGTTTAGACTTGTGTTGTATTTCGTTTATTTTTCTTCGATATCTCACCGTACTTTAGTTTTTGTGATTGAGTATTCCATATTATAGTGTGATATATGTGTCTCCTTATAGAGTTGGATATTCATGTGAGATTGATTAGATAGTATTGTGACCTAGACAGCGTCCTACCGCCGATGTTGCGGTGTAGGCTGGACGTACCCATGACTCATGCCCAAATTTCGGGTACGGGTCATGATAATTGTTAGGATGATAGCTCAGGGTAGATGTGAACATGGCTAGCATCTAACATGATTATTTTAAGTGGTCATTATGGGAGTGCGCAAGTGGACCTGAGGACTGCTCCACTGGGAAGACTTTGAGGATCCACCATCTGTTGTGTATCCAGGACTCCTGAATACAGATAATGACTTAATAAAGAAGAAAAAAATAGTGTACATAGGCAATCGCAAGGGATGAAGAACCAAGAGTGTAGAGGTTTACATCTTGATTTCCTGGCTAGTGATGAGGGGAGTACAAGTCAAGTTTAGACATAGTACTTTTTCAGGAACTTGCCTTTGATAGGCATCATGAGCAAATCGTCGTTGGGTTTCGCGAGCCGGTAGGCACCATTGGAGAATACCGATTCTACGACGAACGGGCATTCCCATTTGGGTTAGAATTTGCCGACATTCTTGGGGGTCATAACCATTGGCCTCCTTATGGTCAGGACGAGATCACCCACTTGGTAGGTCTTCTTCTTCACCCGTTTATTAAAGGCTCCAGAGAGACGTGCTTGGTATAACTCTATTCGATGTTGAGCTAAGAGACGTTTCTCATCGAATGTTTCTAACTCTTGTAGCCGTCGACGGTGGTTGTCGTCGACGGTTAATTGGTTAGAGAGAGCCACTTAGAGCAAAGATATTTGTATTTCGAGCGGAAGGACCGCTTCGCTTTCGTACACCAGAAAGAAAGGCATATTACCAGTAGTTGTCCGAACCGTTGTACTGTAGGCCCAGAGACATTCATCCAGCTTCTTATTCCAATCGCATTTATTGGAAGACATAAACTTTTTGAAGAGTTTTATGATGGTCTTATTGAAGGCTTCTGCCAGACCATTCGCTGTTGGGTTGTAGGTAGTCGACGCTACATTCTAAATCCAATTTTTATAACAGAACTAGTAGAATGCATGGCTTGTAAACTATGGACCATTATCATGGATGATCCTTTATGGCAAGCCAAAGTGGTATATGACATTATGCTTGATAAGCTGATCGCGTTGGACATTTTGACTTTCGTGAGTGGTATAACTTTTGCCCACTTGGAGAAGTAGACGGTGATGGCGAGGATGAACCGATATCCCTTGTATGAGGGTGGACTAATCGGCCAAATGATATTCATATCCCAGGCTTCGAACGGATAGGACGCAACAGTCGGGTGTAGGAACTTCGAGGGTTAGTGGATAAAGTCTGCATGGATTTGGCATGCTTGGCACTTCCTTGCATAGTCGATGGCATCCACTACCATTGTAGGCCAATATTAGCCCAAACGCCAGAGACGGTCCTGCAGCTTTGGACTGAGTTGGTGGGCACCGCAGACGCCATCATAGGCTTTTCGAAGTGCCTGTTTGGCTTCTATATTTGATAGACATCATAGCAGAAGACCGTCGTATGAGCGACAATACAATATCTTAGTAGTCGTGTCGTAATAGAACCGTAGGGAACATCTTCTGACAGAAGTGGCTTTATTTGGGTTCCTGAGGTAAATTCTATAGACTGCGTAGTCGATGAATGGAAGTCTCCAATCTTAAGAGTCATTGCTCATCTCTACTGAGTAGCTCCGGCACAAAGAGAGATTATTCTTTGGGTAGACCAGCTCCTGACCGACCACAGTGATCAGTTCATGGGTATTGGCTGCAACAACTAGAGAGGCTGCAAGTCCGGCTAGGACGTCTGCCTCAATATTTTACAGCCGAGGGACGTACTCAATGAAGAATCCCTCGAAGGTCGAGATGATGCCAAGTGCAGCTTGGTGGTAAGGAGACTTTGTACTCACCCTGGACTTGGTTGATTATTAATCTGGAATCGCCATAGGCTTCCAGGTGGTCAACTCCTACATGTTTGGCGAGTTAAAGTTCAATAATGAGAGTGTTGTACTCTGCCATATTGTTGGAGCATGTATCAGTGAGGGAGTAAGCACGGTTAATAACCAGATCATATGGAAAGATTAATACTATCCTGACTCCCACGACGATGTTGCCTTTGGGCCCTGTTCTTGAAGCTCCATCGAAGAATATTTGCCAAACGGCTTCGCATGAAGTCATGTTTGAGTCTGCCACTTTGTTTGGAATCTCATCGTAGAGTTTTGAGATTTCTGGCACCGGATGGGCTGCTAGAAAGTCAGCTAGTGCTTGACCCTTAACAGCTTTTTGTGAAACAAATACCATATCGTATGGAGATAGTAGTATTGCCCAGGTAGCCAAACGGGAACTGATCACCCCTGGTTTGGTCATGAGGACTCTCAGAGGATTGACTAGCGAGATCATATGAATAGTTTTTCCAGCCACGTAGTGTCAAGTCTTCTGGATAAAGAATACAAGAGCAATGCATTCTTTCTCAACGAGGGTGTACATGTGCTCTGCACCAACCATCATTCGGCTGAAATAATAGATGGCCTGCTCATGGCCTGCATCACTATTTTGGGCTAATAGAGCACCGAGGGAGTAGTCCATTGCATGCACATAGAGAAGGAAAGGCTTTCCTACGACTGGGGCGACCAGCACTACAGGGTTTGATAGGTATTCCTTGATATTGTCGAAGGTGCGCTGGCATTCTTCGTTCTAGACAAAGGAGACATATTTCTTTATGAGCTAGGTGAATGACCGATAATGCCCGGAGAGGTTTGATATAAACCTCCTGATGTATGCAAGTCTTTCTTGAAGGCCGTGGAGTTCCCGGAGGTTCTTCGACGGGTTCATCTTAAGGATTGCTTTAGTTTTGTTAGGGTCTATGTGAATACCATTAGAAGTGATGATAAAGCCCAAGAATTTACCGCTGGAGACTCCCAGGAAGGATTTAGTAGGGTTCATCTTGAGCTGGTGCGTACGTAGGAGGTCGAACACAGTCTTCAAGTCCCTGAGGTAATCACCTTTGGAGCAACTTTTGACGGTGATGTCATCGACATAACACTCGACCATCTTGCATAGATGCTAATGGAAGATGGTGCTCAAAGCTCACTGGTATATAGCACCTGCGTTCTTCAGACCGAAGGGCATAATTGTATAACAGTACACTCCTATCGGCATTCGGAATGATGCATGCTTCTGATCGTTATGGGACATCTTGATCTGATTATAGCCTGAGAATCCATCCATGAAGGACATGCGCTCGAAGCTGCAAGTATTATCGATCATTATGTATGTGATCAAAAGAGGTAATTCATCTTTAGGGCAGGCCGTGTTTAGATCACGGAAGTCAATACAGATCCAGATCTTTTCATTCTTTTTTACGACGGGCATGATGTTGGCTACCTAGTCTGGATGTTGTTCTTTATGGACGAAGCCATGAGCTATCAGTTTATTGACTTCAGCTTCGATGGTGTTCATTATGTCTGGCTAGAACCGTCGTTGCTACTGCTTGATAGGCTTAGCATTCGGTAAGATATTAAGCTTTTGGACCATGATTTGGGGGTCCAGCACAGGCATGTCTTCGTAGCTCCAGGCAAAGACATTAATGTATTCCCTGACGAGCTATAGCAGGGATCCTTATTCATTATCAGTCAGACTCTTGATGATGAAGATAGGTTTGGGGGAGGATTCATCACCCAGAATGACTTATACGACTTTGTCCTTGGTAGGAGGTTCTCTTTGTTCAAACTGCATCTCCCATTGTGCGTCTAGGCGTTGGGCCCACGTTTCTACTTTAAAGAGTTTCGGTGGATCTTCGTCGTCTTCCTTAGGGTCAGCTGATACCATATTGACAGACAATGTTTGCTTGAGCATCTCTTCGATACTGACGTCAAAGTCCCAAGAGGAAGACTCTGAAGAGTGAGAGTGTAACTCATCTTCTTCATCCGAGCCCTCGGGGGTAGTAGGAGGCATAATGTAGCCTAAGCCAAGCTTGGTCTTCTGGTAGTAAACCTCGAATTTGCCTACCGGAGGGCAAGACGTAAAGGCAGTCAATCTTTCGGGGCCAGATTCATGATCGAAAAATGGTAAAATAGGATCAACCAATGTCGTACGCTTAAAAAATACTCAATGGAAGACTTTTGCAATAATTCAGACCTCGATTGCTTTTAAGATCATACCCCTTCTTCTGAATGAGGTATTTGGCTTGACCACTGAACCGGTAGAGTTATATTTTGTCGGTATCAGGTTCTGGCTCTTGTTCCTTCGGGATGAAGGACCGGGGATCTTCAACCCTGCCGAAGATGATGGGTTTATCTTTCCTTCTCCTTGCTGGAACCATAAAGTGGAAACCTTGGCTAGGGAGGATTTGGTTTACAGCATAGGTGGTAGTCACCTGTGTCTGCAGACATAGGCCTAGACCATTCTCTATGGAATACAGCGTTCTTATGTGTGCAACTTCAGAGTAGTTCAAAGATAGCCCTTTATTGATGAAATGGGGTATCTCCTCTTCCGAAATTATATCGTCGAGTGAAGGGATGCTAGCATGAGCAGCTACGTACTCCTCCATCTCATCTTTTCTAAGATCTACCCCCAGTGCGAGTAACGACTTTGTAGGCTTCCTGCACAGCTTTACTACCAGAGGTTCGGATGTGGCGGATGGTGCCGGATCTTCCTTCGATGGTCGATTTTTCCTATGAAGGCGGACGACCAAAGGTTCGGGTGCCTTCCTGTGTAGGTTTATGACTAGGAGAGAGGTTGTGTCGGGAGCACGTGCCTTTAGACGGACTCTTAAGGGCTCTTCTGGTGTTGCCCCAGCCTCTGCTTCATCACCGGCGTTATTGCTACCTTTATTTTGGTAGACCTATTTATAAAGGATCTAGTCAGAGTAGTCGGCTTTGATCCCTTTGAATGGGTCGACGTCAGTAAACTCTATTTTGACCATGCCATATTCGTCGACGTACTTTAGGCATTGGTGCAGGGTCGACGGCACGATCCTATGTTCATGTATCCATTGGCGTCCGAGCAAGATATTATAGGATACATCTACGTCAAGGATGTAGCAGGTGACCTCCGTTTTCAAATCATCGATCTGGATTTTCAGGCAAATCTTGCCCAGAGGGTAGCTTCTTTCTGTGTTGAAGTCACCGATGGTAGTATTGGTGGATGCTAGGCGATGCATCGGAATGCCTTGGGTCTGAAGCAGACTTCACGGGATGATGTTGGTCGATGAAGGGGGTCGATGTGCATCTGGTCTACCTTAATGGCACCAATATACCATGTGTAATACAGGGGGCGATCATGCCGATTATTCTTCAACAACATATCCCGTTGCGAGAATGTGATGCTGGGTATCGCCTCTATGATATTATTGTAGTGGGGGCAAGCATCAGGATCTTTAGCTGGCGGCCTGACCTGCGCCAGGTAGCTGTCAGCATTTTGTAATACCTCACTAAGAGTGACCCGAGTATCTTTAAGAGTCGGAGAAGCTCGAATAGAGACAACTTCACTGGAGTGTTGGCGAGCTGGGCCAAGATGTCGAAGTTGTAGGGCTTTTCCACCCCTTAGCTGTATCTTTGCATAGCAGCTTGTCAAAGCGAGTATCTTTTGCTTAGACTTATCCGCTGCTGGAAGCTGTGATAGACCTGGATCTGATGATGTGGGTAAGACTATGGAATGCGCACCCATGTCAGGGATGTCGTACTCTCGTTGGTATGCTAGGCCTGACCTTGTTGTTCCTGCTATAGCTTTCTTAGATGGAAGATAAACCGTGTAGAAGGACTTGGACTTCTTGACCTTGGACTTTGGTGGCAGAGGATATTGTCTGCTGTATCAATTCTAGAGCAAGATTGGGGTAAACCCACATGACCTCCCCGTGCAGCGTGGGAAGAGGTATCATCTCGGTCGTTTGGTTACGATCCGGCGGAAGGTTGATGACCTTCATCGTTGCCCGGGGGATTGGGATTACTCCGTCTTGGGCCTCCATCGCTGGAAAGTTGCCGAACTGGAGGGACAACATGTTTGCGACAACTGTCTTGTCATTGATATCCAAGGTGATGGCCTTGGTGTCGAGCAGACGCTGAATGTACCGCTTGAGGGTGTACCAGTTCTTTATCACATGGTAGACGTAGTGATGGTAGTGGCGATATTTTGGATTGTTCATCTCAGTTACCTCTACAGGACGTTTGACATCGGGGAGATGAAGCTTGCCACCCTTCATCAATACATAGAAGATGGGCATGACATCAGCATCTTCTAAGGAGTAAGTTACCTGGGGCTTTAGAACCTCAGCCGACTTTTGCTCGGGCTTCTTGGCTAAGTTGGCCACCAGGACCTGGTTCCCTTTTCCATCGTGGTTGTTGTTGATGTTGTTGTTATTATTGGGACATTTTCCTCTGTCATCGGTAATAGGGATATATATTCCCAGGAGTCGAGCGTCCTTGACCTTCTTTTCAGTGTCGACCACATTGATGATGAATGATGTATAGTCTTTGAATTGACTGTCGCCCATCCAGAGGCTGACTGCCAGAAGTAGGTTCCTGCAGCACATGTCCATGAGTGTGGACTCCGGATTGCCTGGAGGCAACCTCAGTGCTGCTTGGCAAAAATATTCAATATAATTTTGGATAAGTTTTATTTTCCCTTGGGTGACATCTATCACGGAAGACATCGCCATGTTGCTTCCTCCGTCATAAAATCTTTTGAGGAAAATAGTATTGAACTCATCAAACGATGAGATGTAGTTGTCTTGTAGACTGCAAAACCAGTCGAATGCGACCTCGGATAATGCACCCACAAAGAGCTTGGTGAGGAGTCCGTCACTACGAGGTAGGTGCCCCATTGCAGTCTTAAAATATCTTATGTATTAACGGGAAAAAGTCTTCCCGTCGAATAGGTTCAGGTTGAAGGGCTTGTACTTTGGCGGGTACAGAACATTCCTTCACTCGCGAGGGTACGGTTGTCGTATCCCGAGCTCGCACAGTGAATCCCGACTGTCCATAGAATCTAGGTGAGCCCAGAGTTCCTGGATTTCCCTTATTGCTTCTTTGGCTTCGTCTCCTGCAGAAGGGGCAGATGAACCAGGAAAAGGGTAATTTCCACTATGGGCAGAGCAGTTGAGTCGGAGTCCACGTTGGTCCTAGGGTCCAAGCTTGCTTGTCCAGAAGCCCTTGCTGGTTGGGAAGCCATGTCAGCTTTAATCTTCAGCATTGCTTGGGTCAGGGCTTGTATCGATGAGCTCACCGTCTGCATCATGGACTCGAGAGTCTCAAGGCATTTTCGGTCATTGGGGCCTTCTTGATCGTCCCTTGCCATATATATAGTCCTCTTATAGGAAAAGATGGACGGAGCAGTGGACGCCGCTCTTCCCGTCTTCAATTCTTATTGGGAGTGGTCCTCAGGTAGCATCGCCTCTTCCTCGAATTCAGATGGAATACTACCCCAGTATAGGAGGCTACATTATTTTGATGAGGGTGGCCACCCCCAGGGACATCAGAGTCTGTTTCTTGGGCATCACTGCCTTCTCGGAATGCCAAGTTGTTGTATAGGTCCAGGGGAGTACTACCCCCAGCTCGTGTAACCCTCAGGGGTCCTGAGGAAGAACTACCCCCAGCGGCTGATAGTTTTTTATTTGAGCGGGTAGCTTGGAAAATACCTTCCGTAGGTTTCGTTGCGGGTCCTCCTGGTAGTCTCCTTCTCAATACGCTGGTTGAGATTGACGGACTGGAGGTGTTGGACTTTTTTCCTCCCAAGGTGGAAGGGTCTTTTCGAGCAGAATAACATGAGGCAAATAAAATCTCATCCTCCTCGGGTATTTGCACCTGATCTTCGGTTGTTGTTGAAGAGGTGCCTTCGGATGCAGTCGTTGGAATATTGACTGTCTGCTTGTGGGTATTGCCATTTTGTTGTAACAGCAGTTGATGATAATTTTGGCACAGTGGTGTCTTAGGAAAGACAGTTCACGTATCGTGGTTGTCTCCCTCGTCTTGCGCTTGTGACTAATTATATTGTGCAAGTCAAATAAGGGTTGATCAACCTTTGCAACTTTTTTGTGAGTACGGGTAGACCGAGCGCACGGGTGTGTGGGTGTTGTCTTTGCTCCTTGACCTGAGGTTTTTACAAGAACTTTCTCCAGATCGTCAGTAGAAGACTTTTGAGACTGGCCGTGCCTATTTGTCGATGCGGGCTGGACCCACGGGCCGATTTTGTATAGCTTTCCACCTGGGGACCGTATAAGGTTTAGTGATGCCCGCTGACGGTTAGCTTAGTGGACAGTTGCTTGAGCCTGATGAGCTCACACTGTCGGAGACTTTTTTGACTTTATACTCGTATGCACATAGTACAAAGAGTCCAAGCTCTGTTTTTCCTCAACGCGGCGCATGGGAGCACGACTGGATAAGATTCTATCAAAGACGGAGCTTCTGGGAGTGTCAGAGACGCATGCAGCTAAGTTAAAAGCCGCAAACTACTTTCTTCTCCGTATCCTTTGTTGTTGCCGCATGGGCTGCGCATCAGCCCCCAAACTCTTGGCATCATATTATTTTTCTCTACCAGAGTTAGGGTAATGAGCATTATCCTTTTCAGGCAAAGAGGCCGCATAAGCAGGGACAGCCTGAGCGGACGCATGTTGTGCATCTTCAGTATCAGAGAGAGAGAAAGGGAGCGCATGCTCCGCAGTTGGGTGAGGCACAACGGCCTTTGCTACCTACGTTCTGCGGACCTTCAGGCGCTGAGCACCCTTCTGGTTGGAAGGAGCTGCTGCATGAGAAGTGGATGCCGCATGCGAGGTTCCTGCGACAGAGAGAGAGATAGACATGGAGCCCACGCTCCACAGTTGGGGAAAGCACAACGGCCTCCGCTACCTATGTCCTGCGGGTCTTCTTGAGCTTTGGTTGCCTCGGAGAAGGACTCGCGCTATCCCCGAAGAGCAAATCCTCGAAAGCTTGCTGGTCGAAGCGGACCACCAATATTCTTTGAGTTGACCCGAGCTTGGCTGTATCAGATTGTGTCACGACCTTCTCATCAGAGGAGAAGGAGCTCACCAGCAGAGTCACCACCTTGTTCGACATTAAAATTGATTGCTTTAATAACAAACAGAAGAAAGTACAGAGAGGTCCTAGACAAATAATCTAAGTACAAATTTTTGATTCTGGGACATGACGATGGACAAAGAGCCCTATGGCGGCTCCTTTACTCTGTTGATGATCTGACGTGTGAGTGAGTGGTGCTCTCTTCTCTTTTCTCTCTCTTGAGCTTGGGTGCACGTACACAGATCTCTGGGAGGGTATGGTCTCTCTGAAGCAGAAAAAGTTGACCTTTGGGATGTCCAAGTTGCTCATATTTATAGCCATCATGTTGATAAGTTATAGGTGCCGCATATGTCTTTGTTTGGTAGCCGCAGGGGGTTCCTTCAACAGAATACGGTTGCAACTGTAGCCGTATAATATGGGTTGAGTCCAGGGCCAGCTGGCACGTGGATGTTCTGTTGGAATTTGTTGTTGTTGAAGATCTGGGCGGTTCTCGTCCTTTGTGTGCGTGACTTGGTTAATTATGACATGTGGCCCACACTTGGTTGGAGAGGGCTACTTTGGTTGTATCGGCTGGACTTGGTCTTCATGGAGTCTGAAACACATCTGGCCAGAACCGTATGGGACGAATGGAGTCCGAGACGCATGGGGCTAGAGATGCATGGAACGTAGGAAATTTGGGATGCGTGGGCTAAAGACACATGGAGCCTGGGACGCATGGGCGAGTGCTACCTGGTCCGTGTAGAATCTGGGACAATGGAGTCTAGAACGCATGGGGCCAGAGATGCATGGAGTCCTTATTTGTGTTGTACATATGGCGCTGCACACCTGACAAAAAAATGAAAAGTAAAGTTCTGACGTGAGACTTATGTCGTTTAGTAGGTTCACTGTCTTTTGAGGCAATCCTTTTTATCAGGATTCTATGTCAGAGATGCCATGTCAGGTCCATCTTGTGGCCAAAGTTGTTTTGGCTGATTGGGACGCATTGACGTAGCCTTATTGGGCCGTAGGGTGACCCTGCGGCCTGATTTGAGCCTTCTTTTTGGAGACGCACGGTTGTTAAATGCATGGACGCGTATTTTTTATGCTTCTACAGCAGCTATGTACTCAGCTTCAGTAGTTGATAATACGACAGAGTTTTATTTCTTACTAAACAAAGATTATAATGCTTTACCTAAGAAATGACAAGTGTCACTGGTACTTTTTTGATCAACTTTGCATCCAGCAAAATCAGCGTCCGAATAACCCGTAAGGTCAAAGAAATGATTTTGGGATACCAAAATTCTACAATCAAAGTACCTTTAAGGTATCGGAAGATACGCTTAACTGCGCACATATATGATTTCTTAGGGTTAGCCAGATATCTAGCACATAGGCAAACACTAAACATGATATCGGGACGACTAACAGTTAAATAAAATAAACTACCAATCATACCTCGATACTTACATTGGTCAACCGGTTTACCACTTTTATCAAGGTCAAGCTTTATAGACGTAGCTATTGGAGTGCCGATAGGTTTTGTATTATCGAGATCAAATTTCTTCAGCAAGTCCTTTGTGTACTTAGCTTGATTGATGAAGATTTCCTGTGAACTCTCTTGATTTGCAATCTGAGAAAGAAATTGAGTTCTTTCATCATGCTCATTTCGAATTCACGCTGTATACACTCAGCAAATTCTTTGCATAATTGCTCATTAGTAGACCCAAATATGATATCGTCAACGTAAATTTGCACTAATAAAAGAGTGTCATCATGTTCTTTTATAAACAGTATCATATCAACTTTTTCTTTTAAAAAACTATTTGCAAGTAGGAAGGAACTAAGGCGATCATACCAAGCACGTGGGGCTTGTTTGAGTCCATACAGAGCCTTGCGTAAATTGAAAATATTATTTGGAAATTTAAAATATTCAAAGCCAGGGGGTTGTTCCACGAAAACTTCTCATTTTATAAAATCGTTTAAGAAAGCACTTTTAACATCCATTTAAAATTATGAAAATTTGCAAAAGCACAAAGTATGTGAATGGACTCAAGTCGCGCAACATGAGCATCCTCGAATATTTTCATATGACCACGCGGTCAATTTTCTTTACACCTCTAGTGTACTAAAAAAATCAAATCGTTTCTTTGAGAACATTTTCTTGCCATAAATTTTTGCGTCTTGCTTAAAAATTCATTATAGGTATACTTCGGGATCAACTATACCTACCCACTATTGATACAAATTGCCATCCACTAAATATAGTTTGTTATCCAATCCAGTATCATCAAATATATATATATATATATATATATATATATATATATATATATATATATATATATATATATATATATATATATATATATATATATTGCTTGCTTGTATGGCTATGACAGTCACTATCTATCTTAGATACCAATTTTTTTTACCAACTTACTGATAGGAAAATCTTTGCATCCAACTATACATGGCCCACCTTGATAGAACTCACCATCTAATATAAGCAATCCACTGTACCTAATCTGGAATTGTAACACCTATGAACAGTTCATAACCTCTAATATTGTTTTCCTTCAATATATATAGTTTACCCTTCATTTACTCCATCTTACATATATTATTAATAGGGTAATCCTCAAGTCCAACTAATTGTATTTATCCCCATCAACCCACAATCAAATATATTTACTCTAAGTTCAAAGGCTATATTATTTAGTTACCAAGAATAAACCATTTAAACAACAGATCTAACAAACTATTTATATATTTTAGCCTAGTCATTTTGTTACATTATAAAAGGTAGTAAAGATCTAAGTATGATACTATAAATCATTAAGTAACTAACAAATTAAACCACCCTAGCAAAGAGTCAAATTTTGGTCCTACTTAACTGCTATAACTATCCTCTCTTTTTAACTAGTTACTTTGAATTCATGATCCAATTCCTTCGAAAGTCCCTTTTCATAAATTTTGTTAGTTAAGTCTCAATAATTTTCTAGGAAACCTTAACCCCGTTTCGACCTTCATTAATTAATTTTCCTTATAACTCCAACATTTTCCAATCCCTTTATTTATAACATCTCATTATCTTCAAACTCTCCTCAACTAAATTTTTTTGTTCTTATTTATCCATATAGCCTTGTTAGTATTTTTATTATCCTAAGTCCACTCTTTTATCGTATAACTAAACTTCTCTTCCTAAATTCTCCTTGAGTTCAGACTCCTTTATGATTCCAAATAATCCCTTAAGCTTTTATCGGCATCATTTCTTAATCCTAAATCTATTTCTTACTTAGTCCTTCAATTCGATATCCCTAAATACTAAAGAAATTATTCCAAAGAAGAATAAATCACTACTGCTGCTATTGTTACTGCCGCTACAAAAGGAGGCGAAGGAACCTCTAAAAGTAGTAAATTTTCTAACAGTCTAAACCTAGACATATCATATATAATAGCTCACACAACAAAAACTAGCTCAACTTTAAGAGTTCAATTTTCCAAATACCTCATTTCTTTATCTTTTTCATCTTTATCTTTTTTCTTTTGCATTTTTTCTTCAAATTCCTTTTATATATATACTAGTAAATTTACGTGCGTTGTACGTACATAAAAAACAACAATATTATTAAAAATTAGATATAAATTTAAATTATATTAAAATATTTTAAATATATTTTGAATATATTTTAATTATTATTTGGTATCAATATATTTTTTGAATTTTGTTTTTGTGTTTAATTAGATAATAACTTCTACTTAGTTTAAATATAATTTAAATTTTAAATATATTTTAGGATTAATTATATGTTCAGGTAATTTTTAATTTTTTCGACTACGGAAGAAAAAAATTGTGTGTGTGTGTGTGTGTATAGTCACATTCACGTGTGATGCAAATACAAAAAAGCTATGATATTTGTTGAAAAATTAGATAAAAATAAAGGAATATTTTAGCAAATGTCCCTACAAAAAATGTCAAAACTAGCATATACCCCAAGTAAAAAAAAACTAGCAAATGTCCCAAAAATAAAAAAAACCGGTTAAAAGAGTGGGGTCACATTGATTCGTACAAAGAATAGGGAAATTTGTTAGTTTTTTTAATGGGGGTATATGCTAGTTTTAACATTTTGTTTGGGACATTTGCTAAAACATCCCAAAATAAATTATACTAACATATTTTAAATATTATTTTAATATATTTTAATTAGGATTTGTAGTAGATGTGATTTTTGAATTTTGGATATGTGTTTAGTTAGATAATACCATCTACTTAGTTTAAATATAATTTGAATATTGAATATATTTTAGAATTTGTTACCTTAACAGTTAGAAAGATTTAGGATTTTTTTTTCCTAACTATGTGTGAAGGCACGATCGTTATAATTTTTTGTTACATATTTTTTATTATTATTTAATGGAGAATTGAGGATATGATATACATACGACTTGTACGACTCATTTTTGAGATATTTCCAAGCCGCATTATAATAGTATATATATATACTCTTTTTAAAGACTTAAAAATGGTTCTACATGATCTGTCTAAGCCGTATGCATATCATCACTTAATTAAAAATAATAAATAAATAAAATTTAACTAATTATTTAACTACCTAATATTATCCAACTATAGCCTCTAACTCATGTGTTTAAAGTGGGAGCATTTTTTTGTGTGGGTTAAATTCCACGGGACATCGACATATATAATAATTCTAATTTATTTTTTTGAACAATTTTTTTACGTGGGTTCAATGCACGTGCACATTACTAGTATATATATATATATATATATATATATATATATATATATATATATATATATATATATATATATATATATATATATATATATATATAGTTTACCCTTTATTTACTCCATCTTACATATAGTATTAATAGGGTAATCCTCAATTCCAACTAATTGTATTTATCCTTGTCAACCCACAATCAAATATATTTACACACTAAGTTCAAAAGCTATATTATATAGTTACCAAGCATCAACCATTTAAACAACAGATCTAGCAAACTATTTATATATTTTAGCCAAGTCATTTTGTTACATTATAAAGCGGTAGTAAAGCTATAAGTCTGATACTATAAATCATAAAGTAACTAACAAATTGAACCACCGTAACTAACAAATTGAACCACCGAGTCAAATTTGGTCCCACTTAACTGCTATAACTATCCTCTCTTTTGAACAAGTTGCTTTGAATCCATGATCCAATTCCTTCGAAAGTCCCTTTCCATAAATTTTGTTAGTTAAGTCTCAATAATTTTCTAGGAAACCTTAACCCGACCTTCATTAATTAATTTTTCATATAACTCCAAAAGTTTTCAATCCCTTTATTTATAACATCTCATTATCTTCAAACTCTCCTCGACTAATTTTTTTTGTTCTTATTTATCTATATAGTCTTCTTAGTATTTTTATTACAATTTTCTTGTCACAATTCTCCTCTTTTATCGTATAACTAACATTCTCTTCCTAAATTCTCCTTGAGTTTAGACTCCTTTATGATTCCAAAAATCCTTTAAGCTTTTATCGGTATCCTTTCTTAATCCTAAATCTATTTCTTACTTAGTCCTTCAATTCGATATCCCCAAATACTACTATGCATATGTGTTTATTCCTTATAAGCATAATTTCCATCATGTATTCATTCTTTTATATCCTCCCAATGTACCTCTAAGTCGAATACAATCGTAATATGATACTATCTTGTAAAGGTTCATACTCAATACCGATTTCAGAATTGTATCCTAGGTATATGTCACCAACAATCTCGTCTAAGTTAATCCTCAACCTAATTCTTGTCATAAATCACATCTCAATGCCTTCCTCAATTTCATATCCCTCGATTTGCTTCTTTCTTCTATAAATACTCTAAATTATTTTCCTAAGCACGGGTTTACTCAAAATCCTTCTCCAAGGGGAGTACCTCAAGTTCTATTTCCTCACGTCTATTATGCATAATATGGGCAATAACTAACCTTAATATCTAATCGTGCATTTCCATAAATTATTTCATAGTATTTGATCTGTTATACTCAAATAATCTTTCTAGCCTCCAACACATCCAAACCATTTCTAACTTAGGCAATTGGTATGATTTATCTATTTCTAGGCTTATGTTGCTAGAATCAAATATTAAACAAAGCCTTATACTATCAATCTTATCTAGCTCAGCATCCACCCTTACCTCTTTTACTATAGGCAAGCTTCTTCTTCCAAATATTCTATCAAGTATGGATTATTTGTCTTGATGAGGATCTGCATCTGGAGGAAATCGTTGAACATTCATCTCTCCGAAATAAGAAAAGATGGAAAATAATGATAAGAAATTCAAGAAGGGTATGTGGGAATACAATATACGAGGTTTAAGGGCAATAGCGAGAATCAAAGGAAGTTCCAATAAAAGTTATGGATTGAGATCCAAACACAATTATCCTTACGCGGGCTCATTCGATATAATAACGTAACTGAACGATATACTCTGGCATGCATGGACTACCACAAAAATTATGTCACGTCCAGTCCCAAAATATATGGAACCAGGCCACGTGGCAATATCCGACTACGTATCTAGGGGACTCCAGTCCAACTTGAATAAGTATAAGCTATCCTAGATTTGTGTAGCTATCAATATAACATATAAATAACTTAATCCACATGACAAGGGCGTAAAGAAATGAGAAATATGAGTACTAGTCTGCAGCCTAATAATCATACTTGTCTTAATAGACTCGAAAAAAATAATATGAGTCTATAAATACTAGGCTACTAAGAAGATACCAATAGTAGAAATAAAATATAAACCACGGAAGAGTAAATACCTGAACTGAAATGATAACTCATCAACAATCTAGCAAAATATCTCTGTAACCCACCCAGCTAACCTGGAAGGAAACCAGATCCTCAGAAAGACGAACAAGATACAAATAACATGCCCAAAAGTAAAATAGTATATATATATATATATATATATATATATATATATATATATATATATATATATATATATATATATATATATATATATATATATATATATATATATATATATATATATATATATATATATATATATATTATACACACACACACACACTCCAGACACGGAATCTACCGGTAAGTATAGGAGGTCTGCAGCTCCAAAAATAGAATCTCCTGCTAAGTAAACAGTAATACTAAATAATGATATGTGCGTTGTAGTCCAAACACCTAGTAACTGTCCTTCCCGTCCATGCGACCTCATGAATCATATCCACGATACGCTTGATCAGATACTCTATCTAGAACAGTCGAGTCATAATAAATCGAGTCATAATGTAAAGTATCCAATCATGATCCTAGAACCAACAAAATTCGGTCTTCCTGACAACATCAAGTACGAAAAATATGTCCAAATGAAAGTAATTAATTATTTAACTAGAAATCCATCTTATAGAAAGGAATTATTAAAATTTTGGTTTAAGCTATTTACATATTTATATATGATAGCTATTTATAAAAACCTTTATAATATTTTTATCTAGCCTACGTGTAAATACCAACCCAACTGTTCACAATCAACACAAACTCCCATATGTCATGCAGACATACAACATTTTATAAATATAGATCATCACTCACCCTATATGACTTGCCCTCCATTTCACTAAATACACACATACTCTATTTTATCACCTAAACACCAACCTCTCTTTTGTACCTATAATACCATTAGTGAAAGAATATTTCCCCAACTGCCGCATCAACTTTCATATATTCTCATGTTTAGTTCATTGGTTACACAGTAGACCCATTACTTTGGCTAACAACAAAAACTATACTCCCACATATATTTGCTTCCTTCCCCTTCTTATTCCAACAAAAACTATACTCCCACATATAACACAAGTAGTCAACCACCTATCATACACACCTAAAGTTCCATGCAAGCAAACATTTATATCAAATCCATTTCTTACTACTACATAATGCAATGCAACCCAATGGTCAGTATCATACTTTCTTCTCATTTAAACCATATATTTATATCCTAACAAAATCATTCTTCTACATGTGTTAACTGTAAGATGAGAGGAGTATTTGATTCTTGGAATAAATAATTTGTGTTATATTCAACCTCAACTTGGCCTTTAAATAGCCATTTATAACTCTAACAGAATGCATAAAAGTAGCACCCTCTAACCATATTCTAACTAACAAATCAAAACAAATTAACGGCATAGAACAAACAAAATTCCTAAAGAGTAGGGATTCATTGAAATCCAAATAACAACCGCTTCAACCTCCTCAATAGGATTAACTCTAACAAATCATCCCCTAAGCCTGTTGCATGAGATTCACCTCTATGATGCTGAGCTTCTGTCTCATCTCAATGAACTTGACTCGCCCGAGCGCCTTGGTAAGAATGTCTGCGAGCTGCTCTTCCGTGTTGATGTACTCGACCTCAACCTTCCCTCTCTCGACACACTCCCGAATAAAATGATACCTTGTATCAATATGTTTGCTTCGGTCATGGAAGACGGAATTCTTGCTAAGGGAGAGGGCGGACTTGTTGTCTACCTTGAGCATGACGCTGCCGGCCTCCTTGTTCTTTAAGTCACTAAGAAGTTTTGCAAGCCAAATGCCTTGGCATGCCACCGTCGTCGCGGCAATATACTCGGTCTCGCAGGATGACAACACCATGACCTTCTGCTTCTGAGATTGCCAACTAATGAGGCTACTACCGAGGAAAAATAATACGCCAGTGGTGCTCTTGCGGGTGTCGATATCACCTGCCATGTCACTGTCGCTGTAGCCGATCAGTCGTGGTTCCTCCACCTTCTTTGCGTAGAGACAACCAAAGTGACGTGTGCCAGCGATGTAGCGAAGGATGCGCTTGACGGCAGCAAGGTGTTCGGTGGTTGGGTTCTCCATGAATCGACTCACGTAGCCCACCGCGTACGAGATGTCTGGACGCGTGTGCACCAAGTACCGGAGGCTCCCGACGATACTCCTGTAGGATTTGGCATCAGTCAGAGGGGCTGAGCTCACCTTGCTTAGCTTGAACCTCGGTTCCATAGGGACGTGGCATGGGTTGCAATCCACCATGCCACTTTTTTTTAAGATTTTGAGCGCATATGCCTCCTGACTGAGGGTGATGAAGCCATTGAATTGTTGCACCTTGATGCCGAGGTAGAAAGTGAGCAATCCTAAGTCGCTCATTTTGAACAAGGCCTTCTTCTCCTCCTTGAACTTGGCTATATCTTGTGGGTCCATTCCGGTGATGATGAGATCGTCGACGTACACACCCACAAGTAGGGAGCTGGACCTTTATCGCGTGTATACACAGCATGCTCCTGTGTACTCCGATGGAAACCAAGTGACAGTAGGCAACTATCAAGCTTGGTATTCCAAGCCCTCGGTGCTTGCCGCAGCCGTATAGTGCCTTGTCAAGTTTCAGCACTTTGTGCTCCTGTCCTTCGATAACAAATCTGGGAGGTTGGGCGACATACACCTCCTCCTTGAGGTCGCCGTTGAGGAATGTCGTCTTCACGTCCATGTGCTACACCGCCCACCCCTCATGCGCGGCGAGTGCAATCAACAAACGGACAGACTCAAGGCGAGCAACCGGTACGAACACTTCCTCTAAGTCCACTCCTTGCCTTTGCACATAGCCTTTTGCCACAAACCGCACCTTGTGCTTGAGGACGGCGTCGTGCTCGTCCTTCTTGAGCTTGTAGACCCACCTCAAACCGATCGGACGGTGGCCAGGTGGGAGGTCTACGAGGTGACATGTACTATTCTCCTCAATGGAGCTCATCTCCTTGACATCGCTTGGCGCCAACATCGATGTTTCTCGGCTTCAAAGAATGTGGCAGGTTCCTCGTCAACCATGAGGAGCAGCTCGTCGACATCGAGCTCGCGGACGGTGGTCGTATCAAGCAAGCTCGCAAAGGTCCTGTACCTGCATGGCCCATCGTCATCGACGTCGAGCATGGCCGAGGCGTTGGTGGGTGGCGAGACAAATTCTACTCCACGTTGTACCACCAAGTCGGATGTTTCTGTCCCGGTTGTCGGAGTCAACGGCCCTAGACTGGTTGCCACTGGTGTTGATGGATCGCCACCTCCGTGCACCGGCGTGCCTGCGTGTTCAATATGTGGTATAGTATACTCAACAGTAAATGTCTCACCTACGTTGTCTTGCATGCCCCAGTCCCACTTGGCTTCCTCGTCGAAGACAACGTCGCATGTGACGTGCATGCGCTTGTCGGCGGGGTCGTATACCCGGTACGCCTTAGAGCCGGGCTCGTAGCCGATGAAGACCATGTGCTTGCAGCAATCTTCTAGCTTCTGTAAGTTCGACTTGACCACCTTGACGTGTGCGACACAACCGAAGGTGCGAAGGAAGTGCACGCTTGGCTTATGTCCGTGCCATGCCTCGTATGGCATCTTGCCGTCGATGCTCCGTGTCAGCGAGCGATTGAGAATGTAGACAGCCGTCGTGATCGCCTCGCCCTAGAACTTTTCGGGCATATCCTTTGCCTTCAGAAGGATGTGCACCATTGCGACGACCGTCTAGTTCCGGCACTCGACGATGCCGTTCTGCTGTGGTGAGTACGGTGATGTGAGTTATCATTTGATGACGAGGCCCACGCAATACTCTCCAAATGCTATGGATGTGAACTCGCCCCCATGATCAGTACGGAGCGTATGCAGTTTGCGCCCTGTCTCCACCTCGACATGGGCTTGAAAGCATTTGATGGTTGTCGACGCTTCATCCTTCGAACCCAGTAGCGTCAACTACATGTAGCAGCTGAAATTGTCGATGAGGAGAAAGAAGTAGCGCTTACCACCAGGTGTCACCGGTGTGATCGGCCCACAGATATCACCGTGAACGAGATCTAGCAGGTTGTCAGCACGGTACTTGGTCTCCTGCGAAAATGGCGTGCGGTACTGCTTTTCGCCAAGACAACTATCGCAGATTTGATTGACGTGTTCGATCTGTGGTAGCCCGTGCACCATGTTGCGGTGAGCTAACTTTCTGAGTGCTTCGAAGTTGAGGTGGCCAAACCATGCATGCCACCACCATGCATCGTCATTGAGTCGTGCTGCTAAACACACTGGTTGTACAATATCAAGAGATAGAATGTACAGTCGATTTCGGGCATATTTTACACTGGTTGTAGCGACAGCGGCAGCTAGACCATTGTAGTAGAGTAGTCGAAGTATTTACAGACATATTGGTCAGGTGGCATGGCAGTATTAGACTATGATAACTGACGGTTACAAAGAAAAATTATGGTTGTGAGATTCAAGACAAGTATCCCAAGATTCTCGACCTAATAAATAAATTCGTCTTACAACCTAGACAATAGCCTCAGGAGACTTTGACTACGAGTAGAATTCTTGTAAGTTGGGTAGTGTAGATGAGTTAGAAATAGAATAGTGTATGGACAATAAATGAGGAAGTGTTAGAATGGCAGACCATGACTTTTAGGAAGCACTGCTAGATAGAAATGTAGTGTAATAGCTATAGTGATTATTATGAATATGGGTTAGTGTCAATTTCGAGGACGAAATTTTTGTAAGTTGGGTAGAATGTAAAATCCCATATTTTTAAATATTTTATTTATTTAATTTATTTATTTATTTATATTATTACGTAGTTATTTAGATAATATATACGTAGCGATTTAAGTACCTAGATAATTATTCATTTGGAATTGTTGTACAAAAACCTATTATTTTATTTTAGAAATAATTTTAGAGGGGTGGTAGAATTTTGTAGAATTTATTTTGGGTATGAATATATTTTTTATATACCTCAAATATATGTGCAAATAAATAAATAGTGTAATAATAATTGTAATATATATTAGTAACAATAATAATAATAATAATATTATTATTATTATTATTATTATTATTATTATTATTATTAATAATAACAAAAGAATAAGGAAATAGAAAAAATGAAAAAAAACAAAAGAAATATAATAAAGGAAAGAAAGGAAAGAAAAAGAAAAAAATACAAATAAATAACCTAAGACTAAACCCTTAAAACTAAGCCTTTCCCCTAAGCCTTCAGCAAAACCCCATTTCCTATAACTAAGTCCTTGAATCCCTTAATCCTAATTACTCCCTAATAAAATTAAACCCCCCCTAAAGCAACTGACCCCATCAGCAGCAAAAGAGCCGCGGCTACAGGAGCCCCGCGACCCATCTCTCCCCACCCCGCTCTCTACCTTATATATATATATATATATATATATATATATATATATATATATATATATATATAAACCCAAAACCCTAACCCTAGCTACCCCGACGCCGCGCCTCCGGCCAACCCCAGCCGCCGCCGCCCCCGAGCCGACGTCGCGCAGCCCGCCGGTAGGCCGCCGCCGCCCGCGACACCGCGCGTACGTGCGCGCGCATGCGCACAGTTTGGTCATCTTCATGGTAATGTAACTCTCTCATCTCTCGTCCTTTTTACGTGTGGTTTGTTCGTATACGCTCACAACGTGACCCTCTAGGATTTTTATTCAAGCAGCACGAGTTCTCGTTCACCGGATTGGTCAAAAAATCGACCGGAAAATGACCGAAAAACTGACCAAAACAGTTCAGAATTTTAACACCAAAACTCCATGTTCACACCCAATTTTACGTCAATCTGTTCAATATTTTTGAAAACTATTAAAAGAGTTTTGCTTCTCCATATAGCCAAGAATTTTTTTGTTCTTTTAGTTTTTGTTAATTCGTTCTATGTGTAAAATCATTCAACCTCCGAATCGACCAAAAACTTAATTTTTAAAATATTAAAAATTATGATACGGAGCGCACCCCGCCAAACGGGACCGCCCCATCGCATACCAATTGTACCTAAAGGCGCGCACGGTATACCCAGACATGTGGGCTTTCGTGAAAACTGATTTGGACGTGTGTGCGCGTCGGAATCAACCCGTATCCGCGACAAGTCCATGTATCATAACTTTTATAAAATACTGTACCATTTATTGTACGCTCGTCAGAATGTGACGAAACTTACGCCATTGGACTTGTGGTATCGCGCTGGTCCTGTGACCCAAGTTTCACGCGATTCTGAGATAGTTGACTAAGCCGCCTATTTACGGACCGTACGGTTGACTTTTTGGGCGAATTTGTGTTCGGCTCACCGGAATCCAAAATTGGACGTACCGTTGAATTCGTATTGACGTTTAGAATTGGTTTGACCTATAAATTTGTCCTATTTAGAGACCTGTACCTCTGGTATGTTTTTCGGTGCAAAATGGGCCACATGTGGACCCCACTTTGATCCGAAATTATCGTTTTGCCCTGTGTCCAAATTGGACGAAAGGGTAGTGTTGTCTAGCTATTTTGCTTATTTTGGGAACGTTGGTGATGTTTATTTCATCATCCGGAAACGTTCATTCGGAGGTCGTAGCTTCTGATCCTGTGTGCTTACTCCTGGACATTACACTTTGCAGCTTTCTTACCAGGCAAGATACCTTGCCAAATTGTTTATAGTACTTTGCATGCTTATTATATTTCTATATATTCATTGCATTTCTGTATATTTCTTGCATGTATAGTTTCTTTCAGTCATTACTATATATTAGATATGTTGACACACACATGGCACTTAGTATCATGAGAGGACAATCAGTAGGCGTATGGGCTTTAACCACTCTGGTGAACCGTAGTAACTAGCACGCACTATGGTAGTCATGTCCGATGGTCGCTACCCTCGCGATATGTCGATTGATGGAGTCACGAGGGTCGCTACCCCCGCGGTATGTCGGCTGATGATGTTCTAGACGTGTGTGTGAGTTGTGAGATTAGATAGAGTAGCCTACACATGCCCATACGTCAAAAAGTTGTCCTCATTTGCATTCATATAGATGTCTTGTATAGCGTACTTATATATTTTCAAACATTATGCATGTTTACTGTATTCAAATTGGCATGCTTCTATCTATCTTGTTACGTCCCTCTGAGGACCTGGTCCCTTTCCAGGTGTAGATGTTCACGACTATTCGCAGGAGCACGGATCAGGACTTACTATTTATCACTTCCGAGGAGGTCTTACCTTTGTAGCACCTTTGATTATCTCTAGCGATGGATCGCTTCACTGTTACCTTTATATCATCATCTTATTTTATATTGGAGATTACCCTCCTCTCTCATTCTAGTATTGGTATAGTCATTGGTAGTGGATTTGTCTCCACCCGACTATTAGTTTTGGATTATTCAGACTCATTATTCTAGTTTAGTTATTTCCTTTTTGTGACTTGTTGTGTGGATAAGATTTAGTATATCTGTGACTTGTGACTATATTTATACCACATGTGAGTTTATATTCATATTATAGCGTACGTGTGTATTATGGTATCCATATATTGGAGTTGCCATATACATACGGCTGGCATGCTTATGTGTTCCTAGTCCTACGTATTTTGGGACTGGGACGTGACATGTTTTTATGGTGGCCCATGCAGGTCAAGAGCATATTGTCTCGGTTACGTTACTATACCGAGCAAGCCTGTATATAGGATTAGAGGATAGGATCTCATCCACTTATTTATCACCTCCCTTGATTTTATTTCGCATTCTCATTTGATTGCTTGCATTGCATCTTGCTTGATCCCTTCTCAATGTCAATCTTATCTTTTCTTTCATGCTTGATAGGGGTTAGGAAGGTGCCTTGTACTAGGTACATACACTCTGTTGATCAATAACACTATTAGTTAAATTATTGTAAGCTTGATAGTATGCCTCATAACCTAGTAATACATAGTCATGTTGACTCATTAATGAAGTATAATTGAATGACACCAACTATAGACTTGCATAAAAAGATAGTATTTATCCAGACTGTAGAACTTAGAGGTCCATACACCCATTTGGTCGACTAGAGACCTTGACAATGAGTTATTATGAAATCTGTAGAGGCACAACACCGATCTTCTTGGTGAACTTAAATTATTTTGTACCTTCCTCCATCATAATCAAGCGTACTCATATTTTTACTACCTCGACTTATGCTGCTATTATAGCCTAGTTTTGCAAGCTTATTCTTTTATTGAGCTTGGTCATGATATATGTATTATTGGAGGCCCACACTAATATATTGTCTAAATCAGAATCGGTGTATTATGGTCTGATCAACCATAGTGCGCTTGGTTCGATCTTTGTATTACTACCTTACGTGGATTGAGATATAGTTGACTCAACTTGTTAGACAAATATACTTGCCCTCTAGACTGGTCAGAGCATATCATGTCAGGTACATAACTGTTCTGATATGAACATGCATATAGGAATTTACCAAAATAAGATTTTAATCCACAACTGCCTTGGCAACTCCCTCTCGAATTCTCTAAATTCCTTTGAATCCCGTACTTGTATTCTATCATCTCCTCCTTGAAATTCTTATTGTTATTTTTTTGCCTTCCCCTATTTCGGAAAGACGAACATTCGTGCTTAGTATAAGTTGATACACGGATAGCACTAGATATACCCCATAGGCTAAGCACTCAAGATGACAACAAGAGAGCGCAGGCACAGAAAGTCGTAGATACAGGTACGACCTTAGTTTTATTTGTCATTGCATACTCATGACCCCCTTTATGATACGAGATCTTAGGTGCATAGTAGACGTAGAATTTTATATATGGTGGTTTATCAGTTATGAGAATGTATTGATATTCTACCCAGATGGCATACACGCAATGCTAATAGATGACACGCGTAGCAGCAGTAGTATTCTCTTCCTATCACCATCTCGCCCCCTTGGGTGGCTCATCGTCTCTTCTCTATCGATTCCGTATCTCGTGCTTAACTCTTCCTATCATAGTCGTATCCTTTCGTGCCATCATGAATTGTTTGAATTACTTCAACCTCACCCTTGTATTGTTAGTTAAAACATAAATGGTTTAGTAAATAATTAATAACTAAAAGATGAGTATATAACGATAACCCTTATGTATATGCACTATAGCAATATTTGTATTTTTTATTAATTTAACCCTTAAGTAGCATCATTTAGCCTAATAGAAATTTGTTAAATTGTTTGAAATAGTTCATACTCCTAATAGTTTTATAAAGTTAGTCAAGACCTAAATTGTTGCCCTAAAACTTAGACTATGCCTAGGAAAGAATTGAAGGCACTTGTTACGAACTGACAACCATGACAAATCGCTAGCAAAGTAGCGACAGCGGCAGCTAGACCGTTGTAGTAGAGTAGTCGAAGTATTTGTAGACATATTGGTCAGGTGGTATGGCAGTATTAGACTACGATACTTGACGGTTACAAAGAAAAATCATGGTTGTGAGATTCAAGACAAGTATCCCAAGATTCTCGACCCAATAAATAAATTTGTCTTACAACCTAGACAATAGCCTCAGGAGACTTTGACTACTAGTAGAATTCTTGTAAGTTGGGTAGTGTAGATGAGTTAGAAATAGAATAGTGTATGGACAATAAATGAGGAAGTGTTAGAATGGCAGACCATGACTTTTAGTAAACACTGCTAGATAGAAATGTAGTGTAATAACTATAGTGATTATTATGAATATGGGTTAGTGTCAATTTCGAGGACGAAATTTTTGTAAGTTGGGTAGAATGTAAAATCCTATATTTTTTAAATATTGTATTTATTTAATTTATTTATTTATTTATATTATTACGTAGTTATTTAGATAGTATATACGTAGCGATTTAAGTACCTAGATAATTATTCATTTAGAATTATTGTACAAAAACCTATTATTTTATTTTAGGAATAATTTTAGAGGGATGATAGAATTTTGTAGAATTTATTTTGGGTACGAATATATTTTTTATATACCTCAAATATATGTGCAAATAAATAAATAGTGTAATAATAATCGTAATATATAATAATAATAATAATAATAATAATAATAATAATAATAATAATAATAATAATAATAATAATAATAATGATATTATTATTATTATTAATAAAAGAATAAAGAAATAGAAAAGAAATGAAAAAAACAAAAGAAATATAATAAAGGAAAGAAAAAGAAAAAAAAATACAAATAAATAACCTAAGACTAAACCCTTAAAACTAAGCCTTTCCCCTAAGCCTGCAGCAAAACCCCCTTTCCTATAACTAAGTCCTTAAATCCCTTAATCCTAATTACTCCCTAATAACATTAAACCCCCCCCCCCTAAAGCAACTGACCCCATCAGCAGCAAAAGAGCCGCGGCTACAGGAGCCCCGCGACCCATCTCTCCCCACCCCGCTCTCTACCCTATATATATATATATATATATATATATATATATATATATATATATATATATATATATATATATATATAAACCCACGAGAACTCGTGCTGCATGCGCACAGTTTGGTCATCTTCAAGGTAATGTAACTCTCTCATCTCTCGTCCTTTTTACGTGTGGTTTGTTCGTATACGCTCACAACGTGACCCTCTAGGATTTTTATTCAAGCAGCACGAGTTCTCGTTCACCGGATTGGTCAAAAAATCGACCGGAAAATGACCGAAAAACTGACCAAAACAGTTCAGAATTTTAACACCAAAACTCCATGTTCACACCCAATTTTACGTCAATCTGTTCAATATTTTTGAAAACTATTAAAAGAGTTTTGCTTCTCCATATAGCCAAGAATTTTTTTGTTCTTTTAGTTTTTGTTAATTCGTTCTATGTGTAAAATCATTCAACCTCCGAATCGACCAAAAACTTAATTTTTAAAATATTAAAAATTATGATACGGAGCGCACCCCGCCAAACGGGACCGCCCCATCGCATACCAATTGTACCTAAAGGCGCGCACGGTATACCCAGACATGTGGGCTTTCGTGAAAACTGATTTGGACGTGTGTGCGCGTCGGAATCAACCCGTATCCGCGACAAGTCCATGTATCATAACTTTTATAAAATACTGTACCATTTATTGTACGCTCGTCAGAATGTGACGAAACTTACGCCATTGGACTTGTGGTATCGCGCTGGTCCTGTGACCCAAGTTTCACGCGATTCTGAGATAGTTGACTAAGCCGCCTATTTACGGACCGTACGGTTGACTTTTTGGGCGAATTTGTGTTCGGCTCACCGGAATCCAAAATTGGACGTACCGTTGAATTCGTATTGACGTTTAGAATTGGTTTGACCTATAAATTTGTCCTATTTAGAGACCTGTACCTCTGGTATGTTTTTCGGTGCAAAATGGGCCACATGTGGACCCCACTTTGATCCGAAATTATCGTTTTGCCCTGTGTCCAAATTGGACGAAAGGGTAGTGTTGTCTAGCTATTTTGCTTATTTTGGGAACGTTGGTGATGTTTATTTCATCATCCGGAGACGTTCATTCGGAGGTCGTAGCTTCTGATCCTGTGTGCTTACTCCTGGACATTACACTTTGCAGCTTTCTTACCAGGCAAGATACCTTGCCAAATTGTTTATAGTACTTTGCATGCTTATTATATTTCTGTATATTCATTGCATTTCTGTATATTTCTTGCATGTATAGTTTCTTTCAGTCATTACTATATATTAGATATGTTGACACACACATGGCACTTAGTATCATGAGAGGACAATCAGTAGGCGTATGGGCTTTAACCACTCTGGTGAACCGTAGTAACTAGCACGCACTATGGTAGTCGTGTCCGATGGTCGCTACCCTCGCGATATGTCGATTGATGGAGTCACGAGGGTCGCTACCCCCGCGGTATGTCGGCTGATGATGTTCTAGACGTGTGTGTGAGTTGTGAGATTAGATAGAGTAGCCTACACATGCCCATACGTCAAAAAGTTGTCCTCATTTGCATTCATATAGATGTCTTGTATAGCGTACTTATATATTTTCAAACATTATGCATGTTTACTGTATTCAAATTGGCATGCTTCTATCTATCTTGTTACGTCCCTCTGAGGACCTGGTCCCTTTCCAGGTGTAGATGTTCACGACTATTCGCAGGAGCACGGATCAGGACTTACTATTTATCACTTCCGAGGAGGTCTTACCTTTGTAGCACCTTTGATTATCTCTAGCGATGGATCGCTTCACTGTTACCTTTATATCATCATCTTATTTTATATTGGAGATTACCCTCCTCTCTCATTCTAGTATTGGTATAGTCATTGGTAGTGGATTTGTCTCCACCCGACTATTAGTTTTGGATTATTCAGACTCATTATTCTAGTTTAGTTATTTCCTTTTTGTGACTTGTTGTGTGGATAAGATTTAGTATATCTGTGACTTGTGACTATATTTATACCACATGTGAGTTTATATTCATATTATAGCGTACGTGTGTATTATGGTATCCATATATTGGAGTTGCCATATACATACGGCTGGCATGCTTATGTGTTCCTAGTCCTACGTATTTTGGGACTGGGACGTGACATGTTTTTATGGTGGCCCATGCAGGTCAAGAGCATATTGTCTCGGTTACGTTACTATACCGAGCAAGCCTGTATATAGGATTAGAGGATAGGATCTCATCCACTTATTTATCACCTCCCTTGATTTTATTTCGCATTCTCATTTGATTGCTTGCATTGCATCTTGCTTGATCCCTTCTCAACGTCAATCTTATCTTTTCTTTCATGCTTGATAGGGGTTAGGAAGGTGCCTTGTACTAGGTACATACACTCTGTTGATCAATAACACTATTAGTTAAATTATTGTAAGCTTGATAGTATGCCTCATAACCTAGTAATACATAGTCATGTTGACTCATTAATGAAGTATAATTGAATGACACCAACTATAGACTTGCATAAAAAGATAGTATTTATCCAGACTGTAGAACTTAGAGGTCCATACACCCATTTGGTCGACTAGAGACCTTGACAATGAGTTATTATGAAATCTGTAGAGGCACAACACCGATCTTCTTGGTGAACTTAAATTATTTTGTACCTTCCTCCATCATAATCAAGCGTACTCATATTTTTACTACCTCGACTTATGCTGCTATTATAGCCTAGTTTTGCAAGCTTATTCTTTTATTGAGCTTGGTCATGATATATGTATTATTGGAGGCCCACACTAATATATTGTCTAAATCAGAATCGGTGTATTATGGTCTGATCAACCATAGTGCGCTTGGTTCGATCTTTGTATTACTACCTTACGTGGATTGAGATATAGTTGACTCAACTTGTTAGACAAATATACTTGCCCTCTAGACTGGTCAGAGCATATCATGTCAGGTACATAACTGTTCTGATATGAACATGCATATAGGAATTTACCAAAATAAGATTTTAATCCACAACTGCCTTGGCAACTCCCTCTCGAATTCTCTAAATTCCTTTGAATCCCGTACTTGTATTCTATCATCTCCTCCTTGAAATTCTTATTGTTATTTTTTTGCCTTCCCCTATTTCGGAAAGACGAACATTCGTGCTTAGTATAAGTTGATACACGGATAGCACTAGATATACCCCATAGGCTAAGCACTCAAGATGACAACAAGAGAGCGCAGGCACAGAAAGTCGTAGATACAGGTACGACCTTAGTTTTATTTGTCATTGCATACTCATGACCCCCTTTATGATACGAGATCTTAGGTGCATAGTAGACGTAGAATTTTATATATGGTGGTTTATCAGTTATGAGAATGTATTGATATTCTACCCAGATGGCATACACGCAATGCTAATAGATGACACGCGTAGCAGCAGTAGTATTCTCTTCCTATCACCATCTCGCCCCCTTGGGTGGCTCATCGTCTCTTCTCTATCGATTCCGTATCTCGTGCTTAACTCTTCCTATCATAGTCGTATCCTTTCGTGCCATCATGAATTGTTTGAATTACTTCAACCTCACCCTTGTATTGTTAGTTAAAACATAAATGGTTTAGTAAATAATTAATAACTAAAAGATGAGTATATAACGATAACCCTTATGTATATGCACTATAGCAATATTTGTATTTTTTATTAATTTAACCCTTAAGTAGCATCATTTAGCCTAATAGAAATTTGTTAAATTGTTTGAAATAGTTCATACTCCTAATAGTTTTATAAAGTTAGTCAAGACCTAAATTGTTGCCCTAAAACTTAGACTATGCCTAGGAAAGAATTGAAGGCACTTGTTACGAACTGACAACCATGACAAATCGCTAGCAAAGTAGCGACAGCGGCAGCTAGACCGTTGTAGTAGAGTAGTCGAAGTATTTGTAGACATATTGGTCAGGTGGTATGGCAGTATTAGACTACGATACTTGACGGTTACAAAGAAAAATCATGGTTGTGAGATTCAAGACAAGTATCCCAAGATTCTCGACCCAATAAATAAATTTGTCTTACAACCTAGACAATAGCCTCAGGAGACTTTGACTACTAGTAGAATTCTTGTAAGTTGGGTAGTGTAGATGAGTTAGAAATAGAATAGTGTATGGACAATAAATGAGGAAGTGTTAGAATGGCAGACCATGACTTTTAGTAAACACTGCTAGATAGAAATGTAGTGTAATAACTATAGTGATTATTATGAATATGGGTTAGTGTCAATTTCGAGGACGAAATTTTTGTAAGTTGGGTAGAATGTAAAATCCTATATTTTTAAATATTGTATTTATTTAATTTATTTATTTATTTATATTATTACGTAGTTATTTAGATAGTATATACGTAGCGATTTAAGTACCTAGATAATTATTCATTTAGAATTATTGTACAAAAACCTATTATTTTATTTTAGGAATAATTTTAGAGGGATGATAGAATTTTGTAGAATTTATTTTGGGTACGAATATATTTTTTATATACCTCAAATATATGTGCAAATAAATAAATAGTGTAATAATAATCGTAATATATAATAATAATAATAATAATAATAATAATAATAATAATAATAATAATAATAATAATGATATTATTATTATTATTAATAAAAGAATAAAGAAATAAAAAAGAAATGAAAAAAACAAAAGAAATATAATAAAGGAAAGAAAAAGAAAAAAAAATACAAATAAATAACCTAAGACTAAACCCTTAAAACTAAGCCTTTCCCCTAAGCCTGCAGCAAAACCCCCTTTCCTATAACTAAGTCCTTAAATCCCTTAATCCTAATTACTCCCTAATAACATTAAACCCCCCCCCCTAAAGCAACTGACCCCATCAGCAGCAAAAGAGCCGCGGCTACAGGAGCCCCGCGACCCATCTCTCCCCACCCCGCTCTCTACCCTATATATATATATATATATATATATATATATATATATATATATATATATATATATATATATATATAAACCCAAAATCCTAACCCTAGCCACCCCGACGCCGCGCCTCCGGCCAACCCCGGCCGCCGTCGCCCCCGAACCGACGCCGCGGAGCCCGCCGGCAGGCCGCCGCCGCCCCCGATACCGCGCGTACGCGCGCGCGCATGCGCACAGTTTGGCCATCTTCAAGGTAATGTAACTCTCTCATCTCTCATCTTTTTTACGTGTGATTTGTTCGTATACGCTCACAACGTGACCCTCTAGGATTTTCATTCAGGCGGCACGAGTTTTCGTTCACCGGATTGGTCAAAAAATTGAATGAAAAATGACGGAAAAATTGACCAAAACAGTTCAGAATTTTAACACCAAAACCCCATGTTCACACCCAATTTGCCGTCAACCTGTTCAATATTTTCAAAAATTATTAAAAGAGTTTTGCTTCTCCATATAACCAAGAATTTTTCTGTTCTTTTAGTTTTTGTTAATTCGTTCTATGTGTAAAATTATTCAACCTCCAAATCGACCAAAAACTTGATTTTTAAAATATTAAAAATTATGATACGGAGCCCGCCCCGTCACATACCAATTGCACCTAAAGGCGCGCATGGTATACCCACACGTATGGGCTTTCACAAAAACTGATTTGGACGTGTGTGCGAGTCGAAATCAACCCGTATCCGCGACAAGTCCCCGTATCATAATTTTTGTAAAATACTGCACCATTTATTGTACGCTCGTCAGAATACGACAAAACTTGTGCCATTGGACTCATGGTATCGCGCTGGTCCTGTGACCCAAGTTTCACGTAATTCTGAGATAGTTGACTAAGCCGCCTATTTGCGGGCCCCACGGTTGACTTTTTGGGCGAATTTATGTTCGGCTCACCAAAATTCAAAATTGGACGTACAGTTGAGTTCATATTGACGTTTAGAATTGGTTTGACCTATAAATTTGTCCCATTTAGAGACCTTTATCTCTGGCACGCTTTTCGGTGCAAAGTGGGCTACATATGGACCCCACTTTGATCCGAAATTATTATTTTGCCCCTGTGTTCAAATTGGACGAAAGGGTAGTGTTTTCTAGCTATTTTGCTTATTCTGGGAACGTTGGTGATATTTATTTCAGCATCCGGAGATGTTCATTCTGAGGTCGTAGCTTCTGATCCTGTGTGCTTGACTCCTAGACATTATACTTTACAGCTTTCTTACCAGGCAAGATACCTTGCCAAATTATTTATAGTACTTTGCATGCTTATTATATTTCTATATATTCATTGTATATTCCTTGCATGTGTAGTTTCTTTCAGTCATTACTATATATTAGATATGTTGACACACACATGGCACTTAGTATCATGAGAGGACAATCAATAGGCGTATGGGCTTTAACCACTCTGGTGAACCGTAGTAACTAGCACGCACTATGGTAGTCGTATCCGATGGTCGCTACCCCCGCGGTATGTCGATTGATGGAGTCACGAGAGTCGCTACCCCCGCGGTATGTCGGCTGATGATGTTCTAGACGTGTGTGTGAGTTGTGAGATTAGATAGAGTAGCCTACCCATGCCCATACATCGAAAAGTTGTCCTCATTTGCATTCATATAGATTGTCTTGTATAGCGTACGTATATATTTTCAAACATTATGCATGTTTACTGTATTCAAATTGGCATGCTCCTATGTATCTTGTTACGTCCCTCTGAGGACTTGGTCCCTTTTCAGGTGTAGATGTTCACGACTATTCGTAGAAGCACGGATCAGGACTTACTACTTATCTCTTTCGAGGAGGTCTTACCTTCGGAGCACCTTTGATTATCTCTAGCGATGGATCGCTTGACTGGTACCTTTATATCATCATCTTATTTTATATTGGAGATTACCCTCCTCTCTCATTCTAGTATTGGTATAGTCATTGGTAGTGGATTTGTCTCCACCCGACTATTAGTTTTGGATTATTCAGACTCATTATTCTAGTTTAGTTATTTCCTTTTTGTGACTTATTGTGTGGATGAGATTTAGTATATCTGTGACTTGTGACTATATTTATACCACATGTGAGTTTATATTCATATTACAGCGTACGTGTGTAATATGGCATCCATATATTGGAGTTGCCATATACATACGACTGGCATGCTTACGTGTTCCTAGTTCTACGTATTTTGGGACTAGGGCGTGACAGTGGTTGTTGGCGCCAGTGTAGAGGTATCATGCTTCACCGTGGTGGTCGTCCTCGCGGCCCTGATGCACCTGAGCGTGCACCTCGTCGAGTACGACGTTGTTGGTCATACCCACGGTGGTCTCAGCGAGAGTGTACTCCTGCGCCATCAGCAGTGCGGGCTCATCGTCGTTGACTTGCATCAAATTGGCGCGCTCATCGCGCTTCGGCTTACGACAGTCCTTCGCCCAGTGGTCGTAGATGCCACAATTGTAGCACTTATCCTTCTTGTTGTGCGTGCCACCGGACGCGTTGCCGTTGCCGTAGTTCGTGTTGCCTCGGCCACAACCTCTTGGCTTGCAGCGCCCTCGACCATAACTTTTGCCACCAATGGAGTAGGCCTCACCTTCCTTCCTCTGCTTCGTGCGAGCGAGCCACTCCTCTTCGGAGAGGAGAAGGCGGGTACTTGTGTCGCCGGAGTTGCTGCCAAGATCGTACCGCTCCTCGAAGGGTAAAAGACGACCGGTAAGCTCTTCAATTGACAGCGTCTTGAGATCCACTAAAGTCTCAATGGCGATGGCGACTTGCGTGTACTTGGATGGAACGACTCGAAGGAATTTGTTTAACTACCTTCTCGTCGTCCATTTCGTCGCCGAGTAGTTGCAGGTCGCTGACGAGTCCCGTGAGCTGCATCGCGAAGTCCTCGACGGACTCGCCGTCCTTGAACTTCATTGATTCGAAGTCAGCGCACAATTTTTGCGCCTTGGCCTCACGCACGCGCTCGACCCCCATCCGCATCATCTTCACAGCGTCACATGCTTCCTTGGCAGTGTCTTTCACTGCCAGTGTCCGCGGCATCTCTGGCGGTATGGCACGGAGTATGACGGACAGGGACATCCTATCGTCGCGGTAGTCGGCTTTCCCTGGTTCGATCGCCTCCCACAGAACTTGCGCTTGCATGTTGACTCTCATTAAGAGAGCCCAATCCGCGTAGTTGGTCCGTGTCAGCATGGGGTACTTGAAGGTGAATGAGCTCTCCTTCATAGATGTCAGCGTCGTGGGACTTTGCTCGTCATTGGTTGCCATAGCTCTGATACCAAATGTAAGATGAGAGGAGTATTTGATTCTTGGAATGAATAATTTGTGTTATGTTCAACCTCAACTTGGCCTTTAAATAGTCATTTACAACTCTAGCAGAATGCATAAAAGTAGCACCCTCTAACCATATTCTAACTAACAAATCAAGACAAATTAACGGCATAGAACAAACAAAATTCCTAAAGACTAGGGATTCATTGAAATCCAAATAACAACCGCTTCAACCTCCTCAACAGGATTAACTCTAACAAATACGGTTTCAATACTATCACCGTATGCACAGTTTCAAATTTTTCATAATCTTCATATACACAGTTTCACCACTTCTTTTTAAAATAATATATGCTAATTTGTTGACACATAGCTTACTTTCTTAAACACATATATGTATATCGTCTCCTCAAGTATATATACTGATGTTACTATATTATTCACAAATCATATACATTCCGGTTCTGCTAAGCTATTCCCATGCTCGACCAATGTTCTCCATGTTCATCTGTACATCCTCACAATCATTTATAACTGTTAAGATTAATTAAATTTAGAATTTGATATTAATTAAATTTAGAATTAGATTTCTTTTTTTCCTATATGAAAACATATTTCTTCTCCTACTACTATACTGAAATGGATTTGTTCTTCCACTATATATATTTATAGTTGTAAAAAAAATTTACATTATCATTAATAAAATTAATATTATTATTTTATTTTATTGTATCATAGTCTAAAAAATTTCAATCCAAGGATCGCTTCCCGTCATCCACTTCATCATCATCACCGATACAGACGGGCTCGCAGTGAAGACTACTCCAGTGACCATTACTTCAAGTTTCCGCCGCACTTTTTCCCGTCGAATATGAACGGAACATATCAAATACTCTTTTATGTATCCACTGGAAGAGGAAGCAGCCGCCATCTTTGCAGCCATCCAATTTTTCCCGTGCACGAGAACCTGCCGAGTCCTTTCAACCATCGATGCGAGAGTTCCCTTGTAAAAAGAAGAAGCACTCAGCAATTCTTTTCAACAACAAAAAATTCCTCTGATAGTAACTTGATTGGAAAGAAAGAAGGGTTGCTTGATTTATTTTTTTGAAAAAAAAATTAGAAGACAAAGCCCCCCTCTTATTTTCTTTGGATGATTCAACAAATTTTGTGATAAAATGGCTTATATACCCTCCTCTGATTAATAATTTATATCCTTTTATATATATATATATATTTATTTATTTATTTATTTATTTATTTATTTGAGCATTGCGAAAACCCTAGCCTAATTGTTCTACAACTTCTTCAACCTCATCTCCGCCATAGCACCGCCATCACCTATGCTAACGCCTCCCCGTTGTTAGCTATGCTTCAGCAAAAGCTCAACTTCTTTTTTTCCTTTAGTTCCACATTGGTTGGACCAACTCTTCCTTGTATGTATATATTAGTTCATCTTCATTGCTTTCTTAAAGATGTTGTGTGGGAAACCCCTTGGGCCACACGCGCATGCCGCCGCAGCCACCGTCCGGCTCGGCGCAAGTAACGGGTGCGGGTACGTGCCCACACCTGCGGACGCCGAACGCCGATCCAATTTACTCTTCGGGTTCGGACTGGGATCCAAAAAATCGTTTTGCTCCTTTTTATTTTTTTAACCAATTTGACTCATTCAAATTTTGAACGTTGAGACTATATGTCCAGGTTCATTGAACCTAGTGACAGCTTCTGTAACAGCTCATTTGACAGTCTTCCTCCACGTTTCTTTCCTTTTGTAATTATTCCTTAATGACCTGTTTAAGAGCCATTTATTGTCATGTCCAGTGGCTGTGTCTTGGGACTGCCTATATATTGTGGTCTCCTCCTTCTTCATTCTTTACAGAAAATCATCCTACGTGAAACCTCTATCCCATTCCTCTCTCGAAGCACATTATGTTCTCTAAATCCTTACTCTGGGCAGAGCTAAGTTCGGTCTCTCTCTCCGAGTTGTGTGCGACGAAGAGAACCCGGTAGTCAGGAGGATTTTACCACTAGGAGCTTCCGAGAAACGTCTGCACAAAGACCTCGGATCAACTCTTAGGACAGCGCTTCGTACACAACTTTTCCGGAGGCCGGTAACAATTTTTTACTTTCGATGTGCTCTTATAAATCTCTGAAAAATAATATATATTTATATTATAAATATTTGTAACACCCGCCACAACACCATGCGACCACCACCCCTTCGACGATCGGCTTCGGGTGACGCTACCCCGCGCCATCACCTGAGCCTTCACGCGCGCGCCCGACCAGCATGCGCGACGTCCCTGTGACTGTACCGTCGTCCCAACGACAAAATGCAGTCCAGTGTCGCCAAATTCATCGGAGCACTGCATCTAGGCGAAGGGGCATGAGCTCTGCCTGAAGAGAGCAGTCTATCCCGTGCTCAGAGCACGCCCCGCGTAGAGCGCAGGCAAGTTTACCATGCGACGCTGCCGCAGCCTCCATCCATGTGCGTCCCCGCGCGCCGCCCGGGCTACCGGCGCCTGCCGCTCGTGCGCCGACGTGCAACCTGCTGTCCGGCCCCGCCATACGGCTGCTCCGCACGCCCCCGCATCCGTCGAGACCAGAAGCAGCCGAGAACGAGAACAAGAACAAGAATAACCTTAAATTACTATTCACGCGCAAAGAGAAGCAACATGTGCACCCGTATTAATGCGCACAACATCTTTTCTTGGTTCTCTCCCTCTAAATTTAATTCAATTGACCCCCTCCTTCTCTTTCCAATTATACACACAAATAATGGAACACTAGTAGAATAGCACTATTCACGTGGGGTGCATGTGCTGTGCCTTCACCTAAAAGATGTTTTCCACTTTACATATACCCCCTCAATGTTTCCCCTATTTACACCTGAGTCATACCACTTAAGTTATTCAAAAACACCCCTCCCATCTTTTCACTTATTTGCTTAAGCCCCCTTTGTCTCTCATCCAATATAAAACAAGTAATAATAATTAACAACTAAATAGGCAAATAATTAGTTGGATTGAACTATACTACCATACAGTGGATCAGTAATATTATCATTATATATAAATACAAGTTTATACATATATAAAAGGATATTAATTTTGTGTATATATGTGTGTGTATTCTTGTCTAGGCTTTGGTATTTGAGGACTCGTCGCAAACTTGGACAATTAGCAGGCAAGACAAATGAACGTGGTTAGAAATGTAGCGCCCCGTTCTCCCGGTGCGGAGATCGCGGCTAAGAAACACAAGATGGTATCGTTCGATCGGGATAGATTGAATTAAGAACTCGTCCTCGTTATGGATTTGTTTCTTCGGAATCGATTCCCATATTCAGTGGACTGCGCCCCAAGGATCGGCTTAGCGGCAGAGTCAGGAGGGACCTCTCCGCTGCTATCTTTTATTGCTTCGGTTTCCGATGTCGCTTGTTGCTTTCGTGCTTTGAGTTGGTTTTGGGATTTGCTTGTTTTTCTTGAACGGTTTCGATGGTTTTCATTGTTTTCGTTCATTGAACTGCACTTCAATTCCGAGATTGGAAAGAGAGGAAGAAGTATTAATCGAGCTGTTCGTGTGCAGGTGAACGAGCAGTAGGCGGCTTGCGAACGGAGTCGTGAAGCGCCTCTTTCCTTCTTCTTTCCAAAATCTAAGTGAGTGGCTACCAACCCGATTAGCTAGCCCTGCTTCCAAGCTTCACTCCTTTGCCCCGATCAAACGATACCAAGTAATAATAAAAGAAACCAAGATAAAAGAGAATAGACTTGGTTAATACTGCTTGTCAATCAAACTGTGAACGGTTACCTACTTGCATGCGTGTTCGCTCGGAAATATTTATCATATGCATAATACAAGTTAGAATGTATGCTCTTCTTTAAATTATGCTATGAACATAACTCATCCTGAATGCAATAATCTGATAGGGAGACTATGCCAAAGTAGCTCTCCTCCTGTTACTGTCCCGTGCCTGTTATTGCCCTGATTTGCCTCTACTGCTAACTTAGTGTATATGTTGATCACGGACAACTTGTGCACAAGGCCCTTAGTTCCTGCGGACGGTCGCTGGGGCACTGGCACCGATCCGATCCGGGCGGGAACTCTCCTGTTTAGTCATCCTGTGCAAGGACGGAATGGCGTGCAGCACTCCCGTGCTCTCGCTGCATACCATCCTCGTCAGCGACTAAAATTGGTCCAATATGGCATCCAGCCAGTGATCCCCTGTATATTTAAACCTGTTGCATACTAACTTGTGTCTCCGTGGCAGGGAAGGCAAGGTAAGTATTGTGCAGGTAATTCAGACGGTCAGGTAAAATCCACCGAACGGTGGCACGTTCATTTCAGTAAATTCAATATGCTGCTTAACTGTAAATGAACTAAGGCAAGATAGTAACCCACAAATATGCATGCTTCACTAAACAACGTGTTGATTGGTATAGTCAGGCTAGCTCGCCTTCACCAGCATGTTTCGATATGCTGACCCTCGTTAAAACAGGTTCTCCGCTCTAAGGCAAACCGAGCGAGGAGCCGAAGTCGTCTTCCCGATCCAGTCCAGCTGTTAGCGCATCTTCACCGCGCCTCAAAGTCTTTTGAAGCCAGAAGCTGCAACTCTTCATACACAAATGCAGCTCCGTGGCAAAGCGATCCTCCAGCCTGGAGGTCTTTATCGTTTTGAGTTTATAAAAGGATGTAATGTACAGGACTGCTATCTCATTTTGAGTCAACCCTTTGTAAGCCGTTCGGCATATTAGCTGACTCGTTCAAGAGTTTGTAATAGATGTTCATTATCAATAAAGAGAACTTTTCTATGTTTCAAATCTGTGTTTCAATTTATCTGTGTACTCTGAGTATGTGCTTGCTATGCAAATCATTAAAGCCTTGTGCGGGCGCAACTCCAGACCCGCACGGCGGTCACGGCTCGGGGGACGCCTCGGGGCGTGACATAGTGGTATCAGAGCACAGATTCAAAGTTCCTTAGACTTCGTGCTGGAAAAGTTCCTTTAACGATCAAATTCCTGTGCGAACTCTTGAACTCGCTAGGCCAAAATGAGATACGTTCATGCAATAAGTCCATAATACATTATGATCCTAATGTAATTTACCTTCTTTTGAAGGAATGGATCCAGCGCAATCTGCAGCGCAACCACCGATCGAAACACAAGAGAGCAGTTCGGGCAATTCGGGAAGCTCTCGAAGCCAAAGAGGCATGTCTCAAGTCGACCCGCTTGAGCGGGTAATGCAAATGTTAGAATCGCAACGACAACGAGACGATGCTCGCCAAGCTAAGCTCGAGAGTAATCTAGAGACCCGATTCTCAATCCAACAGAAGCAGGTCGATGCCCTGCAACAAATTGTTCAGACTTTGGCTGCCAACCATTCCGCCGCAACAGCAGCGACTCCGGTGGAACAGCCCGTGCTTGAAGTGGAGACGCCTCAAATCCCAAGGCCGAGGGACGTGACTGCCTTCAACTTGGGCCATTTCAAGAAAATCTGCAACACCCCGTTCAACGGGACTGAGGACCCAGTGGTAGCTCTAGATTGGCTAGCCGAGATCGAAGATCACTTCACTCTGCTAGAGGTCCCCGAAGATAAGCGCGTCGCCTGTACGCAACTGCAGCTCCGCCTCAACGCACACGATTGGTGGGACGTGCATCGACGATCTCTCCAATTTGATCACGGAGAGGAGGCGATCTCGTGGACGACCTTTCGTGTCGCGTTCGAAGAGGAGTTTATACCGCCCCCAGTACAACGTAAAATGGAAAATGACTTCGTGCAGCTGAGGCAGGGCAGTATGACAGTTAAGCAATACTCCGCCGAATTCAACCGACTCTCGAAGTTCGCTAGGGCCTATTTACCTGATGCAGCGAGTCGAGCCAGAAGGTTTGAAGGTGGACTACGCCCTGCCATCCATTCGCACGTAGTCAATAATCAGTACGGAACAATACGTGAAGTCATGAATCACGCCCTATCCCTCGAACCGCAGTATCCTTACGTTTCCACCGGCGCTGTGCATACCTACAATCACAAACGCTAAGGCAACGAGGGAGGAAACAACGCTGCAAAGCGTCACAATGACGGCGGGAAGCAGAAGACAAATCCCAACCAAACATGTAACTTCTGTAGGAAGCCAGGGCACCTGTTCAAGGACTGTCGAAAGCGACTCGGGAATTGCCTCCGTTGTGGTGATCCAACCCATCGGGTGGATGCTTGTCCTGTCCCGGATCGCCGCCCTCGACATAATGCTCCCTAATGGTAGGCCCTATTCCTAAGTTTCGAGACGAAACTTCCAATTGGTTGGGTAGGATGTAGCGCCCCGTTCTCCCGGTGCGGAGATCGCGGCTAAGAAACACAAGATGGTATCGTTCGATCGGGATAGATTGAATTAAGAACTCGTCCTCGTTATGGATTTGTTTCTTCGGAATCGATTCCCATATTCAGTGGACTGCGCCCCAATGATCGGCTTAGCGGCAGAGTCAGGAGGGACCTCTCCGCTGCTATCTTTTATTGCTTCGGTTTCCGATGTCGCTTGTTGCTTTCGTACTTTGAGTTGGTTTTGGGATTTGCTAGTTTTCCTTGAACGGTTTCGATGGTTTTCATTGTTTTCGTTCATTGAACTGCACTTCAATTTTGAGATTGGAAAGAGAGGAAGAAGTATTAATCGAGCTGTTCGTGTGCAGGTGAACGAGCAGTAGGCGGCTTGCGAACGGAGTCGTGAAGCGCCTCTTTCCTTCTTCTTTCCAAAATCTAAGTGAGTGGCTACCAACCCGATTAGCTAGCCCTGCTTCCAAGCTTCACTCCTTTGCCCCGATCAAACGATACCAAGTAATAATAAAAGAAACCAAGATAAAAGAGAATAGACTTGGTTAATACTGCTTGTCAATCAAACTGTGAACGGTTACCTACTTGCATGCGTGTTCGCTCGGAAATATTTATCATATGCATAATACAAGTTAGAATGTATGCTCTTCTTTAAATTATGCTATGAACATAACTCATCCTGAATGCAATAATCTGATAGGGAGACTATGCCAAAGTAGCTCTCCTCCTGTTACTGTCCCGTGCCTGTTATTGCCCTGATTTGCCTCTACTGCTAACTTAGTGTATATGTTGATCACGGACAACTTGTGCACAAGGCCCTTAGTTCCTGCGGACGGTCGCTGGGGCACTGGCACCGATCCGATCCGGGCGGGAACTCTCCTGTTTAGTCATCCTGTGCAAGGACGGAATGGCGTGCAGCACTCCCGTGCTCTCGCTGCATACCATCCTCGTCAGCGACTAAAATTGGTCCAATATGGCATCCAGCCAGTGATCCCCTGTATATTTAAACCTGTTGCATACTAACTTGTGTCTCCGTGGCAGGGAAGGCAAGGTAAGTATTGTGCAGGTAATTCAGACGGTCAGGTAAAATCCACCGAACGGTGGCACGTTCATTTCAGTAAATTCAATATGCTGCTTAACTGTAAATGAACTAAGGCAAGATAGTAACCCACAAATATGCATGCTTCACTAAACAACGTGTTGATTGGTATAGTCAGGCTAGCTCGCCTTCACCAGCATGTTTCGATATGCTGGCCCTCGTTGAAACAGGTTCTCCGCACTAAGGCGAACCGAGCGAGGAGCCGAAGTCGTCTTCCCGATCCAGTCCAGCTGTTAGCGCATCTTCACCGCGCCTCAAAGTCTTTTGAAGCCAGAAGCTGCAACTCTTCATACACAAATGCAGCTCCGTGGCAAAGCGATCCTCCAGCCTGGAGGTCTTTATCGTTTTGAGTTTATAAAAGGATGTAATGTACAGGACTGCTATCTCATTTTGAGTCAACCCTTTGTAAGCCGTTCGGCATATTAGCTGACTCGTTCAAGAGTTTGTAATAGATGTTCATTATCAATAAAGAGAACTTTTCTATGTTTCAAATCTGTGTTTCAATTTATCGGCGTACTCTGAGTATGTGCTTGCTATGCAAATCATTAAAGCCTTGTGCGGGCGCAACTCCAGGCCCGCACGGCGGTCACGGCTCGGGGGACGCCTCGGGGCGTGACAAGAAAGATGGCACATCGCTTCGAATTTTTCTTGCAAATTTCACTTTTGCTTCATTCGCTAGTAGAAGACTCTGTAGCCCCGCCGATTTTCGACCTCACAACTAGTACCTATGCATCCACTATACCTTACTAACTTGTACAATAATTATGCATAATATTTCTATCATTTTCTGTTTATGTCATAGTCTTTTCATATTCTATCATATGTTTCCGTGTACATGCTTCCTGCCACTTATTTACTGTTTTCATATATGTTGCTCGTCTCTACTTTCTAGTCACTTATTTGATATTTGCCCCATCTTGTGCGTATGACTTGATGGATATTGTGTCTCCGTACTACATGGACTTGACATGAGATTGAGTTGACTCGAGTTTGACTTGACTTCGTAGTTTAGGATACCATTATTAGGCATGACTATACTTTGAGCACTCTCGATTGTGAGTATCCATTGTGCTACAATAGAGACTTATTTATTTGACCACCCTCATTCGTGAGCTCCCATTAGGCTGCGAACGAGCAATACTATAGATTGAGAGTCCCCATTGGCCTACTTTCTATAGGACCATTCTCCCATTGAGTTACGGTTACCCCGATTTGCTTGTAGTCACTTTTGATAGCATCATTGGTATGCCACTGTCTTAGATGTAATACTTCATTGTGTTTAAGTTATTTCTTTTGTGTTTATTTTCATGTCACCCTTGCATGTTTATTTACTGTACTTTCGACATATTTTTTATTGTATCTTGCTATGTCCCCTTAGGACCTGGATTTAAATTTTGTTTCCAGATTATTGCTGAGCTGGATTGGTGGAGTATATTCGTGGATGAGTGTTCTTCGGGATTTCAGGTATCACTATTGGATGCCTTCTTATCATTCTACCGCAGTTACTTTTGTTCTTAGATCATAGTAGTTGAGTTAGTGTTGCGGATGTTTATTATAGTTTTATAGATTATTATATTATCTAGACAGCTTATACGTATTCGAGTTGGATAAGAGTCTGGTTGAATACGTAGCTGGCATGTTTACGTATTTCTAGTCCTACATATTTTGGGACTGGGGCGTGACAGTGGCTCCTATGCATCTGCCTCTACCATTACGTCTACTTCTTGGATATTAGACTCTGGTGCTTCTCATTATTTGACTTTTGACATTAATCTCTTATCTAGTATTACACATTTACCAACCAACTTTTTCTCTTTACACACAACTGATGGTTCTCAGTTGGTCATCACTCAATCTGGCTTTATTATTTTCTACACATTGAGTCTTCCTTTTGTTTTACATATTCCTCATCTTATTTTATACCTCATATCAGTCAATAGTCTTTGTGAGAGTGAATTTATTATTATTTTTTATTTTCTCACATGTTCTGTGAAGGATCCTTGTACGAGCCAAACGATTGGTCGTGCTCGTAGGAAGGGGCGGTTGTACCACTTAAAAAAAATTTATCTTCCATCAACTCATTCTTTGAGTTCTAGTCATGCTGCTATCGTCACATCTGCTGTCAACTTGTGGCACAGACGCTTAGGTCATATTTCAAAACATCGTTTAAAGACTTTATTTCATAGTGGAGATCTTGGACATGGTTATTTCTCTTCTCTATCCACATGTACAGACTATAAGTTGGCAAAACACATAGCCCTACATTTTTCTAAGAGTTTATCTAAATTTAGTAGTATTTTTGAATTAGTTCATTCTGACATATGGAGACATGCTCATATCCCATCTATGAGTAATTTTCTCTACTACGTGAGCTTTATGGATGATTACACTCGTTAAACTTGGATTATCTTATGCGTCACTGTTCCGATCTTTCTGCTATTTATAGGACTTCTGCTACTATGATTCACACTCAATTCAATGCTCGAATTAAAACTTTTTGTTGTGATTGTGCTCGTGAGTATCTCTCCACTATGATGAGATCTATCTTGCAATCTCACGACACACTTTTTTAGCAGTCATGTCCTTATACTTATGAACAGAATAGGGTAGTCGAGCGCAAATATTGTCATATTCTTGAAACTTCTCGTACTCTCTTGTTATCCTCTTCTGTTCCTTAAAAGTTTTAGGCAAAGTCCATTGTTACTTCTGTTAATCTTATCAATATCACCCCTTTCTCTGTTTTATCTGGTAGGACATCTCATGAGAGTCTTTATTTGTGCCCTCATTATTACAGTATGCTTCAGATTTTTTGGTGCACTTATTTCGTTATACTTTTTGAGACTGAGCGCACGAAGCTGATAGCCCAATCAACTAAGTATGTCTTACTTGTTTTTAGTTTCGAGCACAAGGGACACCATTGTTATAATCCCTTGGCCCGCCGTCTTCGTATATCTCGCCATATCACCTTTCTAGAGTACTCTCAATTTTTTACTATCCTACCTCCAGATGTTTATTTTTTGCTTCTACCATTTCCAACATCTAGTGTTTCTATTGATCATACTCTTTTGCTCCCCTCTCCTAGTATGACTCCTCTCGCGATACCTCTATGGCTAACTCACGAGGATTCTCCATTAATTTTACCCGCCTCCGCTACACCATCTACGCCTCCACCACAATCTCTCTGCCAATCCCAACGTACTCATCGTCCCCATGTTTATTTTACTTCTGACTGTTCTGGTTCATCGGATAAGTTTGGTTTTGATATCTTAGTCTCATATTATCTACAATTTTATTCCTTTCTTATTGCTATCCTTACTACACGAAAGCCCAGTTCTTATCAAGAGGTTGTTCAGTACCCTGAGTGCCAGAAGGCGGTGGAAGAGGAGTTTCGAGCATTTTAGCAGACAGGAACTTGGAATGTTGTTCCACTCCCATATGGGATCCAGCCTGTTAATTACAAGTGGGTTTTCAAGGTCAAGTATCGACCTGATGGATCCATTGAGAGACAAAATGCTCGCCTTGTTGCCCGAAATTTTATATAGAAGCATGGGATTGACTATGATGAGACCTTTGCACTTGTTGTTCAGATGACCACAGTTCGTATATTACTAGCTATTGTCGTCGCTCGTCGGTGGCCACTATTTCAGATGAAAGTGAAGAATGCTTTTCTTTATGGTTCTTTATCTGAGGTTGTCTATATGGAGCCGTCTTCAGGTCTTTCTACTCCGCCGAGACATATTTGTCGTCTTCGTCGTGCTATCTATGGTCTAAAGTAAGCTCCCTGAGCTTGGTTTGAGTATTTTTGGAGTATTATTTGTGAGGCAAATTTTCAACAGTGTTCTCAGGATCTTTCTCTGTTTGTGTGGTTGTCATTGCAGGGACGAATTCTTCTTTTACTTTATGTGGATGGCATGATTTTGACTAGCGATGATTATGTAGATGACATAATTTTGACTTGTGATGATTCAACAGGAATTACAGCTACTTAGAGATATCTTCATCAGCAGTTTCAAATGAAACACCTTGGCAATCTTTGATATTTTTTTGGACTCGAGATTTCACAAGGTAAGAGAGGCATACTTGTTTATCAGTAGAAATATACTTCAGAGATTATTTTGTCTGTTGGTTTAACGGATAGTCGGACAACTGATACTTCTTTGGAGCTTCATCCCACAGATGGTGAACCTCTCACAGATCCTACTTGCTATAGGCGGCTAGTGGGCCAACTTGTGTATCTCTGTTTGACCAGGCCAGGTATTTCTCATGCAGTTAGTATTGTTAGCCAGTTCATTTTTGCACCTCGATCAGCTCACTATGGTGCCTTAATTCAGATTCTCCAATATCTCATTATTCATGTCTTCTACATCTACTCTGGAGCTTTGAGCATTTTTTGATACAGATTGGGCATGAGATCAGACCACCAGATGATCTATTACATATTTTATTTATTTCTTGGAGATTCGTTGATCACATAGAGATGTAAGAAACAAGACGTTGTTGCATGTTATTCTACTGAGGCAAAGTACAAAGCTATAGCTGCCACCACCAGGGAGAACGTCCATGCATGTACGAAGGATGCTCTTTGATATGAGAATTGCTCATATAGGACCTACGCAATATCTTTATTGTGACAACATGAGTGCTATACAGATTACAAACAATCTAGTTTTTTATGAACGAATAAAGCATATTGAGATTGATTGTCACTTCGTCCGTCAGTATTTTTTAAAAGGAACTATTTCTCTACCACATGTGACTTCAATTGATCAGTTAAAAAAAATTTTATAAAGTCACACCCACACCGCGATTTCAGTTTCTATTGGGCAAACTCATGTTGTTTGACCTACCATGACTTTGAAGGGGGGGTGTTAAGATTAATTATATTTAGGAATAGATTTAGGATTAGATTCCTTCTCCTCTTATATTGATACATATTTCTTCTCCTACCACTATACGAATATGTATATGTTCTCCTACTATATATGTAGCATCCTCTAACCAAAATTATGTTCTAGAATAATAATTAAAAAATTAGAATATACTAGTAAATTTATATGAGAATTTTTGTTTTAAAATACTACGTATAGTTTTGTAAGGATAATAATATAACACTAAGCTTCATATAGCTCATGGAGACTCATATTAAGGTTTAGAATCATATTTAGGCTATTATAGATTTTTGAGGATTTTTATATAATTTTTGGGTAATTAAAAACCTAAAAAACGTAATTTTTTTTAAGGCTTCCATGATTTACTGTGAGTCTATACTTGTATATTTTTCTATAAAATATTTATTTTAGGGTTAAATTCTTCAATATATTTTCTATAATTTATTTGAATTTTTTGTAATTTATTTGGATTTATTTGGTTTTAAAATAGGCTAATAACTAATTTTCTAGGACTTCTAGAAATTATTATGCAAATCTATAACATAAAATGTCCCCAAGTATTTTTTTTTAATGTTTATAATAGTATTTTATATTTTCTAGATTTTTTTGGAATTTTATGATATTTTTACATATTTATTTAGAGATAATTAGGTCAAAACAGATTAATAAATAAATTTTTGGATATTAAAACCTATTTAAATACACAGTCCGCCAAACTGGGCCTGCATGTCAGTCACTCGCGGCCCAACAACGGGCCCAGCTGTCATGCACCACCTCTGTGAGTGTATATATATGTATGTATATTAGGGTTTCTGCTGATTTATTAAGAGGAGAGAGAGAGAGAGAGAGAGAGAGAGAGAGAGAGAGAGAGAGAGGTTTGAGGAGGATTTTTCTTAGGGGTTTAACTAACTTCGAGAATACATATCTCCTAATTTTGGACTCCAAACGCATTATTATTTCTTGTGTTGGAACCTTCTCTAGGTATAGTTACTGAATATGTAAATTTTTTTCATAAATTCTGAACATAATTTTCTGGAAAATTCGTAGAGTGCCAATTGTCCAAAATCTTACACGTTTTGATGTTTTCGAGATTTCGGGAGATCTAGAACTCAAAATCATGAGCCGTTTAAAGTTTCAAAAATCTGACACGATGAACTACAACATATATTTTTTCCACAATTAAATATGCTAGTTTACTATAATGTAAAATTTATGCAACATAAACATAAATAGAAAACCACCAAAAACTGTCATTTGTGCGCCATATTGGCGATAATTCTTTATCGGTTCGAGATTCGGTGAAACCTTCAATTCTAGCATTGATGTAGTGCTGAACTCTATAGGATTTCATACATAAATCAAGGATTTTTGTCAATTAACTTTTTGGTCAACAGAAAACCTCGATTTGCTTGTCACAGATCCCGAACTTGTAAAGTTGACTTTCCTTGGACCAAAATTTAGGTTTAATCTTAAAATTAGAATATAATTAGATTGAATTAGTATTTTAGGTTAATTTATTCAGAATTAAATAGATCAAAATAGAAAACATATTTGATCACTTTAGGTAATCTAACTTGTTTAATTTATGTGACGGGGTAGATTGAACGACGTCTTGAGTTGCGACTTCATCCTTTTTTGGAGCAGCCAAGTATCACTATGACCTATATTATCGATATTTTATGCTGCATGTGTTCTTTCCTTGATATCGTTGGCTTACTTTTTATTTTGATGCACATGAGTTATACTAGTTATCATCATACATGATCATCTAACAATTTTTATTCCAATATTCAATGTTCCATGCCCAATATTTAATATTCAATGTTCAAGTTCAAAGTTAATATTAAAGTGATCATATTAACTTGTGAGAGAGTCTGGAGGGGGAATACAATTAGTATGCATGTGGTCTACGCAATGTTCAAATTCACAATGTCAATATTAATAGCAGTCGTTGTACCTCACGTACCGACTGTCGTATGTCCTAACCCGTCTATATGCAAAAAATATGTATTCTAAAACACACAGTACACATGACTTGATTAATATTATTACTTGTCTAGTGGACAGTTTCTCTTGAGTATAATGCCATATTGTTACCATGTCAATGGTGTACTCTCCGTAATCATATTGTCTAGTTGTTAGTCATATCTTAGTTGTACTCTTATATTGGTTCCCTGCCATAGTTGTGCTTCCAAACTGTTCCTGTGTTATAGTGATACTCTTTTTGTTATCGTGTTATAGTTCACCTTGTTTGACATTTAATATCAAAATAAGAACTGGGAGAACTAGATTTGATTTAACAAACTAAGAAAGTACAAAGAAGAGTCCTAGGAGACAATCTAAGTACAAATTTGTTTTCTGGGGAGTGACGGTGGAGGGTTAGGAGTGTAGCAACTCTCTTTACTTCGTGGATGATCCGATACGGAAGCTCTCCTCTCTTCCTTGAGTATTGATTCACAGATAGCCAGCCAGCCCCTTGCATGGGGGTATTACCCTGTTATTTATTGTTGTTCTGTGATCGCATGCTATAGATGCTGTATACGCCCCTGTTTGATGACCGCATAGGGTTCTTTCCACGGAATGTGGTTGCAACTATGGCCGCATGTCATGGTGAATCTGCCATGTGAGCTTGGTTAAGATTTACTGTTGATGAGATCTCGAGGTCGTTTCATCCAGTTGTATGTGTGACTTGGTCGTTTGGACGCGTAGTGTCCACATCAATTGCACAAAGATCTCTTTAGTTGTAACAGAAAGATCTTGTTAGTTGGAATGCATTAGTCTAGAGATGCATGGACCGAATAGAGTCTGGAATGCATTGGGCCAGAGAAGCATGTAACCCATGGAGTCTGGAACGCATTATGCCAGAGACGCATAGAACGCATGGAGTCAGGAACACATTGGGCCAGAGACACATGGAACGCATGGAGTCTGGAACGTATTGGGCCAGAAATGCATGGAACACGTGGAGTCTTGAACGCATTGGTCCAGAGACGCATAGATTTTTGTCGTCTTCTGCATTCGTGGCGTTTGAACAGCTGTATACTGCCAAAAGTAATTATGATGAAGTCGTCAGCCCTGATTCTAATCCTCGGTGCAGGATTCGAGGCGGTCAGGATGACTATTTGTTTTGTCAAATTCATAAATGCTCTGATGCGACTGTAGGGACAATGCGTCAAAGGGCGACATGCGTCTCGGGACGTCATGTATCTGAGGGTGTTATGTGTCTACCCTTGTTATGCGTCTCTTACTTATTTGTTGACTGTAAACTAGAGCGCATGGAGAGATTTTTTATGCTTCTACAAGACTCCCTTCAAACTTTTTAGACTTGGCTAAGTCTGGAATACTTTGAATAAGAAGCATGAAATCGGCACGCATTCATTATTCGCCTACTTCTGCTAAGTTCGTCAGGTTGATGCATGTGGGAGTTATTGCATGGAGGGCTCTGCCATGCTGTCAAATCTGCATTAAATGGCAGGATTTGGTTCTACCTTTGAGCTGATCTATTGGGATTCTGTGTCGTCTGATGACTCAGAGCTCGAAGCATCAATTTCCGAGGAGATAAAAGAGGATTACGCAGATCAAGGTGTCATGTTTATCTCATTAACCCTTCGGTTCATAGTCTCGATCCCTTCATGTGGTTTCGGAGCCTATTAATAGGCAGTCAGAGGGAGAGAGAGAACTTTTATCTCCTTACTTTGTTTCCTCTTTTTTCTGTGAAGGATGTCAAAGGCTGCGACTCTCCTCATCGAAGAGTTTATCAGGGGTGGTCTCACTCGTGGCCTACTGATCTGGATATTTTGTTTGGATGTAGGCTGGTACCGCCCTTCTCACACTTGGCTGTGAAGGACACAAAGGCACCAGTACACCGTCTTGCTGTAGGAGACTCGTCTTGGGCATGTGCAGTCTTCTGTCGTGTGAATGGGTACTCCTTTGTAACATGCGCACCGAGTTTTGGCATGGCCACAGGGGTGGGGGGTCGTCTGCTTTCATTCCCGCAAATCTCTATCTTTGGCTCGACCGCGTGGATGAGACCTCATATTGCTCGCACGTGCAGACTCGGTCGTGCGTCATCACGGTCGGGCAGCAGTATGCGGCCGTTGTGTCTTTATGCGACATTTGTTGAGTCTGATGCATGTCTTCTTTTTGTAGGTTTTGTCCTCGCTCGTGATGCTCATGGTGGAGTATGAAAGGATATCATAACACCCGTTATTCAGGATAAAATGTCGCATCTTACTGAGGAGATCGTTACGATTAACCAGATGAGCAGCCGATTATTAGCCCATAAATAGCGACCGATCCGTAGGTTGCTTGCATTAATTCGTATTTTTTGGCGTGATGGCTTCTGAAAATGCTCCGAAGGAAACCAACATGTCTCTTTCCATGGCCCTGGTGGCCTCTGACTCCTACTCTAGCGAGCCCGAACCGCTACCTGCCGGAGAAATGTCTGTCTCCCGAGTGCAGAAGACGGATATCTTTGAAGAACTCCTTAAGTCCCCTGGCAACTCGGAGGAGTAATCTTTTGTAGACACTTCTCGTCCATGGTTTGCGTCCTCAGACGCTTTTTTCTTTTATTTTCTGGCAATGTACATCAATAATTTGGAGGACTCTAACTCCTTTTCTGTTTGATGTTTGTATTCTCCCCTTCTTTGTTATAGAAGAAGAAATTGCTTTCATTGCCGTTGTGACATTTGTGGTGCTAGTACTAGAGGTAAGATGGTCGTAGTACAATATTTGAAGCAAGTGTGGACATCCCATTGGGGGATTTTGGTGGACCTACTACCCTTTTGCGTACCTGGGGTACGAGTAATAGATTCGAAAATAAATTCTATCAGACGTAATATAGACGTGATAGGTGTCACGCCCCAGTCCTAAAATACGTAGGACTAGGAATATGTAACATGCCAGTTGTAATACCCCGTTCCGCTCAAGCGGACTGCCATCTCAAACGGCGATAGTGCAACTGTCCCGACCCGTTTTGCCTCAAAAGAGAAGCAAAGGATATCCAGACTTGTCCCTACAGGAATTCAGCTTAGGCTTTCAGAGGCTCACTTGACGTATCGCTCTACCGAGGTGAATCATCGCTAAGGTGGGTGGCTACGGTGAACTTGTCTTTGCTTAGCCAGCACATATAAAAATCTGGAATATTCATGCTAGTCGCTAGGTGATTCACCCCCTGCATGCTAATAAATCCAACGCACCTAGCTAATGGAATAATCCCAACTGGTATTGCTTATGCTAGAACATGGAAATTGAAATACTGCTTAAATTCAGACCCTCGCATGCCAAGTCCCCTAACGATCTAAATCTCGGTTTACCTTCGGGCCCGAGCAAACGTGCTGATTATGTTCCTTAGAAACGCATGCTTGTCTGCTTGTAATGTTGCCATGTTTTCATCCAAACCCCGGGAGACTACTACGTAGTCGTTCCGTGCCTGAATGAACCTGCAAGTATCTGGGACCGTTAGGTCACCCAAGGCAGCCCCGAACCAGGGGAATACATCAAGGCAAGTCACTCATTGAACGTAGAATCATGGTTCAAGTATATCGTGTAATCGTGTTGCCTGAGATTGGTCAAATAAATTGTGTACTCGTGTTGCCTGAGATTGGTCAAATAAGTCACGTACTCGTGTTGCCTGAAATTGGATTGACCCTGACTTGCATGTCGCGGACAACTCGGAAACGAGGCATAGTTCCACGGACGGTCACCGGGGCACTGGGGCCGCTCCGATCCGGATGGAACTTCAAGTGTGGTCCATCGTGTGCAGGCGAGTGGTTTACAGCATATCGTGTACTTGGTTGCATTCCACTTGGCCTAGGACAACATCATGTGTAGTCTATCGTGTGCTGGCGAGATGGTTTGCAGCATATCGTGTACTTGGTTGCATTCCATCTTGGCCTTGGACTACATGTGCAATCCATCGTGTACGGGCGAAATGGTTCGTAGCGCATCGTGTGCTCTCGTTGCGTTCCATTCTCGTCTGGGATTAGTCCTTAATGGCTTTGCCAGTGACTCATGTTCATATAGATAAGTCATCCTCGCTTAGCGGCTATCCGCGTGCGAGTCATTGCATCGCATCAAAGAACAACTGAGCACACCAAATACTATCCCGTTCAATGACTCTCGTGTTTGCATGTTGCATATGCTATGCTCCTGAATGCTTATACTTGCCCGTGCTTGAATTAACAATGTTTGCCTTGGACAGGGAAGGAGATGGTAAGTCTCGCCGTGTTTCCTCTTATGTCGCACGGCGCACTGCCACACGGATTAGGCTATTCAATATTTGCATGAAAATGATCATAAGGCAACTAGAAAGACAACTTAATAGTTGGTGCACGAAACCTGTATTACGTGTTTGGATTTGTCGAGTGGGCGAGTAGCTTCCCCACCAGTGCATTCAATGTACTGATAATCCACCAGTTTATATGCAGGGTGCAGGAGAACCTCGTTCGGTGCGGATGCCTCCTTCGTGCGTGCTAAGGCCAGGAGTTCCCTCTGAAGCCTTGCCATGGTGCGTCCGGGACTGAAGCACATATACAAGACATAATGTTGGAGAGTCGCCTGAACATCGCCTGTACAATCATTCTACAGTTGTAGCCACTTTGCACCCTTTTACTGTTTCGGAGAGAGAGGCTTGAGCGACTTGTAATCTCGGCTATACGCCGCCTGTAACACATGTTCATATCAATAAAAGAGATTGCTTTACTTCAACTTGTGTTTCAATGCTTCCGCTATATTGTCAACTCAGTGAACCTGTTACCGATCGCCTATGCGTTCATGACTCCGCTGCACTCGGACAATCTGTGCGACTCTGTGGCTTAGAACTCTTACCGCCAGCCAATGAATCACGGCCTTGCACGGACGCGGTTCACGCTCGTGCGGCATCACGCACGGATGGGTCAAGCGATCGTTCCGCGGGAGTGCTGGCGAGGGTGATTCCCGCCTAGCGGGAACGACCGATTTGCTTGCGGGAGATCGGGGCGTGACACCAGCTACGCATTCGACCAGACTCTGGTCCGATTCGAATACGTATAAGCTGTACTAGAAGGGTTACTATCTATAAATATCTATGCCTCAATCCACAATGAACAGAATATAGAAGAATGAGCTACATGTGCTAAAGTCGGCCGCCAGTAACCCATAAGCTCGAATAGACTCGAGGAAGGAATATGAGTCTATAAAACTAGGCTATATCAGCAGATGAATAAACAATATGAATAATAAACAATACTCCAAAAAAAATGATATAAGTACCTGACACCAATTCCTGCATGACAAAGCAACACATATCAGCAACTCCAGTCAGGCTCCATAATGGTCTATGCTGCAAAACTGGCAAGGGACCAGGTCCTCAGAGGGACGTAACAAAGTACAAGAAACAGCATGCCAAGATAAATACAGTATATGAAATATATCAATAGGGCAAACTATGTAACCATCTAAGTGATATGCAAAATGAGAGCAACATTAGACTCAGGCTGAGACCACTACAAGCTCTGTGTCGGGGAGCCGATAGCAGTAATACTATATAGTTTTACTATGTAGTTACTATGTAGTTTACTATGTAGTTTACTATGTAGTGGGCCTTGCTCTGTAATAGCTAAGGCTCTACAATAAATATATATAATCAGCCTGTAGTCTGTGTGTCCCTCCCCACCCAATGTAATCATATGTCTCATGTCCATGACATGCAAGATCATATCTAATGCAGCAAGTCATAATGATAGCTAAGCACATGCAATATCTATGTCATGAATCATGTAACCTATACAGAATCACCATGAATATCTCAGGAAGATTCTATCTCATGAATAGTGTCAGGTGTCCTGGGTTATAACGTACTTGATATTGCAAGCACAAAAATGTAAAGGGTCTCGATATCCATCTCTAGATGACGTTACACAACTCCGCGTACGGTGTTGGCACCCGACTATTAATCGGACGCTAAGTAAAGTCACACGGTCCTAGATTAAACTTGTACAACATATGAATAAATCAAGACAGCAATATAAAGTAGGTACTGCAAGTTTTGGCAAGGTATACTTGCCTGGGGTTCTGACTCCAACTGTAGCTCTGGTATCAGCAGAATTTGCAGGTACTCCTCCGGTTGCTGAAATAGACATCACCATCAGATTCAAAAAATATTAAATAGCTAGAAACACCTGTCCTTGAGTCCAATTTGGACACAGGGGCAAAAATGACAGTTTCTGGTTAAAGCAGTGTCCACATGTAGGCCGCTTTGCACCGAAAAATGTGTCAGAAGCAATAGTCTCCAAATTCATCAAACTTAGTGTCAACAAGTCCAAAACGATGATACGAATCCAACGGAACTTCCAGAATTGGATTTCGATGAGCCGTTCACAAAATCGCCCGTCAAGTGGAGCCACAGGGCCCACGATACACGATTTTGTCAACGTTCTCAGAATCGAACCAAACTTAGGTCACAGGACCAACGTATTGCTACGAGTCCAATGGTGTAAGTTTCGTTTTGATCCGACTGTATACACAAAGTTACAACGAGACCCAGAACAGGCCGATACGGGGCGTTGTCGGCAGATACGCGTTGATTCCGGTGTACACGCACATCCAAATCAACTTCTGTGAAATCTCACACGTTCGTATCAACGACGCGCACCTTTCGGTGAAGACCGCATGCGACCAAGTCGTCCCGTTTGGCGGGACGCACTCAGTTCCGGGGGAAAACGGGGTATTATTTTTCCTATTTTTGGATCGCAGTTCGCGATCACCACAGGACGCGACACACCGAGCGGGTTGTACGGGCATCGAGAGGGTTACGCAGTCTATGCGACACAACAGACGGGACGAGAAATGGGGCAGCGAGGAGAGAGAAAAGTTTACCTGAACAGGGCTCCGCAAAAACTAAATTTTTGTGTCCGCGAGGCGACACGACACACCGACACAGTCACAGCACTGTAGCTAGGGTTTCGGTTCGATGGCCGAAGACTCGTCGTTGCTGGCCGGAGCTGGGGGCTGCTGTCGAGGGCTTCGCCGGATGAGCTCGCGAAGGCGGCTGGGCCGTCGACTCGCTGGGTTCTTCGTTGACCAGTGCTGCTCGGGGCGGAGGTGTTCAGCGGAAGACGGCTGTGCGGGAGGACGGCGAGGTCGGGTCGGGGTTGAGGGCGGAGGACAGGGCTGCCGGAGAAGACGGCTGGGCTCAGGCGGGGAGGCGGAGGATCGTGGCGGCTGAGAGAAAAGCTCGGTCGGAGCTGCTCGGGGTTTTAAATGGCGAGGAAGGGAGGCGGAGCAGTGGCCGTTGCGGGGGAGGGGAGACGGAGCAGCGGGCATTTCAGGGAGTCGGAGCGGCGCAGGATGTCGGAGGGCCACGGCGGTTGCGGCGGAGGAGAATCGCCAGGGTCGGGGGAGAGGAAAGGGTTGGGGTGCACTGTAGCAGCCGAGTTTGGGTCGAAGCGGGTCGGGTCGGGTTGGATGACGGGCCCGGATCCGACCCGCTAGGGTTGGGCCCGGTTCAGCTAGACCGGGTCCGGTTCGGGTTGGTTTGGTTCACTTGAACCAGGTTTAATTCAGGATTTAATTGGTTTATTTTAAACTTAGTTTTTAGGTCTTTAAAAATGCTTCTGGGGTCCAATAAATTCCTGAAAAATTACCCTATGTCTAATTTTTTTTTCCACACCAGAAAATATTATTTTCATAATATTTTAATATTAATTAACACTATATAAAATTATTTAATTTTAAAATACCTTAGTTTTAATTACAAAAATATTCTAGAAAATTCCAAAAAAAATTATAAAAATCCATTTTAAAAATTTCTGAAAAATCAGGGGGTTTACAATAGGTTTTGTGGATTTTAAGGATACCCCGCTGGGAGATTTTGGTGGACTTATTACCCTTTTGCGCAATTGGGGTACGAGTAACAAATTCGAAAATAAACCCTATCAGAGGTAATATGAACGTGATAGGTTTTGTGGATTTTAAGAACATCCCGCTGGAGGATTTTGGTGGATCTATTACCCTTTTGCTCACTTGGGGTGCGTGTAATAGATTCAAAAATAAACCTTATCAGAGGTAATATGGCTGTGATAGATTTTATAGATTTTAAGGATATTTCGCTGGAAGAATTTGGTGAACCTATTACCCTTTTGCACACTTGGGGTACGAGTAATAGATTCGAAAATAAACCCTATCAGAGGTAATATGGATGTGATAGGTTTTGTGGACCCATTACTTTTTGTACACATTAGTGCAAGTAATAGGTTTGAGACAAGCCCTGCTAGAGGTAATATGGACGTGACAGTTTTTGTGGACTTAACACCGCAGGCATACTCCGGATTGGGTACGGGTGATAAGTTGGAAGACAATCGATATCAGAGTTAATATGGACGTGATGATCGATGGTCAAGACCAAAAAATTTGTTCAGAGGTAATATGGACATGGCAGGCTTCGTCGGAGTAGTGTATTAAAGCGACAGTCCAGAGGTCCTGTGGACATGAACCAGCACCCAGGGAGATATGATATAGTTTGGTAATAGAGGAGTACCAGTCCAATTTAGACATAGTACTTTTTAAAGAACTTGTCGTTGATAGGAATCATGAGCAAGTCGCCGTTGGGTTTTGCTAGCCGGTATGTGTCGTTGAAAAATACGGTTTCCACAATGAACGGGCCCTCCCATTTAGGTTAGAATTTGTTGGCCGTCTTGTAAGTCATAACCATTGGTCTTCTTACTATTTAGACGAGGTCACCCACTTGAAACATTCTCTATTTTACCCATTTGTTGAAGGCTCCAAAGTGACACACTTGATACAGCTCTATGCGTTGTTGAGCTAAGAGTCGTTTCTCGTCGAGTGCTTCCAACTCCTGCAACCGTCAGTGATAGTTATCGTCCATGGTTAGTTGGTTGGAGAGAGCTACTCGTAGTGAAGGGATTTGGATCTCCAGCGGGAGTACCGTCAGACTTTCGTACACCAAGGAGAATGGCATGTTCCCAGTAGCTGTCCGGACTGTTGTTCGGTAGGCCCAAAGACATTCACCCAGCTTCTCGTTCCAGTCGCGTTTGTTGGAAAACACGAATTTATTGAGGAGCTTGATGATAATTTTGTTGAATGCTTCTGCTAGACCATTTGTTGTGGGGTTGTATGTCGTGGAGGCTATGTTTTGGATTCAGTTCTTGTCACAAAATCGATAGAAGGCGTGACTTGCAAACTGTGGACCCTTGTCGTGGACGATTCTAAGCGACAAGCTTAAGAGATATATGACGTGATGCTTGATGAAGTTAATCATGTTTACTATTTTGTCTTCAGCGAGCGGAAAAACTTTCGCCTATTTGGAGAAGTAGTCGGTGATCGACAGGATGAACCGGTGTTCATTTGATGAAGGCGGACTGATTGGCCCGATGATGTCCATTCTCCATGCCTCTAACGGCCAAGAGACTACCGTTGGATGTAGGAATTCAGATGGATGGTGGATGAAGTTCGCATGGATTTGGCATGCTTGGCACTTTCTTGCTTAATCGACAGCATCTGCTACCATCGTCGGCCAATAGTAGCCCATTCTTCAAAGATGGTCCTGTAGCTTTGGACCGAGTTGATGCGCCCCACAGACGCCATCGTGAGCTTCGCGGAGGGCTTATTTTTCCTCTACGTTCGACAGGCATCGGAGCAGAAGGCCATCGTAGGACCGACGGTACAACATTTTGATTTCCATGTCGTAATAGAAACGGAGGGAGCATCTTCTGATTGAAGTAGCTTCCTTTGGGTTTTTAGGAAGAATTCCATAAACTATGTAGTCGATGAATGGAAGCATTCAATCTTGAGTAACGATATCGACCTCCGCTGTATAGCTGAGACATAAGCATAGGTTGCTTTTGGGACAGACCAGCTCTTGACCGATCACAGTGATTAGCTGATGGGTGTTTTCTGGGACTGCCAAGGAAGAAGCGAGGCCGGCTAAAGTGTCTGCTTTAATATTTTGCAATCGAGGGACATCCTCAATAAAGAACATCTCAAATATTGCGATGATGCTGTGTGCAGCTTGGGGGATCAAGTCTTTGTTTCGGACTTCATATACTCCCCGAACTTGATTGACGATTAGTTGAGAATCGCATTAGGCTTCCAAACTCTACCCCAACTTGTTTGGCGAGCTGGAGTCCAATGATTAAGGTATTGTACTCTGCCACATTATTGGAGCATGGCTCCATGAGAGAGTATGCGCGATTGATGACGAGGCCGTATGGGGAGATCAACACTATCCCGACCCCAGCAATGATGTTGCCTTTGGGCCCTGTTCTTGAAGTACCATCAAAGAACATTCGCCAAACCGCTTTGTGTGAGGTGACATTGGCGTCTGCCACTTCGTCTGGAATCTCTTCATAGATCTTTGATGTTTCTGAGACCCCGGGTAGGCTGCCAAAAATTCGGTCAATGCCTGACCCTTGAAGGCCTTCTGTGGGACGAATACCATATCATGTGGAGATAATAGTATTGCCCAGGTAGCCAAGCGGGAGCTGAGTGCCCCAGGTTTGGTCATGAGGACCCTGAGAGGGTTGACTCATGAGATTACATGGATGGTCTGTCCAGTCACGTAGTGTCAAGTTTTTTAGATGGCGAATACCAGCGCAAGGCACTCCTTCTCGACAACGGTATACCTATGCTCTGGACCGACCATCATCCGGCTGAGATAGTATATGGCATGCTCGTGACCTGAATTATTATTTTGGGGCACCGAGAGAGTGATCCATTGCGCGTACATAGAGCAGGAATGGCTTTCCCATGACCGGGGCCACCAGAACAGGAGGGTTTGATAGGTATTCTTTAATTGTAGCGCCTTCGGCTAAAAACTGTTCTAGGTTACCAAATGTTTCTTTAGGCCATCGTTTAGGGGTCGTGGCTCTGACTTGCTTTTGGTTCTGCCTTGTTGGTTGGACATGTTGGACTTGGGCATATTGCTCCGAACGTTGCTGCTGGAACTGCTGAGTCTGCGTCGGGAGAGGATGCTGGGCTAGGGGTCGAACTGCTAACACTGGTCCTCGCAGGCCTTCAATCGCTGCCCGAGGTGGGGCTGGTATTGTCGGACTGAAGAATTATCTGGATACAGGATTGGGTATGAACCAATCATATGGTCGGATGCCCCACATCTGAGACACTGGCTATTGGCCCTCCTACACTAATCTTTCGTGTGCCCTGGCTTGTCGTAGTGGCTACATCCTGCTGATACAGACTGCCTGTTAGATTGTACTGAGGTTACTTTAGAGGTTGGGGTGCTGGCGGGCGAGGTATTCTAACTGCTGGTGCTGGAGGTGATGGTTGAATATTGGTGCTTCTCAGGGATGAGTGTGACCTCTTCTGGCCTCTGGTCCTTGCTACTAATCTCTGGCCGATAAATTCTTGGGACCTAGCTGTCCTGAGTACTACATCATAGGTGATATAATTATGACCCACCGTAAACTGCTGAAGCTCTAGATGTAACCCTTGCTCAAATCTCTTGGCTCGATCTTCCTCGAAAACTACCATATGGGGAGCAAATCGGCTGAGTCGGCAAAACTCGACCGCATACTGGTCGATCGATCTTGTGTTCTGGCGAAGGTTGATGAACTGCTGCTGGAGCTGGAACTTAGCGGTGGTATGGAAATACTTTTACTGGAAGCACTCCTTGAACGTCTGCCAGTCAATGGGTTTCGGAAGCGCCATTTCTTGTGCTGCCCACCAATCTCAGGCAAGATCTGATAATTATAGCTTTATGACTGCTATATTCTCATCATCTGGGATCTTGGTTGCATCCAGGATGGCCTCAAAGTCTTGGAGCCAAGAATCTGCTAAAACTGCATCTTCTATGCCGAGGAACTTGGCTGGGCGCATGCGACTAACATTGGTCGCCGAGTTATGAGTATAACATCCACTGTTCTCGAGTGCTACTCTAACTCCCTGGCAAAGAGTAGTATTGGTCTGTTCTTGTCCTTGCTGAAACTGTTGGCAGAGTTGGACCACTTGTTGCTGAAGCTGGAGTTATTGTTGTACGATCATCATTGCTTGGATCATCTCTAACATAGTCTGTGAGCCTGCTAGCCCTGGTTGTACTGGTAGAACTGGTGCTTTTGTCTGGGCTGGCTGGGCTGGTATGAATGACGGAGCAGGCTAAACTGGCTGTTTTGACAAGACTGGTGGAGCTGATTATGCCGGTCGGACATGCGTGACTTGCGGAGCCGGCTGATGAAAAGCTACTGATGCTTTTCCTTGGTTCAATATCGAAATCTGGCCCTGGCCTACTGGATCTGCTGGAGTTATCGGTGCAACGAAACCCTCGGAAGGAGGATCAGGTGGGGTATCCCTGAAGGATAAGGACACAAGGATATCATCATGGGACGAGGATGGAACAATCATGTCAAGCAAGCTTGAAGTTTAAGGAAAGCGAGAAGTGCATGTTGCAAGTGGAGTTCAATCAAAGATTATAGAGGATTGAGATTCTAACAAGATGAGTCCTTCCACAAGTCTAAAAAATAGACCTGCATGGGCCACCAAGAAAAACTTGTCACGCCCTGCTCCCAGAATACTGGATAAATACAGGGACAGACATGGCCAACCGCACCTTGCAGAATACCGAAGTAAGCCGCAATGTGTTAATGTTGTCTAGAAGACCGATGGGTGAACTCTAGCATGCTATGACGTTAGTCCTAAGGCCGATAAATCCTATTATCTTAATCTAACAATACAAGTACAAGAGTATATCATAGATGAAAGTAAAGAGGCGTCCCAAATTATATGTCATATATGATCATGAAGCTAGTGAATACAAAATGCTGCACTAGCAAGTATAAATAAACATGACCAAATATTCCAGCCATGGTCTAATATATACATCATGTGGACCACAATCTCAAAAATATATGGAGCTAACTCTGCCCCTTGCTTACCACCATAAAAGAAGTAACCAAGATGAGGAGTGAAAGAAGGAAAATCCATTTGCGAGCTTCAGCCGCAGTCCTACGAGTACGAGCCATCTTGCTGGAAGCGCTGTGGATCCTGGTTCTTTTTGGGGTAACCTGGCCATGCAAAGCCAATGGAAGTCAGAACCCCAAGCAACAAGTACCACAAAGGAGCCCGAGGTGGTAGACCAACCATATCACAACATAAGCAGAAAAAGATATATAAGAAATAAATGCAGATCGAGACTTGTACGGTACCAACATACATGTCTCAAAAATATTACTGGAAGAACTGATAATAAGTACAACAATGAAAGTAAGGCGACGAGCGACAATAGAGCATAGGAACTACTCTGGATTGGGACCATAACCCTTAAACCAAACAAGGACCAGGGTTGCAGACCTTCATCCGAGCAGAACTTAGCACCCTAACCATGCGTCGGGAGAAAATAAAACTAGAAGAGCGAGCTATAATAAAAGTAACATCATTCATCGGACGGCCAAATAACTTTATGGCTTGCTACAATTAACTAGATAGGGTTGTCACAGACATTAATTCTAAATGCATATTTTAAGAATATTTCTACCACCGACACTGCAGTTAACCCGGATGGCCAAGGGTACGCTTGTCTAGTAAATTTAAATGCACATTCAACCATACAACAACATAATTTGTTACTAGTCACAAATAGAAATTGAACTCAAAAGCATAAACTTGAACTTGTAATCATAAACTTGCTTTACCAACATAAACTTGTATATAGACTTGTCTTGTAAGTATCGTAGCACGTGTAAACTTGGTCAGTGATGGAGCCCTTGCCTAGCAGGGTTGTCCATGCCGCATGGGGGCCTTGGGGATCGGGGTAGCCGGTAGCACAATATTTTTTTCTCCCAATGTTCTAGGTAAATCATATCTTGTTTAATCATTGTTAAATTATTTCAAGTTCTCGAGTCTTAGACACTTGAGAACTCCCTAAAATGATGAGTCACGAGTACGAGCTTCTCATGAGTTATCGTATTCGCGACACGCGATATACCGGATAATACTCACACTTGATTGCCCGATGCCAAATACAATGGATTTTCATACACAATATTTCTATGGTGTCATGAGGATTGTGAACTTGTACATAAACTTGTCTTGTGAACTTACATGCAAAATTTGTCTAGTATCATAAACTTGCATCGACATAAGGAAGCACACACAACAATAATCACTAAAAAGAAATTATCGAGAGAACATGACAACATGGAACACAAAATACACACAACAATTTTTGGCCACATGGACTCACTGACCGCATGCACCCACTGGCTGCATGGACTCATTCTTTGGACTTAGCGAATTTTTTATTCGTTCAGCGAGTGAAAACACAAAGTGTTCAAGGATACTTGTGTAAATAAGCAGTAATACGTCCAACAAGATGGACACATGATGTCAGTATGCAGTAAGAGTTCAGGCCGCATAACCCTCTCGGGCCGCATAGCACTCTCAGCTGCATAGCTCACTGACCGTATGAAGACTTCGCCTACTCCAACAGCAGGTTCAGCCATGGCCGAAAGCTCCAAAAACCAAAATTTTGTTTTCTTCATAAAATTTTTATTTTAACTCCAAATCAAGTAAAACGGAAGACAATTTGCACGAAATGAAATGCTCTAACATAAGGAACCACTAGTTTTTGAAAACATTAAGTTTTTATAGATCAAAACTAAGAAAAACTCATAGAACACATAAAAACTCTAAATTTAAACTCAGATCTACAATAATCTATACATCAGAATCCAAAACTCCAAGAACGAAATATGATCAGCAACTCAAGGAGAACATTTTCCATCAATTATATTTTTAAAACAACAACATATATAAAAATTCGAAAATTTATGACTTCACCATCGAGCAAGATGTACTTGCCTTGGGTGGCTCCTAGCCTCTACCTCTCACGGTCCAAGTCGCAGCAACTTTCTCTTAGGGTTAGGGTTTGGGTTAGAGGAAGCTTGAGGGAGATGAGGAAGAAGGAAATAGAAATAAAGAAGAAAGAGAGGAGAGGGAGAGAGAAAAGCTCATATATACTAAGAGAGGAGAGAATGTGGGTTTAGTCATGGGTTCACCCAAAATAAACCGAACCAAGGGTCCATTCTACATGTGGGTCCTAAATCGAGTCTATGGCAATGCCAATGGGTAATCTACTGGTCTCGGGTAGTCTCTCTCAACAACAGAAAAATAAAACAAAAAATAAAATGATAGGAACCAACACTGAGAAAATACAGCAGGAATATATTATCAAAAAAAAATTAAATTCTAGAAATTCAAGAAATACTAAATCTGGAATCAGGTGTGACAATGTCAGACCCCTCGACTTGTCTGCCCAACACTGGATCTAGGCGACAAACTTGATTTAAAGGTGCAGGTATGAGGAAGACAACCCAACGATGATCATGTCATCCGCCAATAAAAGGTGGCAAGGTTGATTTCTCTCCTAAACAGGAATCATACGATTGTGGCGGCTAGGGTTTGCTAGGAATGGAGATGAGGTGCGTTGGGTGTTCCTATCTTAAGGATGAGAGTTTAAATTCATGCCTTAAATGATAAAAAATTGTTGGGCATTCCTATCTTAAGGATGAGAGTTTAAATTCATGCATTAAATAAGGATAATTTAAATTCATATCTTAAATGATAGAGACATGATTTAAATGTGGAGTTTAAATTGGAAAGGTGGTTGGAGTTTTAAATAGATTTGATTATTTCAAATCTAGGTGTATCTTTAAGATTAAATTCGTATAACCTCTCATCCAACTTGTATCCAGCACATATATGGCTGATGACTCTCAAAAGATATAAACATAAAATCTCGTGAGAAAAAGTGAGAGAGAGAGAGAGAGAGAGTTGTGTGTATCCAAGAGAGAAGAAAAAATTGCTCTTGAAGTGTGGTGAATCTTCTACCGCGGTAGAAAGTGTAAATCCAAAAATTAATAGTGGATTTTTCCTGGATGAGGTCCCGTGGTTTTTACTCTTCGTTTTGAAGAGTTTTTTTACGTAAAAACTTTGGTGTCTCTTGTCTCTTATTGTTTTTGATATCTGCTTCTTTATCAAATACTTCGTGAATTATTTTCCACAGGCTCTTGCTTTCCATGTCAAAGAGAAGGTAGGCAAAGAAAGAGCCCCGGGCCTTTTGCTCTTCTAACAACAATGGTGGCCTCCAAGAAGAATTGTGCTATGCCCCCCCCCCCCCCCCCCGATATCCCTATAGAGCGAAAGAGCTTATGTTTGCTTATTTGTGTTGGCACATAGGAGAGAGTTGGAGACTTTTTCTCAACAAATAGTATCAGAGCAAGGTTCATTATTGTGTGCAAGCCATGGAACATAACACAAGTAGGATGGTGAGCTTCAATAGGAATAATTGGGCGGTATGAAAATCAAAGATGGAAGATCTGTTTTACTACAATGATCTCGCCGAGCCGATTGAGAATGATGGAAAGAAGCCGAAAAAGATGTGTGAGTCTGATTGGAAGAAACTTGATCGAAAAGCCCTCGATATGTTCGTCATTTGTTGGACGAAAGCGTCTATCATCATGTTTCGGCAAAACATCTACATATTTCCTTTGAAAAATTGAAAGGCCTTTACGAGAGGAAGATGATGGAAAATAAAGCTTTCTTGATTAGAACGCTTGTGAATCTAAAATACAAAGAAGGTAAGTCCATTGCTGAACATTTGAATGAAGTCCAAAGCATTATTAATCAATTGTCTGCAATGAAGATAAATTTGGAAGATGAGATGCAAGCCTTATTGTTGCTCAGTTCACTGCCAAAAAGTTGGGAGACATTAGTTGTGTTTCTAAGCAATTCTGCCCCCAAATGGTGTAATGATAATGGACCTCATTACAAGCAGCCTGTTGAATGAGGAGACGAGAATAAAAGCCTCGACTTTGTCAAAATCAGAGGTGCTTGTTACAAAAAATTGAGGGAGAAATAAAAGTAAGAATTCTCAATATCATGGTAGATCCAGGAGTAAATCCAAGACAAGAAAGGATGTAAAGTGCTTATATTGTGATAACGTGGGCCACTACCGAAGTGAATGCAAAAAATACAAGAAGGATGGGAAGCAAGAAAATGATATTGCAGCTCTTACAATAGATGGGGATATCATTTTTGTCTTCAGTTGTGAAGATAATTGTTTGGTCGTTACATCCCTTGATACGGACTAGGTAATTGACACGGGCGCTTCATATCATGCTACTCCATGGAGAGACTTCTTTATTTCATACAAGACTGGTGATCTTGGTGTTGTAAGAATGGGAAACAGTGGTATTTCTAAAATTGCCGACATAGGTGGTATAAGTATTAAGACCAATACATGTTGCATGTATATTGCTTCTCAAAGATGTGAGACATGTACCGGATCTTCGATTGAACCTAATTTCAGCAGAGAAATTAGATGAGGAAGGGTATATGAGTCAGTTTGACAACGGACAATGGAAGCTTATGAAAGGTTCCATTATAGCGGCTCAAGAAAATAAGTGTTACACGTTGTACAAGGCTCAAGGAAAAGTCAACAAGGCTGAGTTGAATGTAGCAGAGAAAAAATTCTCCACAGATCTATGGCACATGCGGCTTGGTGATATGAGTGAGAATGGACTTTAAATCCTCATTAAAAATAAGGTCTTGCCTAACAAGAAAGTTATACATTTGGTTATTTGCGCTCATTGTTTGGTAGGCAAACAACATAGAGTCAGTTTTCATTAAAAAAATTCCCAAAAAAATCAAATATTTTGGAGCTTATTTATTCTGATGTGTGTGGACCTATGAAAGTTAAATATTAGGTGGTACTTCTTACTTTGTTACTTTTATAGATGATGCTTCCAGAAAAGTTTTGGCGTATGCCTTGAAGACCAAAGATCAAGTTCTTGGGGTATTTGAAGCCTTTTATACTATGGTGGAAAGAGAAACATGAAAATAACTGAAATGTATCTACACAGATAATGGGAGAGAATACATTGGGTCATTTGAAGAATATTGCAAGAGTCATGGTATCCGTCCTGAGCAAACAGTTTCAAAGATACCTCAGCATAATGGTATAGCAGAAAGGATAAACCGCACCATTGTAGAGAGAATCAGATACATGCTCTCACAGGCCAGGCTGTCGAGAAATGTTTGGGGGGGAGCGATGAATACTGCATGTTACTTGATAAATTGTTCCCCTTCATCCCTTCTTAACGGAGAGGTTACAGAAAAGGTATGCACAGGTAAAGATGTTAAGTATGATCATTTGAAGGTGTTTGGTTGCAGGCATTTGTGCATATTCCCAAAGATGAAATATCGAAGCTTGATGACAAAGCCAAGCAATGTATTTTCTTGGGCTATACAGATGATAAGTTTGGGTATAAGGTATGGGACCTAGTGCACAAGAAGGTTGTCAGAAGCAGTGATGTGGTCTTTCTTGAAGGCCAAACTATTGAAGACTTTAAGAAGATCGAAGAGTCCAAGCCTCACAATGATGACTCGATAGATGTTGATCCAATTATTCCTCTTATGGTACATAATGGCGTTGATGCTACATATGCCCATGATCATAAAGATGAAGATATTCATAATGAAGCTCCTGCATATGATGATGTTCCTATTAATGAAGATAAGGAGCATATGTAAGCTCCTCAAGAACCACCTATTGAGTTGAGAAGAACAGATAGAGTACCAAAGCCTTCAATAAAATATCCAGTAACTGAGTACGTGATGCTTACTGATGGGGGAGAGCTAGAATGTTACAAAGAAGCTCTAGAATATAACATAAAAATAAATGGTTGAAAGATATACAAGAAGAAATGACTTCTTTGCATAAGAACAATACTTATGAGTTGGTTGAAAAGCCAAAAGATCATAATATTCTCAAAAACAAATGGGTATTCAAGATAAAGACAGAAAAAAATATCTCACAACCAAGGTACAAGACCCGACTGGTTGTGAAGGAATTTGGACAGAGAAAAGGCATTGACTTTGATGAGATCTTCTCATCGGTGGTGAAGATGACTTTCATACGTGTTGTATTGGGATTGGCGACAAGTATGGACTTGGAGATTAAGCAGTTAGATATAAATACTGTGTTCCTTCATGGTGATTTGAAGGAGGATGTGTACATGGAGCAGCCAGAAGGTTTCAAAGTCAATGGTAAGGAACAAATGGTTTACAAGATGACAAAGAATATGTATGGATTGAAACAGGCACCAAGGCAGTGGTATAAAAAGTTTAAGACTTTTATGGTGGACCATGGATATAGGAAAACGGCTTCAGATCAATATATTTTTGTGCAAAAATTTGTATATGATGATTTCATCATTCTTCTCCTCTACGTTGATGATATGTTGATTGTCGGACAAGACAGCAGCAAAATTACCAAGTATAGGAAGATCAGTTGAGCTGGCATTTGATATGAAGGATTTGAGTGTTGCAAAACAAATCCTAGGCATGCATATCTCTCGTGATAGGAAGGCCAATTAGTTGTGGTTATCACAAGAAAAATATATTGAGAAGGTATTGCAGAGATTCAAAATGGACAAGGCTAAGCCAATTAGTTGTCCACTTGGAGGCCATTTTAAGCTTACTAGTGATCAAAGCCCTCCACTGAGATTGAGAAAGAGGAAATGGAGAGGATCCCTTATGCCTCAGCAGTATGAAGTCTGATGTACGCAATGGTGTGTACAAGGCCAGATATTGCGTTTGCAGTTGATGTTGTTAGCAAGTTTCTTGCAAAACCTGGCAAAGAACATTTGGATGCAGTGAAATGGATACTCAGATACCTCAGACGTACTTTCAGGTCATGCATATATTTTGGAGGTGATGAACATGTGTTAGTTGGATACACAGACGCAGATATGACAGGTGATGTTGATTCTAAGAAGTCTACATCGGGCTATCTATTTACATTTGTAGGGAGAGCAGTGTCATGGCAGTCAAAGTTGCAAAAATGTGTGGCTTTATCCACTATTGAGGCAGAATATATTGCAGCAACAGAGTGCAGCAAGAAAATATTGTGGATAAAGAGATTATTTGGAGAACTCAATGTCCAGCAGGACAAGCTCGTCATTTATTATGACAGTCAAGTTCTATTCATCTTAGTAAAAATATAAGTTTTTGTTCCAAATCAAAACACATAAATGTGAGGTATAATTGGATCCGGAATGTACTTGAAGAGAAAAAATTATTGGAAACGAAACGCGAAAATTATTCCCCAAACCAGAGAGTACCTGCGAGAGAACTGAGAAAAACGCACAAACCAAAAAATATCAAACACAAATCGCAGATACAGAGATTTTTACGTAGAAAATCCAGATAAAAAAACTACGGGACGATCTGAGTCCAACCCAGAAGAACCTTCACTAATGGAATAAAGAGAATACACCCTCTACAAGCTCCTCATCGATCCAACATGGATCACCACAACTCTTTGGAATAGAAAATAGATTACAACCACAAAGAAAAAAAAAAAAAATATATCCCAAATTAATCTCCTTCTCCGAAACGGCCCCCAATCCTTCTTTCTCCTCTCCAAAGTTGCAATGACACTCATGCCACCTTTTTCTCTCTTATTTTCTTCTTCTTATGTTGTTGTATATTGCCTGAGCCTTTATATAAACCCTTGCATGAATTAGGGTTTTCATATGGAAATCTATAGATGGAAGCCAAAAATATTTATGGAAATCCAATTACATTCAATCATATATTTAATGGAAATCAAATCGTAAATTAGCTTACCATAAATTAAAAATCCAATTATATAAAAAGTTAATATATGAAAGATATAATCATAAATATATAAATAAAGTTAAAGATGGAAATCCAATATAATATTTGCTTACCATAAATATTCCAATACTCGGCGCTCGATACACTTTTCGAGCTTTTTTGACATACGGATGGCGCTCGTCGCACTCCGGGGTATTCTCCACATATGTTGGGAACCCCACCCACTCTAACAAATCTCCCCCTTCACAACTATGTGGAGGGGGTCGTCATCCCGACGATCCGCTTGTAGTACTCAAACTTTTTTCTTGGAAGAATCTTTGTAAACATGTCTACTCCTTTGTTATCTGTATGAACCTTCTCAAGCGTCGCTTCCTTCTTTTCCATAATATCCCGTATCCAATGATACTGGGTCTCAATGTGCTTGGATCGGCTATAAAATGTCTGGTTCTTCACAAGGTGAATAGCACTATTACTATCGTAAAGCAAAGGATACAGCTCATGCTTTAGCAAAATTTCCTACAACAGCTTCTTCATCCACAATAACTCCTTGTAAGCCTCCATCATTGTAATATACTCTGTCTCTATCGTTGATAAGGCAACACACTTCTGCAATCGCGACTGCTGTCACAACCCGCACCCGAAAAATCGGGCATGAGTCGTGGGTACGTCCAGCCTACGCCGCAGAATCGGCGGTAGAACGCTGTAAAGGTCCGTTCTAGGTCACAATATCTATATCTCATAATGATCAGTCAATATAACCTCTACCAAAATGAGTGCAACCACGCAATATATATATATATATATGCCTCAATCACAATAACTAGGGGAAGAGTAAAAGCACGATAAGATATCACAAAGAAACAAGAAGCAAAGAGCAAGTACAATAACCAAATATACAGTCCAAGTCTAAAGTCTATTACATCTCACAACAGCAAATAATAAATACAGTCTTCCAAAATAGCAACTGGGAACAACCCTGGGAAATCCACCTAGCTAACTAGGGTGCTAACGGCGTCTCCTCGACGGGCTCATCCTCAATCTCCGGGTCACAACACTCCTCGACACCTGGCCCGTAGAATGTCGGGCAAAATCCTCAGGATCCTTTGGAAAAAATATGCCCAGTCAGGACTGGAGCGAAGTACATAACTCTGAAAGCAACTCCAAATACATGGTAAGGTGTATATGACTAGCAATAAAAAAGTATACAAGATGCACAGGAAAATAAATACATGGTGGAGCAGATAAAGTACCTGCAATGTAAAACTAGAGAACAATACAAGTAGAGAAGTAACTGCATGTGAGAAAACAGGAATACTAGCTAAGTGCCTTGAGCACAAGTTCGTTATGTGATCGGCTTAGGTTGCACATGAATAATCTACGATAACTCCGTTATGCGTGAGTTGCATAACCGACATACACATGAATATTGTTTGGCTTTGATCACATAACCAACTCCTACTCCCCTCCCCCACTAATACTCTTGGATCCAACCACGACATGCTACGTACATGATAAATAACTCGCGCACATGAAGGCAAGAGCACAAGAAGCACATGATAGCATATGATAGCACATGAGAATCAATACCCGAAGCACATGATGAAATACACGTGATAGAGTACCCGCTGAACACGGTAAGGGGAATAACATCTCATGACGGGATCCACTAGTACCAGCTCGTGTAACAATGTGTCAGAATCAAGTATTACAGTTCTAGAACAGGTGATATAAATGCTATCATGAAATGGAAACAATCAGAGGTAGGTACTCGCCTGACGTCCTGAGTAACTGATGAGGATCGAGATCCAGACTGGCGTCACAAGAACCTATTGTCACGACCCGTACCCAAAAAATCGGGCATGAGTCATGGGTACGTCCAGCCTACACCACAGCATCGGCGGTAGAACGCTGTCTAGGTCAACTATCTAGATAACAATCTCACGCAATCAATATATAAACCTGTCAAGATCTCAACTCCAAACGGAGGAGCAATATCATAACGATAAACACAACATACTCAATCACGAATTTAAGCACGATAAGATAACAAAGAAGACTAACAACTATAAAGTCTAACCAACAACAACTACTACAACAACCACAACATCAATAATAATACATCATCTAAAATAATATACAATACAAGGTCTCAATCCAAAATCAGAGACAAATCCGGTGCTAAAAGCTAATAAAGACAATAACAAGGTCCTAGTGATCCCGGCTACCAACCCGAAAATTACCCCTAAACTAGAGGGTCCTTGTTTGCACCATCGACAGGCTCAGGTCCATAAAACGTCGGATACCAATCCTTCGGATACTCTGGAAAAAATATGTCCAGTCAGGACTGGAGCAAGTACACCTCTAACAGCAGTTCCATTTAAATTATAAAAACTATAAAACAGTTATAGCAAGTAGCAAGAAGAATAAAATAAAGTATGGAACAAGGAAATATATATGTATCACTGGTGCATAAAGGTAATGTTACGACCCGCACCCGATGTAGGGATGCAAGTCGAAAACAACGCCCAGCCTACGTCATAGAATCGACGGTAGAACGCTGTCTTGGTCTACTATACTATCTAAAATCTCATAATAATATGAAGTCTGCCAATAAAATCTCAACACAAAACTCAATCACATTCTAAAGCACGAGAAGATATCAAGGAAGTCTAACATAACTATCCATTCAATATATATAAACAATAATAAAAATAATATCCAATCTCATACTCTATGCCGAAAATAAATCTGGTACCAAAATGCTAAAGAGACTAACTATGAAAACTAATGATCCGAATAAACCTTCCGACAATCACTCCAGAACTAGTGGATCCAAGTCTGCATCATCTATAAGTCAAAGTCCATAGTATGTCGGACACCAATCTCTCGGATCCTCTGAAAAATATTTTCCAGTCATGAATGGAGCGAAGTACATACCTCTGAAAGCAGTTCCAATAACATAATTGAGCATATATAACAAGCAATAGAAAAAGCATACAAGATGCACAAGTAATAAGAATGTACAATACAAGAAGAACAGGCAATAAGCACAATAAGAATTGAAAAGTAAATATGAGAAATAAACTGCAAGTAGAAAACAAGAATACTAGCTATGTGATTTAGAGTGCAAGTTCGTTATGTGATCGGCTTAGGTTGCACATGAGGTATAAAGGTAACTCCATTATACGTGAAGTGTATAATCGACATGCACATGAGATCAAGAGGGCTTTGATCACATAACCAACTCCTACTCCCCCTCCCCAACCAATACTCATGGATCCAATCATGACACGTTACGCACATGATCACGATATAGTCACACTAGCACACGAAATAGTGGATGCAGAAGAAGCACATGAAAGTCAATACCCGATGCACTCGATAAAATATATGTGACTGGGTACCCGTTGCACACGGTAGGGGATAACACCTCCTAACGGGATCCATATAGCACCAGTCCGTGAAATCACTGTGTCGAAAATCAATGTATACAATTCTAGAACATGCATATATACAATATTAAAATAATCAGAGAAATGTACTCGCCTGCGGTCCAGAGCAATGAATGTCAAACTGTCCGAACTGGTGTCACACAAACCTATATATAGAATATTGCATTAATACAAGGATCTAGAAGAAAATAAGTTAAACTAGTCAACTTCTACGTCATAAAGTCATCTCTAAGTCAAAAGTCAAACTATGTCAACTCTAAGTCAAACCGGTCGAACTATAGTCAAACTATGGTCAACTACCTATTTCTAGGTTGTATGAGTCTAACTCAAAGATATTGGGCTCACACACTATGAATCTAGGCCATACAAGCTACAACTTAGGATACTAAGATACCGTATCTCAGGATACTCAAACAATAGGTAAATATCATATATCTATAATAAAGCAATATTAAATATATAAATTATAATTATAAATGCTAAAAGATTATCATGGTTTTGAACCAACTTGGTATCGCAATAGTAAACCTCTATCTTGATACCCAAACCCAATACCTTGGATATCCTTAATACCTTGGCATTTACCTTGGTATCTCAAGGTAATGTCACTCTAGTATATATATATTAACTATCCAACTATAACTATAAACTACCATGTATTTAGTATTTATACGATACTATATACCTTATTTTAGTCACCATAATACCAACCCATAATTAGTTTACAACTATCATATTACTATGCCAATACCTACTACTCATACCTTGGTATATCTTGATACTTACCTTGGTATCTCAAGGTAATTGCCAAAACTTCATATATGTACTAACTACCCAACAATAATTACATATATCAATCCAATATAACTCTAGTATGTACTAATAGAATAAATACTAACTACGAACTACACACTAACTATTAATACATATATACGTACATACATACCTAAAAATATATAATATATAAAAGATACTCATAACCATTGATAACTAAAATATACTAACTTACTCAATAATATTATGTGCTACAACTAAATATATACATATATAGTATAATACAAATAGCAATTAGGAATATATTTATATATATATTAATTACCATATATATATTTAAATACATATATATAACCCACCATATATATTTATATAATATATATTTAAATACATATATATAACCCACATTATATATTTATACAATATATATATATATATATATATATATATATATATATATATATATATATATATATATATATATATATATATATATATATATATATATATATATATATATAACTATATATATAACTATACATACACTTATACATAGTAAATTGTATAAAATATCACATAGTAACATACACACACATACATATTAATATGTATATATAACTATACATATATGTATACGTATATAAAATCATACACTATATAAATACATAACAATATATAATATAACTATATATATAACCACATATAAATATATCTACTATATTATATATACATATACTACCACTTATAAATATATATCTACATGTAGAAAAATAGCTACATAATAAATATACACATATAGTATATGCATAGGTACATAGATCTAAGACACAATATTACATAAATATATATAAATAATATTATATATATATATACATATATATAATTACACTTCTCCATGAAATAAGAACACAAAAGAATTAAATCTACAATTAAATTGCACATACATGGACCGTATAACCCCGTATCCCACTAGATTTAGGATACACATGCGACACGAGTCCACCACACATCCAAACGTATCCCGAAGGACACGAACAAATCATATATATTATTTATGAACAATACGAAGAGTCAAATATAAATCTACGTGTCCGTGTCAAAATATGACATGCTCAAAGTTCCGTGTCGGAGGAAAAATATCCAAATTAACACGTATCACCAAATTGATGGGATACGACCTACATGTACCCAATTATGGATACGACACTAGTCCCAAATACACAAGCACATGCCAAATTGATCTATAGGACCAATTGACACACACAACAAATGTCAATTTCAGAATTCCCCAAAAATTGACACAAAAAGTACCATAACTTTCTCAAAAGGCCTCCTATGAACACAAAATCAAAACCTAAGGGTGGCCTATACATATGGGTTAATTTTCCATAGTTAAATCTCATATTTAGAACCTAAATTAAGGGGAAAAACTGAATTATACCTATTGGGAGATGGATTCCCAATGAAACCTCCAAAATTGATGAAATTGGCCTCCAACTTGTAGATCATTGCTCCTCTTTGTAGATCCATGCTTCCTCCTTGTAGATCCTTGCTCTAATAGCCTCCAATGGTAATTTGGAAAATAATTGGGTGGAAATTTGGTAGGGATTTGGTTGAGAAAATTTTCTAGATCTAGATTTGGAATGAAAAATGAAGAGAGAGAAAGTTTTTATCCCATTTATATAGGCCTCACTTGTCCCCTCCCTCAAGCTACTATGTATAGTCTAAAATACCCCTTGGGGCCTCTCATGAAAAAATTAATTAAGGAGGGAAGCTTCTAGTCTAATGGGTTTAACATAATTAATTATCCTCCTAATAATTGGGCTTCTAATTATTGGGCTCAATTCTAACTAGAATTAAATGTTGGTCCATGAGTCTAAACTAAACTAGTTGGTCCACTAAAATAAGTCCAAAAATAAATCTAACATGCTAATAATAAATAAATAATACAATAAATAAAATTTAACATGCACAATATTTAATTAATTACCAAATGACAAAAATATTATTTTCTAGAAAATATGGTAGTGACAAATCTATCCCCCTTAGAAGAATTTCGTCCTCGAAATTAAAACTCTCACCCCTCTCTCTTGGCCAGTCATATTCTATTCATACAAATCTTACTATGGTCAAATCCCATCAATCATAGTCTAAATAGTATATATCCTATAACAAACAATCATATCATTCTACTGAAAGAGAAATCATACTTGGATATAGTCTTTAACTATCATTAAATCAGTCTCTGCCCTGCGAAGATGTCTTCCTTTACTGGTAAGGTAATCTGTTATGCCACAAGTGGCCTATTCCATCAGACACTATTAATCATCAATCTTGTCAAGATATTCTTAATACTAAGGGTTACTAAATACTAGTGATATACTCTAATTCTAGGTCATGGACATGCTTAGCTCACTGGCACTTTCTACTTACAATACTATTCAAGATACAGCTAAGATACTACCCCTTGTTATGTTTAAATAACCAAAATTTCTCAATCATTCTCTTGCTAGAAATACTTCTATACCTTTTCAATCATGTATTTTATTAGCACACCCTCGTCCAACTTATCACTCCCTATAGGATGCCTTACGTAAATCTTGTTACTGTCTACACAAGGCATCAGCTCTCATATGCATTTTGATGATACCCGTATACCAAGTTACCCATGTCTCTCCTCTATATTATTATATCAGTCACTAAAATGCTTGTCTAAACTTTCATAATACTTGAGGTACTTTGTTTCTTGTTACTAGGATATCTCTTTCTATCTGATTCTTAGTGCAACTCATCCTCTAACATTTGTTTAATCATCTTAAGCTTCTCATATGTACATTAGTATCACAATACATACACAATTACCTTCTAGCCATTACAATACCATGACATCTCACTGGTATCCTTATACCCCTCAGACTATTCTCTGATACATAAGACCTCTATACTCAAAATTGGCAAGCTACTATACCTACTAAACTTACTTCTCTATATATATTGTCTCCCTCCTCTACTGCTTGGATCGCTTGTACTATTACTCCCAAATATCTTTCTATCTATATTAACTGATACACTAATTCAATGTTACTACACAATGTACTTACTGTTACTAGCATATTACTCAGCTAATCCCTGATATAGAAATACTAGCACTCTTGATATAGTAACACTAGCTTCCTAACTACACAACATATATCCTTAAGGTTCTAGAGTACAAGCTTCATCATTAGATTACCTCATAATACTCACTGAAAATCATGATCACTTGCATCAAATACACTAGTTATTAACTTCTATAATACACGCATTTCACTTCACTCTCAAAGGTCGACATATGATTTCATATCTCTATTGATGTATATGTATCTCTCCCCAAACCTTACAGACGGATATGTAAATCAGTGATGCACTATATATCTTCTATGACAAATCTTAATATTTCTCAACCCATGACATAATATTAATACTCAAGCTTTCACTTTCTGATACTCATGAACTTCCACGCTGACACTTATCATCCATTATACATCCTGCACACAATTTCTTGATACTTATCCCACATATTGCTTCCAACACATCACTAGCCTCAATATTAGGTGAGATACCCATCACTAATCATATACTGGTATACTTCTATCTACTCACAGTAATGCTCTACTTTATCTTAACACAAGTTTTACTACTTTAGCACAATGTATTATTATTCCCTCATGCTCTCCCATACACTTATGGATTCCCTTCCACTATGGCACACTCAATAATACTCTTGATGCATATACATATCTATACTCTTGACACACCCAAGTATCAACCACCAATTTGAATATCATACTTCATTAATTTCTAACACAATTTTTTTGATACTTAATTGTTACATGGATCACCCAACTACATGAATGCATGATTATCCTAAATTGGTATGCTGACTTTGATACTAACTCATGGAACCACTACTGATATTCTCTACTCCCTCTTCTAACTATAGTAACTACTAACTTATAATTACATCTATCATAGAAATAATGCTATAAAGTACTATGCTATGGATTATTCCTAGATTTATGCCTATTGCTCACATACCTAACTAAGAACCACTTACAAACTCATAAGTCACACTCTCAATAGTCAATACTAATACTCAAGATACATACCTAATTGTAACTCACCAATTATCACACTAACAAGGACTCTAATAGAAATAAGCTCTATAAGGAACTAGAGAAATGAAGGTATCTCTACTGCTTAGCTAAAGAATGATGGAACAAAGTCCTACAATAACAGAAATGAATAAGTATTAAGATGATACTTTAAGAACCAATTTAAGATATATTCTGATAATCATACACGTATGTCCAAAATCATGACACTCAGAATCCTCGCCACGCCAGTAAACATAGCTGCGATAAACGATAGATTCCATAACTAGGGTATGCAACTCTATAATCATATTATCTAGAATCCCCACCATGCCAACCGGTATGGCTGCGAGAAACTCTAAATTTCATAACTAAGATGTACATTCCGAAGTCAGGTCCCTACATTTTTTGCTACGCCAGCTAATATGGCTGCGATAAACTCTAGGCGACATAACCAAGGTAGACGTTTTATCTTTCTCACTGTCCTCATCAACATATGTCATCAGATGATACCGTAACTTAGTCCGTAAAATTTCTCTCGACATAAAACAAACCAAATAACGAACACCAAGAATTTTGAATCATCCGATCACCAAGAATCAAATTCAACAATAGATTACCAAGAATCAATTTTAACAACAACAAGTAAGAGCGAACAGAAACAAGAGAAAAGATTTGAAATAGGAATTGTAATAAGATTCTCAAGGGTCATCCCAGGAATCGCTCAAGAGATTTGTGATTGAGTATCCTCTCTCATCCTAATGTCCTATGTCCTATATCCTATCGCAGGCACGCAGTAGTACAACTAAGTTGTCGCACTACCACGATATCGCAAAACTTGCGAAGCCTGACCTACATGGGCCACCACTAAAAACGTGTCACGACCCGCACCCGATGTAGGGATGCAAGTCGAAACAACGCCCAGCCTACGCCGAAGAATCGGAGGTAGAACGCTGTCTTGGTCTACTATACTATCTAAAATCTCACAATAATATGAAGTCTGCCAATAAAATCTCAACACAAAACTCAAACACATTCTAAAGCACGAGAAGATATCAAGGAAGTATAACATAACTATCCATTCAATATATATAAACAATAATAGAAACAATATCCAATCTCATACTCTATGCCGAAAACAAATCCGGTACCAAAATGCTAAAGAGACTAACTATGAAAACTAATGATCCGAATAAACCTTCCGGCAATCACTCCAGAACTAGTGGATCCAAGTCTGCACCATCTATAAGCAAAGTCCATAGTATGTCGGACACCAATCTCTCGGATCCTCTGAAAAAAAAATTCTAGTCAGGAATAGAGCGAAGTACATACCTCTGAAAGCAGTTCCAATAACATAATAGATCATATATAACAAGCAATAGAAAAAGCATACAAGATACACAAGTAATAAGAATATACAATACAAGAAGAACAGGCAATAAGCACAATAAGAACTGAAAAGTAAATACGAGAAATAAACTGCAAGTAGAAAACAAGAATACTAGCTATGTGATTTAGAGTGCAAGTTCGTTATGTGATCGGCTTAGGTTGCACATGAGGTATAAAGGTAACTCCATTATACGTGAAGTGTATAATCGACATGCACATGAGATCAAGAGGGCTTTGATCACATAACCAACTCCTACTCTCCCTCCCCAACCAATACTCATGGATCCAATCAAGACACATTACGTACATGATCACGATATAGTCACACTAGCACACGAAATAGTGGATGCACAAGAAGCACATGAAAGTCAATACCCGATGCACACGATGAAATACATGTGACTGGGTACCCGTTGCACACGGTAGGGGATAAAACCTCCTAACGGGATCCATATAGCACCAGTCCGTGCAATCACTGTGTTGAAAATCAATGTATACAATTCTAGAACATTCATATATACAATATTAAAATAATCAGAGAAATGTACTCGCTTGTGGTCCAGAGCAATGAATGTCAAACTGTCCGAACTGGTGTCACACAAACCTATATATGGAATATTGCATTAATACAAGGATCTAGAAGAAAATAAGTTAAACTAGTCAACTTCTAGGTCATAAAGTCATCTCTAAGTCAAAAGTCAAACTAGGTCAACTCTAAGTCAAACCGGTCGAACTATAGTCAAACTATGGTCAACTACCTATTTCTAGGTTGCATGAGTCTAACTCAAAGATATTGGGCTCACACACTATGAATCTAGGCCATACAAGCTACAACTTAGGATACTAAGATACCGTATCTCAGGATACTGAAACAATAGGTAAATATCACATATCTATAATAAAACAATATTAAATATATAAATTATAATTACAAATGCTAAAAGATTATCATAGTTTTGAACCAACTTGGTATCGCAATAGTAAACCTCTATCTTGATACCCAAACCCAATACCTTGGATATCCTTAATACCTTGGCATTTACCTTGGTATCTCAAGGTAATGTCACTCTAGTATATATATATTAACTATCCAACTATAACTATAAACTACAATGTATTTAGTATTTATACCATACTATATACCGTATTTTAGTCACCTTAATACCAACCCATAATTAGTTTACAACTATCATATTACTATGCCAATACCTACTACTCATACCTTGGTATATCTTGATACTTACCTTGGTATCTCAAGGTAATTGCCAAAACTTCATATATGTACTAACTACCCAACAATAATTACATATATCAATCCAATATAACTCTAGTATGTACTAATAGAATAAATACTAACTACCAACTACACACTAACTATTAATACATATATACGTACATACATACCTAAAAATATATAATATATAAAAGATACTCATAACATTGATAACTAAAATATACTAACTTACTCAATAATATTATGTGATACAACTAAATATATACATATATAGTATAATACAAATAGCAATTAGGAATATATTTATATATATATTAATTACCATATATATTTAAATACATATATATAACCCACCATATATATTTATATAATATATATTTAAATACATATATATAACCCATAATATATATTTATACAATATATATATATATATATATATATAAAACTATATATATAACTATACATACACTTATACATAGTAAATTGTATAAAATATCACATAGTAACATACACACACATACATATTAATATGTATATATAACTATACATATATGTATACGTATATAAAATCATACACTATATAAATACATAACAATATATAATATAACTATATATATAACCACATATAAATATATCTACTATATTATATATATACATATACTACCACTTATAAATATATATCTACATGTAGAAAAATAGCTACATAATAAATATACACATATAGTATATGCATAGGTACATAGATCTAAGACACAACATTACATAAATATATATACATAATATTATATATATATATACATATATATAATTACACTTCTCAATGAAATAAGAACACAAAAGAATTAGATCTACAATTAAATTGCACATACATGGACCGTATCACCCCGTATCCCACTAGATTTAGGATACGCATGCGACACGAGTCCACCACACATCCAAACGTACCCCGAAGGACACGAACAAGTCATATATATTATTTATGAACAATACGAAGAGTCAAATATAAATTTACGTGTCCGTGTCAAAATGTGACATGCTCAAAGTCCCGTGTCGGAGAAAAAATCTCCAAATTAACACGTATCACCAAATTGATGGGATACGACCTACATGTACCCAATTATGGACACGACACTAGCCCCAAACACACAAGCACATGCCAAATTGATCTATAGGACCAATTGACACACACAACAAATGTCAATTTCGGAATTCCCCAAAAATTAACACAAAAAGTACCATAACTTTCTCAATAGGCCTCCTATGAACACAAAAACAAAACCTAAGGGTAGCCTATGCATATGGGTTGATTTTCCATGGTTAATCTCAGATTTAGAACCTAAATTAAGTGGGAAAACTGAATTATACCTATTGGGAGATGGATTCCCAATGAAACCTTCAAAATTGATGAAATTGGCCTCCAACTTGTAGATCATTGCTCCTCTTTGTAGATCCATGCTTCCTCCTTGTAGATCCTTGCTCTAATAGCCTCCAATGGTGATTTGGAAAATAATTGGGTGAAAATTTGGTAGGGATTTGGTTGAGAAAATTTTCTAGATCTAGATTTGGAATGAAAAATGAAGAGAGAGAAAGTTTTTATCCCATTTATATAGGCCTCACTTGCCCCCTCCCTCAAGCTACTATGTATAGTCTAAAATACTCTTTGGGGCCTCTCATGAAGAAATTAATTAAGGAGGAAAGCTTCTAGTCTAATGGGTTTAACATAATTAATTATCCTCCTAATAATTGGGCTTCTAATTATTGGGCTCCATTCTAACTAGAATTAAATGTTGGTCCATGAGTCTAAACTAAACTAGTTGGTCCACTAACACAAGTCCAAAAATAAATATAACATGCTAATAACAAATAAATAATATAATAAATAAAATTTAACATGCACAATATTTAATTAATTACCAAATGACTAAAATATCCTTTCCTAGAAAATATGGTAGTGACAAATCTACCCCCCTTAGAAGAATTTCGTCCTCGAAATTAAAACTCTCACCCCTCTCTCTTGGCCAGTCATATTCTATTCATACAAATCTTACTATGGTCAAATCCCATCAATCATAGTCTAAATAGTATATATCCTATAACAAACAATCATATCATTCTACTGAAAGAGAAATCATACTTGGATATAGTCTCTAACTATCATGAAATCAGTCTCTGCCCTACGGAGATGTCTTTCTTTACTGGTAAGGTAATCTGCTATGCCACATGTGGCCTATTCCATCAGACACTATTAATCATCAATCTTGTCAAGATATTCTTAATACTAAGGGTTACTAAATACTAGTGATATACTCTAATTCTAGGTCATGGGCATGCTTAGCTCACTGGCACTTGCTACTTAGGATACTATTCAAGATACTGCTAAGATACTACCCCTTGTTCTGTTTCAATCACCAAAATTTCTCAATCATTCTCTTGCAAGAAATACTTCTATACCTTTTCAATCATGTATTTTATTAGCACACCCTCGTCCAACTTATCACTCCCTATAGGATGCCTTACTTAAATCTTGTTACTGTCTACACAAGGCATCAGCTCTCATATGCATTTTGATGATACCCGTATACCAAGTTACTCATGTCTCTCCTTTATATTATTTTATTAGTCACTAAAATGCTTGTCTAAACTTTCATAATACTTGAGGTACTTTGTTTCTTGTTACTAGGGTATCTCTTTCTATCTGATTCTTGGTGCAACTCATCCTCTAACATTTGTTTAATCATCTTAAGCTTCTCATATGTACATTAGTATCACAATACATACACAATTACCTTCTAGCCATTACAATACCATGACATCTCACTGGTATCCTTATACCCCTCAGACTATTCTCTGATACATAAGACCTCTATACTCAAAATTGGCAAGCTACTATACCTACTAAACTTACTTCTCTATATATATTGTCTCCCTCCTCTACTGCTTGGATCGCTTGTACTATTACTCCCAAATATCTTTCTATCTATATTAACTGATACACTAATTCAATGTTACTACACAATGTACTTACTGTTACTAGCATATTACTCAGCTAATCCCTGATATAGAAATACTAGCACTCTTGATATAGTAACACTAGCTTCCTAACTACACAACATATATCCTTAAGGTTCTAGAGTACTAGCTTCATCATTAGATTACCTCATAATACTCACTGAAAATCATGATCACTTGCATCAAATGCACTAGTTATTAACTTCTATAATACACGCATTTCACTTCACTCTCAAAGGTCGACATATGATTTCATATCTCTATTGATGTATATGTATCTCTCCCCAAACCTTACAGACGGATATGCAAATCAGTGATGCACTATATATCTTCTATGACAAATCTTAATATTTCTCAACCCATGACATAATATTAATACTCAAGCTTTCACTTTCTGATACTCATGAACTTCCACGCTGACCCTTATCATCCATTATACATCCTGCACACAATTTCTCGATACTTATCCCACATATTGCTTCCAACACATCACTAGCCTCAATATTAGGTGAGATACCCATCACTAATCATATACTGGTATACTCCTATCTACTCACAGTAATGCTCTACTTTATCTTAACACAAGTCTTACTACTTTAGCATAATGTATTATTATTCTCTCATGCTCTCCCATACACTTATGGGTACCCTTCCACTATGGCACACTCATTAATACTCTTGATGCATATACATATCTATACTCTTGACACACCCAAGTATCAACCACCAATTTGAATATCATACTTCATTGATTTCCAACACAATTTTCTTGATACTTAATTGTTACATGGATCACCCAACTACATGAATGCATGATTATCCTAAATTGGTATGCTGACTTTGATACTAACTCATGGAACCACTACTGATATTCTTTACTCCCTCTTCTACCTATAGTAACTACTAACTTATAATTACACCTATCATAGAACTAATGCTATAAAGTACTATGCTATGGATTATCCCTAGATTTATGCCTATTGCTCACATACCTAACTAAGAACCACTTACAGACTCATAAGTCACACTCTCAATAGTCAATACTAATACTCAAGATACAGACCTAATTGTAACTCACCAATTATCACACTAATAAGGACTCTAATAGAAATAAGCTCTATAAGGAACTAGAGAACTGAAGGTATCTCTACTGCTTAGCTAAAGAATGATGGAACAAAGTCCTACAATAACAGAAATGAATAAGTATTAAGATGATACTTTAAGAACCAATTTAAGATATAATCTGATAATCATACACGTCTGTCCGAAATAATGACACTCAGAATCCTCGCCACGCCAGTAAATATAGCTGCGATAAACGATAGATTCCATAACTAGGGTATGCAACTCTATAATCATATTATCTAGACTCCTTACCATGCCAACCGATATGGCTGCGAAAAACTCTAAATTTCATAACTAAGATGTACATTTCGAAGTCAGGTCCCAACGTTTTTCGCTACGCCAGCTAATATGGCTGCGATAAACTCTAGGCTCCATAACCAAGGTAGACATTTTATCTTTCTCACTGTCCTCATCAACATATGTCATCAGATGATACCGTAACTTAGTCTATAAAATTTCTCTCTACATAAAACAAACCAAATAACGAATACCAAGAATTTTGAATCATCCGATCACCAAAAATCAAATTCAACAATAGATCACCAAGAATCAATTTTAACAACAATAAGTGAGAGCGAACAAAAATAAGAGAAAAGATTTGAAATGGGAATTGTAATAAGATTCTCAAGGGTCATCCCAGGAATCGCTCAAGAGATTTGTGATTGAGTATCCTCTCTCATCCTAATGTCCTATGTCCTATATCCTATCGCAGGCACGCAGTAGTACAACTAAGTTGTCGCACTACCACGATATCGCAAAACTTGCGAAGCCTGACCTGCATGGGCCACTACTAAAAATGTGTCACGACCCGCACCCGATGTAGGGATGCAAGTCGAAATAACGCCCAGCCTACGCCGAAGAATCGGAGGTAGAACGCTGTCTTGGTCTACTATACTATCTAAAATCTCACAATAATATGAAGTCTGCCAACAAAATCTCAACACAAAACTCAATCACATTCTAAAGCACGAGAAGATATCAAGGAAGTCTAACATAACTATCCATTCAATATATATAAACAACAATAGAAACAATATCCAATCTCATACTCTATGCCGAAAACAAATCCGGTACCAAAATGCTAAAGAGACTAACTATGAAAACTAATGATCCGAATAAACCCTCCGGCAATCACTCCAGAACTAGTGGATCCAAGTCTGCATCATCTATAAGTCAAAGTCCATAGTATGTCGGACACCAATCTCTCGGATCCTCTGAAAAATATTTTCCAGTCAGGAATGGAGCGAAGTACATACCTCTGAAAGCAGTTCCAATAACATAATCGAGCATATATAACAAGCAATAAAAAAAGCATACAAGATGCACAAGTAATAAGAATATACAATACAAGAAGAACAGGCAATAAGCACAATAAGAACTGAAAAGTAAATACGAGAAATAAACTGCAAGTAGAAAACAAGAATACTAGCTATGTGATTTAGAGTGCAAGTTCGTTATGTGATCGGCTTAGGTTGCACATGAGGTATAAAGGTAACTCCATTATACGTGAAGTGTATAATCGACATGCACATGAGATCAAGAGGGCTTTGATCACATAACCAACTCCTACTCCCCCTCCCCAACCAATACTCATGGATCCAATCACGACACGTTACGTACATGATCACGATATAGTCACACTAGCATACGAAATAGTGGATGCACAAGAAGCACATGAAAGTCAATACCCGATGCACACGATGAAATACATGTGACTGGGTATCCGTTGCACACGGTAGGGGATAACACCTCCTAACGGGATCCATATAGCACCAGTCCGTGCAATCACTGTGTTGAAAATCAATGTATACAATTCTAGAACATTCATATATACAATATTAAAATAATCAGAGAAATGTACTCGCTTGTGGTCCAGAGCAATGAATGTCAAACTGTCCGAACTGGTGTCACACAAACCTATATATGAAATATTGCATTAATACAAGGATCTAGAAGAAAATAAGTTAAACTAGTCAACTTCTAGGTCATAAAGTCATCTCTAAGTCAAAAGTCAAACTAGGTCAACTCTAAGTCAAACCGGTCGAACTATAGTCAAACTATGGTCAACTACCTATTTCTAGGTTGCATGAGTCTAACTCAAAGATATTGGGCTCACACACTATGAATCTAGGCCATACAAGCTACAACTTAGGATACTAAGATACCGTATCTCAGGATACTCAAACAATAGGTAAATATCACATATCTATAATAAAGCAATATTAAATATATAAATTATAATTACAAATGCTAAAAGATTATCATGGTTTTGAACCAACTTGGTATCGCAATAGTAAACCTCTATCTTGATACCCAAACCCAATACCTTGGATATCCTTAATACCTTGGCATTTACCTTAGTATCTCAAGGTAATGTCACTCTAGTATATATATATTAACTATCCAACTATAACTATAAACTACAATGTATTTAGTATTTATACCATACTATATACCGTATTTTAGTCACCTTAATACCAACCCATAATTAGTTTACAACTATCATATTACTATGCCAATACCTACTACTCATACCTTGGTATATCTTGATACTTACCTTGGTATCTCAAGGTAATTGCCAAAACTTAATATATGTACTAACTACCCAACAATAATTACATATATCAATCCAATATAACTCTAGTATGTACTAATAGAATAAATACTAACTACCAACTACACACTAACTATTAATACATATATACGTACATACATACCTAAAAATATATAATATATAAAAGATACTCATAACATTGATAACTAAAATATACTAACTTACTCAATAATATTATGTGCTACAACTAAATATATACATATATAGTATAATACAAATAGCAATTAGGAATATATTTATATATATATTAATTACCATATATATTTAAATACATATATATAACCCACCATATATATTTATATAATATATATTTAAATACATATATATAACCCACAATATATATTTATACAATATATATATATATATATATATATATATATATATATATATATATATATATATATATATATATATATATATATATATATATATATATATATATATATATAAAACTATATATATAACTATACATACACTTATACATAGTAAATTGTATAAAATATCACATAGTAACATACACACACATACATATTAATATGTATATATAACTATACATATATGTATACGTATATAAAATCATACACTATATAAATACATAACAATATATAATATAACTATATATATAACCACATATAAATATATCTACTATATTATATATACATATACTACCACTTATAAATATATATCTACATGTAGAAAAATAGCTACATAATAAATATACACATATAGTATATGCATAGGTACATAGATCTAAGACACAACATTACATAAATATATATACATAATATTATATATATATATTTATACATATATATAATTACACTTCTCCATGAAATAAGAACACAAAAGAATTAGATCTACAATTAAATTGCACATACATGGACCGTATCACCCCGTATCCCACTAGATTTAGGATACGCATGCGACACGAGTCCACCACACATCCAAACGTACCCCGAAGGACACGAACAAGTCATATATATTATTTATGAACAATACGAAGAGTCAAATATAAATTTACGTGTCCGTGTCAAAATGTGACATGCTCAAAGTCCCGTGTCGGAGAAAAAATCTCCAAATTAACACGTATCACCAAATTGATGGGATACGACCTACATGTACCCAATTATGGACACGACACTAGCCCCAAACACACAAGCACATGCCAAATTGATCTATAGGACCAATTGACACACACAACAAATGTCAATTTCGGAATTCCCCAAAAATTAACACAAAAAGTACCATAACTTTCTCAATAGGTCTCCTATGAACACAAAAACAAAACCTAAGGGTAGCCTATGCATATGGGTTGATTTTCTATGGTTAATCTCAGATTTAGAACCTAAATTAAGTGGGAAAACTGAATTTTACCTATTGGGAGATGGATTCCCAATGAAACCTTCAAAATTGATGAAATTGGCCTCCAACTTGTAGATCATTGCTCCTCTTTGTAGATCCATGCTTCCTCCTTGTAGATCCTTGCTCTAATAGCCTCCAATGGTGATTTGGAAAATAATTGGGTGAAAATTTGGTAGGGATTTGGTTGAGAAAATTTTCTAGATCTAGATTTGGAATAAAAAATGAAGAGAGAGAAAATTTTTATCCCATTTATATAGGCCTCACTTGCCCCCTCCCTCAAGCTACTATGTATAGTCTAAAATACTCTTTGGGGCCTCTCATGAAGAAATTAATTAAGGAGGAAAGCTTCTAGTCTAATGGGTTTAACATAATTAATTATCCTCCTAATAATTGGGCTTCTAATTATTGGGCTCCATTCTAACTAGAATTAAATGTTGGTCCATGAGTCTAAACTAAACTAGTTGGTCCACTAACACAAGTCCAAAAATAAATATAACATGCTAATAACAAATAAATAATATAATAAATAAAATTTAACATGCACAATATTTAATTAATTACCAAATGACTAAAATATCCTTTCCTAGAAAATATGGTAGTGACAAATCTACCCCCCTTAGAAGAATTTTGTCCTCGAAATTAAAACTCTCACCCCTCTCTCTTGGCCAGTCATATTCTATTCATACAAATCTTACTATGGTCAAATCCCATCAATCATAGTCTAAATAGTATATATCCTATAACAAACAATCATATCATTCTACTGAAAGAGAAATCATACTTGGATATAGTCTCTAACTATCATGAAATCAGTCTCTGCCCTACGGAGATGTCTTTCTTTACTGGTAAGGTAATCTGCTATGCCACATGTGGCCTATTCCATCAGACACTATTAATCATCAATCTTGTCAAGATATTCTTAATACTAAGGGTTACTAAATACTAGTGATATACTCTAATTCTAGGTCATGGGCATGCTTAGCTCACTGGCACTTGCTACTTAGGATACTATTCAAGATACGGCTAAGATACTACCCCTTGTTCTGTTTCAATCACCAAAATTTCTCAATCATTCTCTTGCAAGAAATACTTCTATACCTTTTCAATCATGTATTTTATTAGCACACCCTCGTCCAACTTATCACTCCCTATAGGATGCCTTACTTAAATCTTGTTACTGTCTACACAAGGCATCAGCTCTCATATGCATTTTGATGATACCCGTATACCAAGTTACTCATGTCTCTCCTTTATATTATTTTATTAGTCACTAAAATGCTTGTCTAAACTTTCATAATACTTGAGGTACTTTGTTTCTTGTTACTAGGGTATCTCTTTCTATCTGATTCTTGGTGCAACTCATCCTCTAACATTTGTTTAATCATCTTAAGCTTCTCATATGTACATTAGTATCATAATACATACACAATTACCTTCTAGCCATTACAATACCATGACATCTCACTGGTATCCTTATACCCCTCAGACTATTCTCTGATACATAAGACCTCTATACTCAAAATTGGCAAGCTACTATACCTACTAAACTTACTTCTCTATATATATTGTCTCCCTCCTCTACTGCTTGGATCGCTTGTACTATTACTCCCAAATATCTTTCTATCTATATTAACTGATACACTAATTCAATGTTACTACACAATGTACTTACTGTTACTAGCATATTACTCAGCTAATCCCTGATATAGAAATACTAGCACTCTTGATATAGTAACACTAGCTTCCTAACTACACAACATATATCCTTAAGGTTCTAGAGTACTAGCTTCATCATTAGATTACCTCATAATACTCACTGAAAATTATGATCACTTGCATCAAATGCACTAGTTATTAACTTCTATAATACACGCATTTCACTTCACTCTCAAAGGTCGACATATAATTTCATATCTCTATTGATGTATATGTATCTCTCCCCAAACCTTACAGACGGATATGCAAATCAGTGATGCACTATATATCTTCTATGACAAATCTTAATATTTCTCAACCCATGACATAATATTAACACTCAAGCTTTCACTTTCTGATACTCATGAACTTCTACGCTGACACTTATCATCCATTATACATCCTGCACACAATTTCTCGATACTTATCCCACATATTGCTTCCAACACATCACTAGCCTCAATATTAGGTGAGATACCCATCACTAATCATATACTGGTATACTCCTATCTACTCACAGTAATGCTCTACTTTATCTTAACACAAGTCTTACTACTTTAGCATAATGTATTATTATTCTCTCATGCTCTCCCATACACTTATGGGTACCCTTCCACTATGGCACACTCATTAATACTCTTGATGCATATACATATCTATACTCTTGACACACCCAAGTATCAACCACCAATTTGAATATCATACTTCATTGATTTCCAACACAATTTTCTTGATACTTAATTGTTACATGGATCACCCAACTACATGAATGCATGATTATCCTAAATTGGTATGCTGACTTTGATACTAACTCATGGAACCACTACTGATATTCTTTACTCCCTCTTCTACCTATAGTAACTACTAACTTATAATTACACCTATCATAGAACTAATGCTATAAAGTACTATGCTATGGATTATCCCTAGATTTATGCCTATTGCTCACATACCTAACTAAGAACCACTTACAGACTCATAAGTCACACTCTCAATAGTCAATACTAATACTCAAGATACAGACCTAATTGTAACTCACCAATTATCACACTAATAAGGACTCTAATAGAAATAAGCTCTATAAGGAACTAGAGAACTGAAGGTATCTCTACTGCTTAGCTAAAGAATGATGGAACAAAGTCCTACAATAACAGAAATGAATAAGTATTAAGATGATACTTTAAGAACCAATTTAAGATATAATCTGATAATCATACACGTCTGTCCGAAATAATGACACTCAGAATCCTCGCCACGCCAGTAAATATAGCTGCGATAAACGATAGATTCCATAACTAGGGTATGCAACTCTATAATCATATTATCTAGACTCCTTACCACGCCAACCGGTATGGCTGCAAAAAACTCTAAATTTCATAACTAAGATGTACATTCCGAAGTCAGGTCCCAACGTTTTTCGCTACGCCAGCTAATATGGCTGCGATAAACTCTAGGCTCCATAACCAAGGTAGACATTTTATCTTTCTCACTGTCCTCATCAACATATGTCATCAGATGATACCGTAACTTAGTCTATAAAATTTCTCTCGACATAAAACAAACCAAATAACGAACACCAAGAATTTTGAATCATCCGATCACCAAGAATCAAATTCAACAATAGATCACCAAGAATCAATTTTAACAACAACAAGTGAGAGCGAACAAAAATAAGAGAAAAGATTTGAAATGGGAATTGTAATAAGATTCTCAAGGGTCATCCCAGGAATCGCTCAAGAGATTTGTGATTGAGTATCCTCTCTCATCCTAATGTCCTATGTCCTATATCCTATCGCAGGCACGCAGTAGTACAACTAAGTTGTCGCACTACCACGATATCGCAAAACTTGCGAAGCCTGACCTGCATGGGCCACTACTAAAAATGTGTCACGACCCGCACCCGATGTAGGGATGCAAGTCGAAATAACGCCCAGCCTACGCCGAAGAATCGGAGGTAGAACGCTGTCTTGGTCTACTATACTATCTAAAATCTCACAATAATATGAAGTCTGCCAACAAAATCTCAACACAAAACTCAATCACATTCTAAAGCACGAGAAGATATCAAGGAAGTCTAACATAACTATCCATTCAATATATATAAACAACAATAGAAACAATATCCAATCTCATACTCTATGCCGAAAATAAATCCGGTACCAAAATACTAAAGAGACTAACTATGAAAACTAATGATCCGAATAAACCCTCCGACAATCACTCCAGAACTAGTGGATCCAAGTCTGCACCATCTATAAGTCAAAGTCCATAGTATGTCGGACACCAATCTCACGGATCCTCTGAAAAATATTTTCCAGTCAGGAATGGAGCGAAGTACATACCTCTGAAAGCAGTTCCAATAACATAATCGAGCATATATAACAAGCAATAGAAAAAGCATACAAGATGCAGAAGTAATAAGAATATACAATACAAGAAGAACAGGCAATAAGCACAATAAGAACTGAAAAATAAATACGAGAAATAAACTGCAAGTAGAAAACAAGAATACTAGCTATGTGATTTAGAGTGCAAGTTCGTTATGTGATCGGCTTAGGTTGCACATGAGGTATAAAGGTAACTCCATTATACGTGAAGTGTATAATCGATATGCACATGAGATCAAGAGGGCTTTGATCACATAACCAACTCCTACTCCCCCTCCCCAACCAATACTCATGGATCCAATCACGACACGTTACGCACATGATCACGATATAGTCACACTAGCACACAAAATAGTGGATGCACAAGAAGCACATGAAAGTCAATACCCGATGCACTCGATAAAATATATGTGACTGGGTACCCGTTGCACACGGTAGGGGATAACACCTCCTAACGGGATCCATATAGCACCAGTCCGTGAAATTACTGTGTCGAAAATCAATGTATACAATTCTAGAACATGCATATATACAATATTAAAATAATCAGAGAAATGTACTCGCCTGCGGTCCAGAGCAATAAATGTCAAACTGTCCGAACTGGTGTCACACAAACCTATATATAGAATATTGTATTAATACAAGGATCTAGAAGAAAATAAGTTAAACTAGTCAACTTCTAGGTCATAAAGTCATCTCTAAGTCAAAAGTCATACTAGGTCAACTCTAAGTCAAACCGGTCGAACTATAGTCAAACTATGGTCAACTACCTATTTCTAGGTTGTATGAGTCTAACTCCAAGATATTGGGCTCACACACTATGAATCTAGGCCATACAAGCTACAACTTAGGATACTAAGATACCGTATCTCAGGATACTCAAACAATAGATAAATATCACATATCTATAATAAAGCAATATTAAATATATAAATTATAATTACAAATGCTAAAAGATTATCATAGTTTTGAACCAACTTGGTATCGCAATAGTAAACCTCTATCTTGATATCCAAACCCAATACCTTGGATATCCTTAATACCTTGGCATTTACCTTGGTATCTCAAAGTAATGTTACTCTAGTATATATATATTAACTATCCAACTATAACTATAAACTACCATGTATTTAGTATTTATACCATACTATATACCGTATTTTAGTCACCTTAATACCAACCCATAATTAGTTTACAACTATCATATTACTATGCCAATACCTACTACTCATACCTTGGTATATCTTGATACTTACCTTGGTATCTCAAGGTAATTGCCAAAACTTCATATATGTATTAACTACCCAATAATAATTACATATATCAATCCAATATAACTCTAGTATGTACTAATAGAATAAATACTAACTACCAACTACACACTAACTATTAATACATATATACGTACATACATACCAAAAAATATATAATATATAAAAGATACTCATAACCATTGATAACTAAAATATACTAACTTACTCAATAATATTATGTGCTACAACTAAATATATACATATATAGTATAATACAAATAGCAATTAGGAATATATTTATATATATATATTAATTACCATATATATATTTAAATACATATATATAACCCACCATATATATTTATATAATATATATTTAAATACATATATATAACCCACAATATATATTTATACAATATATATATAACTATATATATAACTATACATACACTTATACATAGTAAATTGTATAAAATACCACATAGTAACATACACACACATACATATTAATATGTATATATAACTATACATATATGTATACGTATATAAAATCATACACTATATAAATACATAACAATATATAATATAACTATATATATAACCACATATAAATATATCTACTATATTATATATACATATACTACCACTTATAAATATATATCTACATGTAAAAAAATAGCTACATAATAAATATACACATATAGTATATGCATAGGTACATAGATCTAAGACACAACATTACATAAATATATATACATAATATTATATATATACATATATATAATTACACTTCTTCATGAAATAAGAACACAAAAGAATTAGATCTACAATTAAATTGCACATACATGGACCGTATCACCCCGTATCCCACTAGATTTAGGATACGCATGCGACACGAGTCCACCACACATCCAAACGTACCCCGAAGGACACGAACAAGTCATATATATTATTTATAAATAATACGAAGAGTCAAATATAAATCTACGTGTCCGTGTCAAAATGTGACATGCTCAAAGTCCCGTGTCGGAGGGAAAATCTCCAAATTAACACGTATCACCAAATTGATGGAATACGACCTACATGTACCCAATTATGGACACGACACTAGCCCCAAACACACAAGCACATGCCAAATTGATCTATAGGACCAATTGACACACACAACAAATGTTAATTTCGGAATTCCCCAAAAATTGACACAAAAAGCACCATAACTTTCTCAATAGGCCTCCTATGAACACAAAATCAAAACCTAAGGGTAGCCCATGCATATGGGTTAATTTTCTATGGTTAAATCTCAGATTTAGAACCTAAATTAAGGAAAAAAACTGAATTATACCTATTGGGAGATGGATTCCCAATGAAACCTCCAAAATTGATGAAATTGGCCTCCAACTTGTAGATCATTGCTCCTCTTTGTAGATCTATGCTTCCTCCTTGTAGATCCTTGCTCTAATTGCCTCCAAAGGTGATTTGGGAAATAATTGGGTGGAAATTTGGTAGGGATTTGGTTGAGAAAATTTTCTAGATCTAGATTTGGAATGAAAAATAAAGAGAGAGAAAGTTTTTATCCCATTTATATAGGCCTCACTTGCCCCCTCCCTCAAGCTACTATGTATAGTCTAAAATACTCTTTGGGGCCTCTCATGAAGAAATTAATGAAGGAGGGAAGCTTCTAGTCTAATGGGTTTAACATAATTAATTACCCTCCTAATAATTGGGCTTCTAATTATTGGGCTCAATTCTAACTAGAATTAAATGTTGGTCCATGAGTCTAAACTAAACTAGTTGGTCCACTAACACAAGTCCAAAAATAAATCTAACATGCTAATAATAAATAAATAATACAATAAATAAAATTTAACATGCACAATATTTAATTAATTATCAAATGACTAAAATATCCTTTCCTAGAAAATATAGTAGTGACAGGTAAAGATGCATGAATATCAGAAGCAAGATAGTAAATGACTGCAGAATACAAGAAATCTAAACTAAGATCAAGTATGTGCACAAGATCGTGTAGTGAGTCCAGCATAAAATACGTGTAGTGAGTCAATTCCAGAAACATGTAAGTGAGACCAACAAGAATACAAGAGAGTCCAGACTATAAAGAATGAACTCGATGTCTTTGAAATACTTGTTTCGACATGTAAACGGCTAGGGGTAAGTACGGCTCACCGCGTACTGGGTGCGTGGCTGCTATCATTCCAGATTAGACCAGAGGGGGTGATTCCTGATGATTCCATATGGGAATATTTATATGTCTACTCGAGTATTTCTCCGCTCCGACTAGTACAAGTGAATCCAAGACCCGACACGTAAATCAAGTATGAGTCCAGCCTGAAACATGAGTGATGTCTGTAGTGATGCCTGTAGGTGATGCCAGTAGTGATTCCAGAATAGAGGCCAGAAACATGAAAAATACGTGTCTCAAGTAAATGAATCCAGAAATACCAGTCAGTCTCCCATGTTGTGCCCGAATAATCAGATGATACTATACTAGAATCTGAATCATAATAATCATCAGATAATGAAAACTATCAGAGAATGTACTCGCCTGACGTCTTGAGCAACTGGCGATCCGAACCGGTGTCGCAAGGACCTATTACGAAAAGCAAGGTTAAACAGGTTTCTAATGAGTTAAACAGATATAAAATAACTAAAAATAGGCTTCTAGGGTCGTTCTAGGTCAAACGGGTCAAACCGGTGAAATCTGGGTCAAAAAGTCAACTCTAGGTCAAAACTAAGTCAAAAGTTGACTTTGGCGGTCAACCGGGTCAACTATGGTCAACTCTAGGTCAAACTAGGGTATCCCTGAAATTCTAGGTCAAAACTAGGTCATTAAGCTAATAAACCCTCAAACTCGCCTCCTTGAGATACCGGAATACCCTCGGTATCCGATACCTCACCCTACGCTATACGTCCCGTCTATACCCGCTAAAACCTATGCTAGCACGCGTAAATATATACACATATACATAAAAACCTATCTCTAAACTCAAACCTAGGCTAGTGCTCAAAAACCCCGCTCGAAACTCAATACCTTGGATATCTCAAGGTATTGAGATACCTCTCTAAACTCAACCCTACTACCCCTCTGGCTAACTAACTATGCATAAACATATATATCTAGCTATAATCTAGGCTAAAATATATATATCTAATACATATATGCATATACACATACCTTATATCTATATACCTTACCTTACCTATACATATACATATATATATCTAGCTATAATATATATCTAGCTATATACCTATCTATCTATCAATCTATATCTTATCTATCTATCTATGTATCTATCTATGTATATCTATTTATATACCTAGATATCTATCTAGGTATATATTTATCTATTTATCTATCTAGGTATTCATCTATCTATCTATCTAGTATATCTATCAATCTATTTATCCATCTACCTATCCACCTATCAATTTATCTATCTATTTATATCTAGCTATCTAGATATATATTTACCTATGTATCTATCTATAGATATCTATCTATTAATCTACCTAACTATCTATCTATCTATTTATTTATCTATCTAACTATCAATCTATCTAACTATCTAACTATCTATATAGATATCCATTTACCTAGATATCTATCTATGTATATCTATCAATCTATCTATTTATCTATATCTATATATCTATCTAAAATTCTATCTATCAATCCATTAATCTATCCATCTATGTATCTATCTAACTATCTATCTATTTATTTATCTAGATATCTAGGTATCTATCTACTTATCCATCTATCTATCTAGTCATCAATCTATCTAATTATCTATCTATTTACCTATCTATCTAACTATTTATATATCACTTAGATCTATCTATCTATTCATAGATATAAATATATATCCATAACTCTCTCTCTCTCTCTCTCTCTCTCTCTCTCTCTCTCTCTCTCACTCGCTACTCTAGCTGCTACCCCCGCTGCTTGCTGCTGCTACTAGCGCTGCTGGAGCTGCTAGCCGTTGCTGCTGCTGTGCTGCCTAGCCCGCTGCGCACTGCCTCGACACCCCCCTCCCACAAGCACACATAGACACACACTTATATATCTATATATATATACAATCATACATATATATATATATACACACAACTCTCTCTCTCTCTCTCTCTCTCTCTCTCTCTCTCTCTATATATATATATATATATATATATATATATATATACACACACACTAACTTATATACTAACACACACACACTTATGTATATAAATACACACACACACATATACAAACACATACATATATCTATATATATATATATATATATATATATATATATATATATATATATATATATATATATATATATAAACACACACACATATATATATATATATACACACATATATATATATATATATATATATATATATATATATATATATATATATATATATATATATATATATATATATATATACACACACTAATATATATATACATATACACACACACACTCAAACATATATGTATATACACATATACACAAACTCATATATATATATATATATATATAAACACTCACTAACACTCACACACACACTCACTAATACATATACACAAACACAAACATATATATATAGAAACACACACACAAATACATATATACACATATATATATAAACACAACACAACACACAACAACGCACACAACGCCCACCAACGCGCTCCCAACGACCCCGACACGCACAAACACCTATAAATATATAAATATAACCCGAGAATTCTAGCACACACTCCCCGAAGCTAACCCAACGCGCGCACAAGCCCAAAACTAAGAAACCACGCCGAAATGGTCGTTCGGTCATTTCGACGAACACGCGGTGTGCGGTTCGAAAAACCTCATGAAACGCACACCAAACCAACTCAGAATTGGCCCAAATAACACATGCCAATAAAGTACTGAAAATAAACATCCATTGGGGTCGCCTAACCGTCTAAGTGAATGCAGTTAAGAACCCTTTCCCCACAAGTGAGCTATCTGGCTGAAAATCTGGGATTTGGCATGGTTCTCTATTGGAGATCCAGGGGCCTACAAAGGCACGACGACTTTCGAACGCCGGAGGCCCGCCTGATAATAATATAATATATAGTGGTCATCACCGCCCGTATCTCCAGCGGAGAATCCGGCCGCACAATAGAAAAAAAGTGCAAAGGAGCTCAAATGCGGTACTTGTTGTTCTCCCCACCCAATGCTCTAAGCATGTCATGTCCATGACACGATAAACCTCTAATAACCGCCAGGTCTACTAGCATGCAAAGTTTCTATTGGCAGTTATCCCTATCCGTCGCACGACCTATACGTACCAGTGGCCAGCCGAGTACGCAAGTCCGTGTCCTACATGTGACTCACACTCGTATAAGAATAGTGTCATGGCCAATGAAACATAAATGTCTCATGAAAATGGGGTAGTCTCATAAGTAGGTCCAATGCATATACATAAATAAAAACATAGTACGACGACACCGTCGTTGCACCCAAGTTTCCTTGGACGCACAATTTATATAGCAGTTAAAATAAATGAACTAAATAAACAGAAAATAAACATGCATGCCTCATATGGAATGTAAATACAGTACAATGGCAAGGTATACTTGCCTGGCAAGAAATCTGTAAAGTGTACGCGCCCATATGTTAAGGACACAGAACCTGAAACTAAGGACTCCAAACAAACGTCTCCGGATGCTGAAATAAACATCACCAACGTTTCCGGAATGAGCAAAATAGCTAAAAAGTACATCCCTTTCGTCCAATTTGGACACAGGGGCAAAATGGTAATTTCGGGCAAATGTGGGATCCACGTGTGGCCCACTTTGCACCGAAAAGCGTGCCGAGGGTAACAGTCTCTAAATGGGACAAACTATGGGTCAAACAACTCTAAATGTCAATACGAACCCAACGGTATGTCCAAATGTGGATTCCGATGAGCCGAACACAATTTTGTCCAAAAAGTCAACTGTGGGGCCCGCCAATTGGCAATTTGGTCAACCGTCTCATAATTGCGTAAAAATTGGGTCACAGGACCAGCGCGTTACCACGAGTCCAGTGGCACAAGTTTCGTCGTATTCTGCCAAGTGTGCACAAAATACGCGCGAGTTCCACAAAAATTGCGACACGGGGTGTGTCCGCGGATACGGCCTGATTCTGGCACGCACATGCGTCCGAATCAGTCCTTACGAATTTTTACGTGTCCGATTACGCTGCGTGCACCATTCGGTACACTTGGTACACGGCGGGGCGGTCCCGTTTGGTGGGGCGCGCTCCGTTTTCCAACTTTTGGAAATCTGAAAAAAGTGGGTTTGCGTAGTTTTGTGACGAATTTAATTACGTCCACAGCAGCTAATAATCTAGGGTTATTTAACAAAAAATAAACTAGGTCAAGTGTTCTACATGTATCAAAAAGAATCACCGAATTCGGATCTCTGTGGTGGGAGATACGAACTCGGCATCAGGGTGGTCACCGCAGTTTTCTGCGATCCCAGAATTCGGTCTGCTCGCGCCAACTTGGGCACTGTTTTTCGCCTAGGGGTACACGTTTTTCGAGGTTGGCTATAATACAAATATGGAAGAGGGTTAAGGGGTGAGCATACCGGTGAAGACGGAACGGCGTTTGGTTGAGCGAGTCGACGGAAAACAATTCCGGAGCGAAGGTGCCTCGTGTGGGAATCTGTAGTTCGCGAGGTCGGAGTCGTCGGGATGGTTTGGATGGCTTGGCGGGGCTCTCTGGCTGCGGTGACGGCTCTAGATGAGAAGAGGGGGTCTGGATATTTTAGGTTAGGGTTTTATGAAATAATATATATATATATATATATATATATATATATATATATATATATATATATATATATATATATATAATAGGGAGAGAGGGAGAGAAGTTTGGTCCGCGTGTGAAAAAAAGAAGGGGGAGAGAATGAGTTCGGCTGCTGGTGCTAAAAGCAAATGGGCGGGTCCAAATTGCTAAAGGGCGGGTCCTGTTTGGTTACTAGTTGCTGTAGGGGCGGTCTGGGAGCAAGCAAAAGTTGCTGAAGGGGGTCTTAAGCAAATGTGCTAAGTTGCTGAAGGTAATATAGTAGTTATTATTATTATATTATTATTAATTAATTCTCATTTAATAATTTCTTTTCTTAATCTTTTCTTTTCCTATTAATATATGTATATATATATATTGGTATATATATAATATATATACTCATAGAAAAATTCTAGATTAGAATAATGCACACCATTAGGCTAGCAACTGCTTAAGGGGGTCTCCTACATGGAATAAATTCCGAAAAATTCCTGATGGTCCCATAAATCCTCTAAGTGTCCGAACACCTAAAATAAAAAATATTAAAAATCTATTTCTCCTATTTAGCCCTAATTACTAGAATTTAATTAATAATTACTAAATAAAAGGGTATAAACGATTTTCTAGGAAGGGGGTTTTACATTCTACCCAACTTGTAAAAATTTCGTCCTCGAAATTAAAATTAAGCCACGATAGAATACAAGGATGGTATAAGATATAAATTAACAATGTAAATTCATACCTTGGTCTGCGAATAGGTTAGGAAAACGCTTGCGCATGTCGTCCTCGCGCTCCCAAGTTGATTCTCCTGGCGCGCCATGCCTCCATGCTACGCGAACCAAGGGAATAGACTGGTTCCTTAACACTTTCTCTCGACGATCAAGGATTCCCACGGGTTGCTCTTGGTATGACAAGCTCGGCCCAATGGTGACCTCTGAATGGTCGAGAACATGACTGCTGTCTGCCACATATCGCCTGAGCTGCGACACATGGAATACGTCATGTACTCCCTCCAGTGAAGATGGTAGCGCAAGTCGATATGCCACCTCTCCAACTCTCTCGAGCACGTCAAATGGTCCAATATACCTTGGACTCAACTTACCGCGCCCTCCGAATCGGATGGTGCCTCTGGTCGGCGATATCCTCAAGAAGACGTGATCGTCCTTTTTGAACTCCAAGGGACGACGATGAAGGTCTGCCCACTGCTTCTGCCTGTCTTGCGCTCCTCGCAAGTGTTCCTGAATCTTCTTGACTGTCTCTACAGTGTTGACCACCAACTCGGGTCCCAAAATCTGACGTTCTCCCACGTCACTCCAACACACAGGAGACCTACATTTTCTTCCATACAATGCTTCAAACGGAGCCATCTGAATACTCGCTTGATAGCTATTGTTGTAAGAAAACTCTACAAGATGTAGGTGGTCCTCACATGATCCTCCGAAGTCTAACATGCAAGCCCTCAATATATCTTCCAAGGTCTGAATAGTACGCTCCGACTGCCCATCTGTCTGCGGGTGGTAAGATGTACTGAACTTCAGACGAGTACCAAGACTCTCTTGCATGCTCCTCCAAAAGTATGATGTGAAGCACGAATCTCTGTCCGATACAATGCTGACTGGTATGCCGTGAAATCTCACGATCTGCCTCATATATAAGTCAGCTAAAGCTTCTGTAGACTGACCCACTCTAAAAGGTATAAAATGGGCTGACTTGGTGAGTCGGTCCACTATTACCCACACTGCATCTCTCCCACTTGGACTCATGGGAAAACCCGTGACGAAGTCCATAGTGATGTGCTCCCACTTTCACTCTGGAATCGGGAGTGGTTGCAATAATCCTGCTGTCCTCTAGTGCTCCGCTTTCACTTGTTGACATACCAGACATTTAGCTACAAAGCGAACTATCTCTCTCTTCATTCCATGCCACCAAAAGTGCTGTCGTAAGTCGCGATACATCTTGGTGCCTCCAGGATGAATAGAATAAATCGAACTATGAGCCTCTGCCATCAGCTCCTGTCGAATCTCTCCATTTGGAACATAAAGACGATCACCACATCGTAATGTCCCATCCTCATGAATGTGCAATCCGGTCTGCTCTCCAGCCTCTGTCCTTTCCTTTAGTCTCCTGAATCTGGCATCTGTAGGCAAAGATGCCTTAATCCTCTCTACCAATGATGATTGAACTTGCAAGTTGGCTAGTGTCCCATCTGCTCTGGGTAATATCACTTCAATGCCAAGCTCTTGCAAGTCCTCCAATAGTTCCCTCTGTGCTGTCAAGAAGTAAACTGCTGGCTTCCGGCTTAACGCGTCTGCTACCACGTTAGCCTTGCCTGGATGATAATGTAGCTCTATCTCAAAATCTTTCATTAACTCGAGCCATCGATGCTGCCTCATATTTAACTTCTTCTGCGTGAAGACATACTTGAGACTTTTATGGTCTGTATAGATCTCCACTCGTTCCCCATATAAGTAATATCTCCATAACTTCAGAGCAAATACAATGGCTGCAAGTTCCAAGTCATGAGTCGGATAATTCTTCTCATGCACTCGTAACTGCCTAGATGCAAACGCAATCACCTTTCCATGCTGCATCAATACGCATCCCAAGCCTTTTCCTGATGCGTCACTGTAGATCACATATCCTCCTGATCCTGACGGAATCGTCAATACTGGTGCTGTAGTCAATCGTTTCTTTAACTCTTCAAAGGCGGCTTGACACTCGTCGGTCCATATAAATTCTTGGTCTTTACAAGTCAAACGAGTCATAGGTGCCGCTATCCTTGAGAAGTTTTCCACGAACCGTCGGTAATATCCCGCAAGTCCAAGAAAACTCCTCACCTCTGCTGCTGATTTAGGAACAGGCCATGTCTCAACTGCTGAGATCTTCTCTGGATCAACAGAAATACCATCTCCTGTAACAACATGTCCAAGAAATGAAACTCTGTCCAAGAAGAACTCACATTTGCTGAGTTTAGCATATAACTGCTCTCTCCTCAAAGTCTCTAGAATAATCCGCAGGTGCTCCTCGTGCTCCTCGTGGCTCTTCGAATAGACAAGTATATCATCTATGAAGACGACCACGAACTGGTCCAAGTACTGGTGGAAGACTCGATTCATCAAGTCCATGAAGATCGCTGGAGCATTGGTCAATCCAAATGGCATGACCAAAAACTCATAGTGTCCATATCTTGTTCTGAATGTGGTCTTCGGAATATCCTGCTTCCGTACCTTCACTTGGTGATATCCCGATCTCAAATCTATCTTCGAGAATACCTTAGCTCCACTGAGTTGATCAAACAGGTCATCAATGCGTGGCAATGGATATTTGTTCTTCACTGTCACTGCATTCAAGGCTCTGTAGTCAATGCACATACGCACTGACCCATCCTTCTTGGGTACAAACAACACTGGTGCTCCCCAGGGTGATGCACTCGATCGGATGAAACCTTTCTCCTCTAGCTCTTTTAACTGTGCCTTCAGCTCGTCCATCTCTTTCTTCGCCAGTCTGTAAACATGCGATGCTATAGGTGCTGCTCCGGGTGCTAGTTCAATTAAAAACTCTACGTCTCTGTCTGGGGGTAGTCCTGGAAAATCCTCTGGAAAGACGTCTTGAAATTCTGAAATAATAGGATGATAGACAACATCGTCCATTGCGAGCTGCATACCATCAAGGATTTCTGTGGATCCTCGGGCAAACTCAAGTTCAGGCTGGCCTGGTACCCTAAAAAGAATGCTTCCTCCAAAGCAATCGAAGAAAGCGTGGTTCTTGCTTAGCCAGTCCATTCCAAGCATAATATCAAAAGTTGGCATAGGAAGGACTAAGAGTTGGGCATTCATCTCTCTGCCACGTATCACTATAGGGCCCAACCTACAAACTCGACTAACTGGTACAACTCCTCCTCCGGTAAGAATTCTAACACAACTAGATAATGGTGTAGAAGCAATGTTGTGTTTGGCAATAAAACTAGATGATATGAATGAGTGGGTGGCTCCCGTATCAAATAATGTCACAGCAGGAAAAGTAAAAGCAAAGGTAATACCTGCTATGACATCCACCTCATGATCCATGTCATCTACCTCCAATGCAAAAGCTCGCCCGTTCCTCTGCGGTTGTCCATGTCCAGTCCTCATATACTGCTCCTCCTGAGTAGGTAACGGTGGTCCTCTCTGAAATCCTCCTGCTGCTGGGGGTCGGGGTGCTCCCGGTCCGGTCATCTGTTGGGCTGGCTTCGATGCTGGAAGCGCTAGTCTCTGTGCTGGCGGTGGTAGTGTCGATGCCTGCATTGGGCAGTCTCTCGCCATGTGTTATCCGGAGCCACATCTCATGCACTGCCCCAAGCGAGTCCGACAATCTTTCGAAATATGTCCGATTCTTCCACAGTAATTGCATTAGGGATTCCCCGAATTCTGATACGGTGCTGCTCGGTGTTGCTGATGCTGTTGTGCCAAGGGACGTCTGATAGGTCCTCCATGTTGTGTCCTGGCTGGTCCCTGCTGTATCCTTGCTAATCCTTGTTGTGTTCGCAGCTGACCTCCATTTCCTCTGCTAATGGTTTCCTGAAATCTGGCCTCTGTCAGTAGTTCAGTATAAGAGACTCGGGACTGCGAGCTTGTATAATGTTGTAGCTCCTGGGTCAGTCCTCGATGAAATCTCTTAGCCTTAGCTAAGTCATTTGGTATCAAAGCAGCGCCATATTTGCTGAGTCGACTAAACTCAGCATCATACTCGTCCACTGTTCGGTTCTCCTGCTCCAAGTGAAGAAACTGATCATACAAGGTGTCCCTGACAGTGTCCGGAAAGTACTTTCCCTCAAAGCACTCCAAGAACTGCTCCCAAGTCTGGTAAGTACCCAACTGGCGCTCCATGGATTCCCACCAGTGATGAGCATTACCATCTAGAAGCGTCCGTACACCCGTCATCCATAGGTCCGTAGGTAACTGCGATGCCTCCAGTAGCTTCTGCGTGTGAGTGATCCAGTTGGTAGTCTCCTCCGGGCTCTCAGTGCCCTTGTACTGCCTTGCACCCATCTGAACAAAATCCTTTACTGAACCAACCCTAGCTCGAGGTACTGGAGCTAGTGCTTGGGCTGGTACAGTAGCCTGTGCAGCCATCCTCTCCAGTGCTGCCAAAAATTCTTGCCTCTGCTCGGCTGCCTGCTGCCTCTGTTCCTGTATCATCATCTGAAAGAATTGGAACATCTGCGCTTGGCCATCTTGCGGTACCGGGACAGGTGGAAGGTTCCCAATAGGTGAAGCGGGAAGATCAGATAGAACTGGAGTGTGAGTCTGTCCATCTGGCCCCGGAAACCTAGGAATCGTTGGGGTCCCGCCTTGAGTCTGACCATTGACTCCAGAAGTTGCGTCGCCATCGGCAGCAGTACATCCATTTTGCATATCCATCTCTCTGCAGTTGATGTACGGAACGATTAGAAAAAGTACAGGAATCAAACAGGATGCAAGTATTAAATAAGAAGGATGAATTTCAGTCAAGCGTGGATGAGATCCTTATACTCTATTTCTATACGCAGGCTTGTTCGGTACAGTTACGTAACCGAGACAATATATTCTTGACCTGCATGGGCCACCACAAAAACATGTCACGCCCCAGTCCCAAAATACGTAGGACTAGGAATACGTAACACGCCAGCCGTATGTATACGAACTCCAATATATGGAAACCATATACACACGTACGTTGTACATGAATATCCAATCCACAGTGGTAATATATGTCACAACAAGTCACACGCAGTTCTATATCTCATCCACAGCACAAATAATAGATAATGGAAATCAATAACTGAATATCAAAGAAGCAGTCTCAAATAGTAATCTCAAAGTGTGATAGTCGGATGGAAACAAATCCACTGCAAATTGACTATAATAAACTACTAAAGAGAGAAGAGAATAAACTCTAATATAAGAATAAATGTCTCGAAAAGAATAGCAACTAGAATCTCTAAACAGCTGCAATGAATCACATATAATCAGAAGGTAAGACCTCCTCAGACTGATAGGTAGCGTCAGGTCCAGGTCCATACTCCTGCGGGTACTCCTGCTCATCTATATCTGGAAAGGGACCAGGTCCTCAGAGGGACGTAACAAGATACAAAAAACATATGCCAATAAAGTACTGAAAATAAACATCCATTGGGGTCGCCTAACCGTCTAAGTGAATGCAGTTAAGAACCCTTTCCCCACAAGTGAGCTATCTGGCTGAAAACCTGGGATTTGGCATGGTTCTCTATTGGAGATCCAGGGGCCTACAAAGGCACGACGACTTTCGAACGCCGGAGGCCCGCCTGATAATAATATAATATATAGTGGTCATCACCGCCCGTATCTCCAGCGGAGAATCCGGCCGCACAATAGAAAAAAAAGTGCAAAGGAGCTCAAATGCGGTACTTGTTGTTCTCCCCACCCAATGCTCTAAGCATGTCATGTCCATGACACGATAAACCTCTAATAACCGCCAGGTCTACTAGCATGCAAAGTTTCTATTGGCAGTTATCCCTATCCGTCGCACGACCTATACGTACCAGTGGCCAACCGAGTACGCAAGTCCGTATCCTACATGTGACTCACACTCGTGTAAGAATAGTGTCATGGCCAATGAAACATAAATGCCTCATGAAAATGGGGTAGTCTCATAAGTAGGTCCAATGCATATACATAAATAAAAACATAGTACGACGACACCGTCGTTGCACCCAAGTTTCCTTGGACGCACAATTTATATAGCAGTTAAAATAAATGAACTAAATAAACAGAAAATAAACATGCATGCCTCATATGGAATATAAATACAGTACAATGGCAAGGTATACTTGCCTGGCAAGAAATCTGTAAAGTGTACGCGCCCAGATGTCAAGGACACGGAACCTGGAACTAAGGACTCCAAACAAACGTCTCCGGATGCTGAAATAAACATCACCAACATTTCCAGAATGAGCAAAATAGCTAAAAAGCACATCCCTTTCGTCCAATTTGGACACAGAGGCAAAACGGTAATTTCGGGCAAAGGTGGGGTCCACGTGTGGCCCACTTTGCACCGAAAAGCGTGCCGAGGGTAACAGTCTCTAAATGGGACAAACTATGGGTCAAACAACTCTAAATGTCAATACGAACCCAACGGTATATCCAAATGTGGATTTCGATGAGCCGAACACAATTTTGTCCAAAAAGTCAACTGTGGGGCCCGCCAATTGGCTATTTGGTCAACCGTCTCAGAATTGTGTGAAAATTGTGTCACAGGACCAGCGCGTTACCACGAGTCCAGTGGCGCAAGTTTCGTCGTATTCTGACAAGCGTGCACAAAATACGCGCGAGATCCACAAAAGTTGTGACACGGGGTGTGTCCGCGGATACGACCTGATTCCGGCGCGCACACGTGTCCGAATCAGTCCCCATAAATTTTTACGTGTCCGGTTACGCTGCGTGCACCATGCGGTACACTTGGTACACGGCGGGGCGGTCCCGTTTGGTGGGGCGCGCTCCGTTTTTCAACTTTTAGAAATCTGGAAAAAGTGGGTTCGCATAGTTTTGTGACGAATTTAATTACGACCACAACAGCTAATAATCTAGGGTTATTTAACAGAAAATAAACTAGGTCAAGTGTTCTACATGTATCAAAAAGAATCACCGAATTTGGATCTCTGTGGTGGGAGATACAAACTCGGCAATATGGGTGGTCACCGCAGTTTTCTGCGATCCCAGAATTCGGTCTGCTCGCTTCAACTTGGGCGCTATTTTTTGCCTAGGGATACACGTTTTTCGAGGTTGGCTATAATACAAATATGGAAGAGGGTTAAGGGGTGAGCCTGCCGGTGAAGACGGAACGGCGTTTGGTTGAGCGAGTCGACGGAAAACAATTCCGGAGCGAAGGTGCCTCGTGTGGAAATTTTAGTTCGCGAGGTCGGAGTCGTCGGGATGGTTTGGATGGCTTGGCGGGGCTCTCTGGCTGCGGTGACGGCTCTAGATGAGAAGAGGGGGTCTGGATATTTTAGGTTAGGGTTTTATGAAATAATATATATATATATATATATATATATATATATATATATATATATATATATATATATATATATATATATATATATATAATAGGGAGAGAGGGAGAGAAGTTTGGTCCGCGTATGAAAAAAAGAAGGGGGAGAGAATGAGTTAGGCTGCTGGTGCTAAAAGCAAATGGGCGGGTCCAAATTGCTAAAGGGCGGGTCCTGTTTGGTTACTAGTTGTTGTAGGGGCGGTCTGGGAGCAAGCAAAAGTTGCTGAAGGGGGTCTTAAGCAAATGTGCTAAGTTGCTGAAGGTAATATAGTAGTTATTATTATTATATTATTATTAATTAATTCTCATTTAATAATTTCTTTTCTTAATCTTTTATTTTCCTATTAATATATGCATATATATATATATTTGTATATATATAATATATATACTCATAGAAAAATTCTAGATTAGAATAATGCACACCATTAGGCTAGCAACTGCTTAAGGGGGTCTCCTACATGGAATAAATTTCAAAAAATTCCTGATGGTCCCATAAATCCTCTAAGTGTCCGAACACCTAAAATAGAAATTATTAAAAATCTATTTCTCCTATTTAGCCCTAATTACTATAATTTAATTAATAATTACTAAATAAAAGGGTATAAACGATTTTCTAGGAAGGGGGTTTTACATACCCACCTAGGTTGGGGAAGAATGTAGGGTTAGGGTTAACAACCATGGAGAATAGAAGAAGAAAGAAGAGGAAAAGGAGTACTTACTTGAAGTGGAAAGTAGAAAGGAAGAAGAAAAAGAAGTGGAGAAGAAGAAGAAGTGAAGAAGAAGAAGGAAATGGGGGTGGCTGTGTTGTGGCTACTGTTTCACTGGAATGGGGCTGTGGGAAGGCCAGCCAAGCAATTAAAAGGGTTCACTAATTCTCCAAATGCCCAAAATGCCCTCCCCTAAATTGGTTTTGGGTTTCGGGTTCCAAAAGCACTCAAACTAACTCCAATCTCTCCAACTAACCCACTAAAAATATAATAAATATTCTAAACCCAAAAATAAGTCTCACAAGGGTGTGGGCTGGGTCGGACATGGGTCCACTAGGGTCTGACATGGGTCCAGGCTAGCCAAAATCCTAAAATAATCAAAAAAAATAATACAACCACTAATTAAATATAAATACAATTAATTATAAATAATACACAATTAATCAAATTAAAAATAAAAAAAATACCCGGCTCTGGAAATGGGGTGGTGACAAGCCTATCCTCCTTAGAAAATTTTGTCCTCAAAATTTAAAGTCAATCGCACTCCCTCTAGGTCAAACCCCCAACAATCACAGTCAAGAAATTCTACCTATACAACATACAAGATCATGGTCCTACGAGTCGTGTTATCACAGTCTCAATCAGGGTCACTACACTATCCACCACAGCACAAAAAAGTCTAACAGGTACTAATGAAGTACACCACAAGGAATGGAAAGGACAGAAAGAAGAACAAAGAGACAGACCTGCTAACCCGGCATCCGTAGCATCGACCTCCTCGACCGTCAACGCATAAGCCCTGCCCTGCTGGGGTATATCCCTCTGCTGGTGTGGGGCATGATGCTGTGCCACAGATGGCCTAGCTCCAACTCTCCGATCCTGTGCTCCACCAAATGGAGGTGTAGTGGGACAATCTCGCATCTGGTGAGCAGCGGATCCACAGAACAAACACACCTTCAACCTCCTCCTACAAACATCCCAAGTGTGTCCTGCCTTCCTGCAGTAGGCACAAGTGGGCACCCTCTAATCCTGACCCTGTTGCGCTGCCTTCTGCACATAGGGATGCTTAGCTGGTCCCGCACTGCCACTTGCACTGCCTGAATTATCCCTGCCTCTCTTGGACTTGAGCTCCAAGTCATCCTCTGCTCTCTAAGCATCTCCTACTATCTGCTCGAAAGTCGCCTCGCGGTCGCTCTTGGTCAAAGACTTGACCGCAATGACCAAGCCCTTGCGAAACTTCCTTGCCTTTGCTGCCTCACTCAAGCCCTCCACAAATCTGCCCAGACGACAGAACTCTGCTGCGTACTCGTCCACCATCATGCTCCCTTGGACGAGTGCCTCAAACTGGCTCTCCAAAGCACTGAGCGCCACATCTGGGAAAAACTTCTCCTTAAAAAGTCTCTTGAAAGACTCCCAAGTAAGCCCTGGCACCGCGATCCTCGTATCTGTGCGATACCATGTCAAAGCAAGGTCGAACATCTGACTGTCCGCTGCCTCTATCTGCATACTGTCTGGAATCTATGCCAGCCGAAAAATCCCCTCGATCTGCTCTATCCAGTCATCCGCGTACAGGATACCTTTGGTACCCCGGAACTCCTTGGGCCGCATCCTCTGGAAGTCAATGATACTACCCGGCCTCGGAAGCTGAATCTGATCTGCCTGTGGCTGAATCTGTGCCACCCTATCCACTGTCGTCATGGCCACCTGGTGGGCGTTCTCAATGCCCAGCCTCATCACATCCACCTGACGGTGCTGCGCGTCCATCATCTCCCTGAAGAACGCAAACAACTGTGCGGCATCTACTGGTGCAGGAAGTGGTGGAGGAACCACCGGAATGACTGGGGTAGTCCTCGGATCGACAGGTGAAGGAGGATCCCCGAGAGAAGTAGATAATCCCTCAACCGCAGGAGTGGTGAGTGGAGTGGAAGCAGCTGCCTGAATACGAGCTGGACGAGAGGTAGCAAACCTCTCAGTGGCAACTGCTGGGGCGGTACGATGAGATCGTGTCTTCGGAGGCATCCTGAACACAGATCAAAAGAAGTCAATACGGTACAAGATACGATATCATCAAAGAAGGACAGTAATATTTCAAAAGAAAATAATTTCAGAATAATTAGATTAGAATTGTTCCTAGTCGTGATTGAGTATACCCTCATCCTAGATCCTAGATCCTATAGCAGGCTCGCAGCAGTACAACTAAATCGTTGTACCACCACGACATCGCACTAATCGCGAATCGAGACCTGCATAGGGCCGCCACCAAAAATGTGTCACAACCCGCACCCGAAAAATCGGACATGAGTCGTGGGTACGTCCAGCCTACGCCGCAGCATCGGCGGTAGAACGTTGTCTAGGTCAACTATCTAGATAACAATATCACGCAATCAATATATAAACCTGTCAAGATCTCAACTCCAAACGGAGGAGCAATATCATAACGATAAACACAATGTACTCAATCACGAATCTAAGCACGATAAGATAACAAAGAAGACTAATAACTATAAAGTCTAACCAACAATAACTACTACAACAACCACAACATCAATAATAATAATACATCATCCAAAATAATATACAATACAAGATCTCAATCCAAAACCGGAGACAAATCCGGTGCTAAAAGTTCATAAAGACAATAACAAGGTCCTAGTGATCCCGGCTACCAACCCGAAAATCACCCCTAAACTAGAGGGTCCCTGTCTGCACCATCGACAGGCTCAGATCCATAAAACGTCGGATACCAATCCTCCGGATACTCTGGAAAAAATATGTCCAGACAGGACTGGAGCAAGTACACCTCTAACAGCAGTTCCATTTAAATGATAAAAACTATAAAACAGTTATAGCAAGTAGCAAGAAGAATGAAATAAAGCATGGAACAAGGAAATATATATGTATCACTGGTGCATAAAGGTAAAGATGCATGAATATCAGAAGCAAGATAGTAAATGACTGCAGAATACAAGAAATCTAAACTAAGATCAAGTCTGTGCACAAGATCGTGTAGTAAGTTCAGCATGAAATACATGTAGTGAGTCAAGTCCAAAAACATGTAAGTGAGACCAAGAAGAATGCAAGAGAGTCCAGACTATAAAGAATGAACTCGGTGTCTTTGAAATACTTGTTTCGACATATAAACGGCTAGGGGTAAGTACGGCTCACAAAGCACTGGGTGCGTGGCTGCTATCATTCCAGATTAGACCAGAGGGGGTGATTCCTGATGATTCCAGATGGGAATGTTTACATGTCTACTCGAGTATTTCTCTGCCCCGACTAATACAAGTGAATCCAAGACCCGACACGTAAATCAAGTATGAGTCCAGCCTGAAACATGAGTGATGCCTGTAGTGATGCCTGTAGGTGATGCCAGTAGTGATTCCAGAATAGAGGCCAGAAACATGAAAAATACGTGTCGTAAGTAAATAAATTCAAAAATACCAGTCAGTGTCTGGTGTTGTACCAGAATAATCAGATGATACTATACTAGAAGCTGAATCATAATAATCATCAGATAATAAAAACTATCAGAGAATGTACTCGCCTGACGTCTTGAGCAACTGGCGATCCGAACCGGTATCGCAAGGACCTATTACGAAAAGCAATGTTAAACAGGTTTCTAATGAGTTAAATAGATATAAAATAACTAAAAATAGGCTTCTAGGGTCGTTCTAGGTCAAACGGATCAAACCGGTAAAATCTGGGTCAAAAAGTCAACTCTAGGTCTAAAAAGTCAACTCTAGGTCAAAACTAGGTCAAAAGTTGACTTTGGTGGTCAACCGGATCAACTATGGTCAACTCTAGGTCAAACTAGGGTGTCCCTGAAATTCTAGGTCAAAACTAGGTCATTAAGCTAATAAACCCTCAAACTCGCCTCCTTGAGATACCGGGATACCCTCGGTATCCGATACCTCACCCTACGCTATACGTCCCGTCTATACCCGCTAAAACCTATGCTAGCACACGTAAATATATACACATATACATAAAAACCTATCTCTAAACTCAAACCTAGGCTATTGCTCAAAAACCCCGCTCGAAACTCAATACCTTGGATATCTCAAGGTATTGAGATACCTTGGTATCTCAAGGTATTGAGATACCTCTCTAAACTCAACCCTACTACCCCTCTGGCTAACTAACTATGCATAAACATATATATCTAGCTATAATCTAGGCTAAAATATATATATCTAATACATATATGCATATACACATACCTTATATCTATATACCTTACCTTACCTATACATATACATATATATATCTAGCTATAATATATATCTAGCTATATACCTATCTATCTATCAATCTATATCTTATCTATCTATCTATGTATCTATCTATGTATATCTATTTATATACCTAGATATCTATCTAGGTATATATTTATCTATTTATCTATCTAGGTATTCATCTATCTATCTATCTAGTATATCTATCAATCTATTTATCCATCTACCTATCCACCTATCAATTTATCTATCTATTTATATCTAGCTATCTATATATATATTTACCTATGTATCTATCTATAGATATCTATCTATTAATCTACCTAACTATCTATCTATCTATTTATTTATCTATCTAACTATCAATCTATCTAACTATCTATATAGATATCTATTTACCTAGATATCTATCTATGTATATCTATCAATCTATCTATTTATCTATATCTATATATCTATCTAAAATTCTATCTATCAATCCATTAATCTATCCATCCATGTATCTATCTAACTATCTATCTATTTATTTATCTAGATATCTAGGTATCTATCTACTTATCCATCTATCTATCTAGTCATCAATCTATCTAATTATCTATCTATTTACCTATCTATCTAACTATTTATATATCACTTAGATCTATCTATCTATTCATAGATATAAATATATATCCATAACTCTCTCTCTCTCTCTCTCTCTCACTCGCTACTCTAGCTGCTACCCCCGCTGCTTGCTGCTGCTACTAGCGCTGCTGGAGCTGCTAGCTGCTGCTGCTGCTGCTGCTGTGCTGCCTAGCCCGCTGCGCACTGCCTCGACACCCCCCCCCCCCCCCCCACAAGCACAAATAGACACACACTTATATATCTATATATATATATACACTCATACATATATATATATATATATATATATATATATATATACACACACACACTAACTTATATACTAACACACACACACACACTTATGTATATAAATACACACACACACATATACAAACACATACATACATATATATATATATATATATATATATATATATATATATATATATATATATATATATATATATATATATATATATATATATATAAACACATATCTATATATATATACACACATATATCTATATATATATATATACACACACTAATATATATATATATACATATACACACACACTCTCAAACATATATGTATATACACATATACACACATACACAAACTCATATATATATATATATATATATATATATATATATATATATATATATATATATATATATATATAAACACTCACTAACACTCACACACACACTCACTAATACATATACACAAACACAAACATATATATATAGAAACACACACACAAATACATATATACACATATATATATATATATATATATAAACACAACACAACACACAACAACGCACACAACGCACACAACGCCCACCAACGCGCGTCCAACGACCCCGACACGCACAAACACCTATAAATATATAAAATATAATCCGAGAATTCTAGCACACACTTCCCGAAGCTAACCCAACGCGCGCACAAGCCCGAAACTAAGAACCATGCCGAAATGATCGTTCGGTCATTTCGACGAACACGCGGTGTGCAGTTCGAAAAATCTTCTGAAACGCACACCAAACCAACTCGAAATCGGCCCAAAATTTATCCACGGGTCCTACACAATATCTAGATCCTAGAAAAAATGCTAACTCGTCGATTCTAGGTCCGTGGCAAAAATGTGCACGCACTTAGAACCGACGACGACGAAAACCCCAAAAATGTCCGAAACGCCCGTTTCTACGCGA